>OX377202.1:96070265-96448901 GCA_947396885.1 Heligmosomoides polygyrus polygyrus
CGGACGCTCTGACCGCAGCCATCCGTGGCTGCGTAAGGAAGGCTGAGCTGCAAGACTATGTGAGGGTGGTAGCAGTGCCACCTTACAACCTTAAGAAGCAGCTGGTCCGGAACCGTTTGTATGACCGCCTATGCACAACACCATCATGTGTTGTTTGTCCTTTTGGGAAGGTTGGTGACTGTCAAACGTCTGGTGTGGTGTACCTGATCAGATGTACGGAGTGTGGAGATGAGTATGTGGGGGAAACAGGTAGGCCCTTGTGCGTAAGGATCAGGGAGCACTTGGACGGGTTGCGCAGGTCCCAAGTCTCCACTCCCTTGGGCGAGCACAGGGTGCGGCGGCACGCGAACAGCTGTTTTGGCGTGGAGGTCAAGATCCTTGCGCGTGAAGGTGAGATTTCGGCGCGCCGAACCCTCGAGGCGCTGTACATTGCGGCAAAGTCCCCCACAGATCAATAGGAGGGACGAGTGCTTGGCTGTGACCCAAGAGCTGGCGCCCTACGTCGCCCTCTGCGGGTTTTGACCTGTGGGTCATGACCCGTTAGGTCCCTAAGGCGGCTGGTTCCCTGGGCTCTAAGCTCATTCACCCATCTTTCGTCCATCCAGGGTGACGGTGGACGCCTTTTGTCCACATCTAAGGTTAGCCATGTTTTCGACTTCTTTCGGCATCGTTTTCGTAGTCTCTTAGCCTTTTGGATGGGTTCCTGCAGGATGAAATGACATTTGGGAGGGTAGCTTCTCAGATGACTTCGACTTTTCCAGGCTCTGAAGAAGGCGACGACGCCGAAACGTAAGCCGCAATAAAGAGTTGTACCAATCTTGGCTACGCTGAACAAACCACTCGTCTATAGCAACATCAAGGATGCCAAGGTTCATCGAGAGTCGAACATGGAATGGACATATTGAAGTAATAGTTCTGGTTCGAAGTTTATTAGAAGTATAGGAAAGCCTCTGAGGAGATACAGTACAGGGCGCGCATTAAATACATAAAAGGTCTATACGAGTCTAAGACTCTACTTCAAGTTGATGGATCTAAATAAAGGTGACCGGAACTGTGGCCGAAGCTAAAGGCTTAACAAAATAGCTAGCAAAAACCATACACACATAACATAACAAACCGGAGCAAATGTGTGGTGTCATCACTTCTAGTCTGGTCTATTTCTCTTAGATCTAACATGCTTCAGCTGTGGCCAACCAAATACATTCATATTTCTGTTTCCCTTGCCTTTTAAGGACAAAGTGTAAAGGACGGCGTTACTCACTCTTGGGAAGCGCCACATTTCTATTCTAATTCTACGGATGTCGTGGAGGCGATTTTGTGAGGTCTTTGATCTTTAGCCTTGTAAGAACAGGTGTCCATACTAGAATAATTCACTAGGTTAAAAACTTTCTAACAAACAGGTCCTTCCAAGTTAGAGTCAATGAATCGCTTTCTGAATCATACCCGGTTACTAGTGCTGTCCCACAGGGTGGCGTCCTTTCTCCAATTCTTTTTATTATATATATTTCTGGGATTCCCTCCTTAATTGATCAACACGGTGTTACCTGCAAAATGTTTGCTGATGACATCAAAATATGCAAAAACATTGTGAATGAGTGCCCTTCAATCTGCAATAAATTCAATTGCTGATTGGTCAGCTAAGTGGAATCTTCCATTATCCGGTCAAAAGTCGAAAGTATTTCACATTGGAGAGCACGTCAATAGAAAGGACTATCATCTTGATCATCAGCCACTCAGTAGTGCACCTACTGTGCGGGACCTAGGTTTCATTCTAGACACAAAGCTTTCATCAGGCAACATTGCGAAGATGCGGCTAAGAAAGCTGACAGAATCGTGCATAATATCTTTAAATCATTGAAAACAAATTCGGCCGTTCACATGGTGCTCGCATACAAAACATATGTCAGGCCTGTACTTGAATATGGTACCACAGTATTTAGTCCTAAATGCAAGCGTGAAATCTCTAGATTCGAATCTGTACAAAATAGCTTTACAAGAAAGCTCTGGATAAGAGCACATGGGTGTAATTATGCTAACATTCCATCGGCTCTTGAGAGAAACAAACTCTTCAATTTACGCACCCTTGCTTTTTGTAGGGAACGATATGATCTAATCACCATATATAAGCTGATCAATGGCATGTTGGATCTTCCTCTTCAGGAATTTTATTCACTATCTTGCTCTAATACTAGAGGTGGTCAGATGAAGATCCAGATTCCAAAAGCTAGAAGTAATATAAGGTCTACGTTTTTCACAGACCGAACTGGAACCGAATTTCAAAAGTTTTCGAAGAAAAACATTTTACCAAAATCGCTAAGGCAATACAAAAGACTTATTGACAGGTATCTCCAGGATGTTCCTTAATAGTTTGCTTCTAATTGTTGCCGCTGTCTGTCGTTTATACCTAGCAGTATATTTTTACTCGCTCTGTTTTGGTTCTTAATGTGCATGTTCTGTTTGTTCTATTTTTTGCGTGGATATCCACGTATAAATAAATAAATAAATAAATATAACGCTGAATTGCGATGGTCAGGTAGTGAACAAGTCAGCGATTAATAAAACTGCTTCCAAAAAAGTTCTGATCTGTCAAAGTTTTCAGCTAAAATCCGCCATTCCATATGCAACGACCTATTAAAAGAAAGGTGGCTAGTATGCTGCATAGTAATATTATCTCTTTGGCTTATGGGTTACGGCCAGTTTTTTCTCTAGCTCTAATTATGTCGCATCATTCATGAGATGGTGATATTTACATAAAGGATAAAGGACGGCGTAACTCAACCGTTTTGCGATGAGCAAGACAGCACCTTGTCTTTTACAAACCTTCTACTAATTCACCGACCCCGGAGGGTGAAAGGCTTGGTTGGCCTGGGTGGGAAATGCGAACCAAGAACATGGTATTGGGAGCACGTGATAGCTGGCACCTCTTTCGACTGCACTACACGCGCCCCTTTCTTTTTAACCTTATATCTGTATGGGCCCAGCCGTACTCGAAAATCTAACGTGCTACACTGCCCATATCTAACGTGCTGTGCAGAATGAAAACTAAAAACGCCTACCTTTTCCTTGATAATCAAAAACAAGTTTTGTTGCCTCATCCAGTTCCATTCTTCTTCCAGTGTTTTGAATTTTGACAGGTCAGGACAGTGATATACCAAGCCTTGATCGATTGATTGCAGGGGTTGTTTTGAATTTGCTACCAGTTTCCGAGAAGGACTAATGGTGACGTAGATTTGTGGTCAGAATTTCTGCACGGTTAAACATCTGCAGGCGAGTTTGATTGACGGGAAGTGCGAGATGATCATCTGGCACGAGTGCATTTCGCACATGTGCCATGTGGTCGTGCCTCACTTGCTCGCATCGTCGCCTTCAGCTGTTCGATGTTTGTCCTATGGCTGCTGATTCCCTTCGTTCAAGCCACCACTTTATATTCTACTCCAACCTACACCGGTCATGCTGCAGATCTGAAGGTGGGTTACAGTTGTTTTCTTCAGAAACTACTGTATAGCCTAAGGACGCTTTGAGGCTGCCTGAAGAGTTTTGAAAAACGCTAAACGGTAGGCGAAAAAAGAAGAAGTCTGTGCATTCTTAGCGAGGAGTGTCTAACTTGTATGCTTTTCATAATTGGAGGCTTTTCCATAGCCGCATCAACCGTAGTTTTTTACTGTTACTATATGGGGTGTCCAGAAAGTACCTGTAGAAATACGACAATTTTTTCAAAATAACACAATTTTTATCCACATTTTATTAATCAACCAAACAATTTTCATCAACATCGATTACTCTCCGCCAACGTTGCACAAGACTTTGAATCCCTCTGGCTTAGAAATCCGGCGACTTGGAGGCGAAAAAAGCTCGGATTTCATTTTCGAGGTGGTCACGATCTTCATAAGGCTCCCCTTCCAGATGATGCTGAAGTGATCGGAGAAGATGGTAGTCACTTGGGGCCAGATCTGGGCTGTACGGTGGATGCGGCAGAACTTCCGAGTTCCAGGATTTTCTGAAAAGTCGTCTTCGTTCTTCATCGCGTTGGCACCACGCACGTATACGAGCGTGGTTGACGTTGAGGACCCATTTTTCGCCTCTTGTGACGATGGTGTCCAGCCAGTTGAAGGTGCGGCATCGGGAGAGCAGCTGAGTGCATGTGTCCGGACGTCTTCGCCGGTTGTCGTCTGTCAATTCGTGTGGGAGCCACTGACCGAGCTTTTTAACCATTCCAAGGGAGTCCATTGTCCACGGTGGATCGGGAACAGCCAAGAGCAGCAACAAAATAACGCACACCTTCTGGATGCTGCTCCGCCAGTTTCCACAGTTCATCGAAAAGTATCGTTGTCGGTCGACCAGAGCGAGGCTTATCTTCGAGACTCCTGTTGCCGCTTCTGAAGCGCTCGAACCAGATATACACAGACCGTACAGAAGGAGCTTCAGAGCCGAATACACGACACAAGATTCGATAGGCTTCTGCAGAGGAGTGCCCAGATTCAAAATCGTATAGGAGTACGTGTCTAATATGGGTAGACAGTTCGGCCATCGAACGGAGAAATAGGCAAGGAAGACGGAGCTGGATATGTAGTGCAGATACAGCAGGATAGTCTCTTTATTTAGCACTTATGTTGAAATCTTCGAACACTTTCTGCACCTTATAGTTCCATGTTGAGCGATCAAAATTGCATTTTGAAAGGTATTTCAGAATTTTTTTTTGGCTATAAAGTAAGCATGTGGTAGCTATGAGAAACTATCCATCCTTCAATTTGCACAAAGAATTCATATATTTGTGAAGAATTATTATTAATGTACACATCACTGGGCTCGCGTAGCGCAGTCAGGAAAGCTGCCGGCCGTCGCGAGCACTCAACACCAGGCTCCCGGTTCGTATTTCTTGCCTAGGTCAATGAAGTCTTCCATCCCTCCGGGTGTGGTGAATTAGTACCAGAGTTGTCTGATGAAGACAAAGCGCTGACTCGGGTGCCAGTGCAAGTCATTTTGTTCAAATTGCCTCCAAGATATCCCGTAGAAGTATTAGGGGTGGAGGGGGGGGGGGCAAAAGCAATGAGGCAAATTCAACAAATTTATTTATCTCTTTATACATAACTCAATTACAACTCAATTGCGCTAAGGAATGTATACGCCATTAAGGTCAACGACCTTGCTGCCATCGATCAGCCAACTTCCTGATCCCATCCTCTCAGAACTGCTTAGGCCTGGTGCTGATCCACTGCTCGTTGTGGTTGTCGAGGACTGCTTGTGTCCTTGTGTCTCTTCCTACCATGAAGTCCAGTAGGCTCAAGAAGTAGTGGTAGTCGCATAGAGAGATGTTCGGCGAATACGGTGGGTGAGGCATGTGAACGTAGCCCAGTTGAACAAGCTTATCCGTGGTCACTTTTGCCCGATGGGGTGCGGCGTTGTCGAAGAGGAGAACCTTCTTGAAGCGCTGCGAATGAATAAGAGCGAGTCGCCGGCCCATCTCTTCTATTTCGTTTCCCATGGCCTTGGAGTCCATCGTCGTGCTTTGGAAACAGCTTCCAGTATACCGGTACATGGGCGCAGACTCAAAAGCTCAGGTGTTTCTCGCCGTGAGCATCAGGGGTGCATCAGGGGTACAATTTCTGTGCGTTAGTTTTTTCAACGAATTTTTTAACGGAAAATTTTCGTTAAATTTCGTTAAAAATACAGTTAGCTGCAAAATATTATTTCAAGTGAAAAACAATCAAGGAAATCGTCATTCATTTAAACTTCAACAGGTCAACAGCTAAAATTCAAGGAAGAGAAGAAAAAACCGTCATATTAGCTGGAGAAAGATGGGTTTAAAAGATTCACTATATTTCAGCCAAGTGAGTATACGCATATCTGGAAGGTCAGTATCTTTGTGGATTCGTTGACGTGCTTGGGGGCTCAGCGAAGAAATTTCTTAGGTGCAAATTTATTAATCGAAATAAGCGCCATCACAATTAATGCACGACAATAGCTTAGACATTCCATCTTTGTAAAAATGAGAGCTACGAAAAATAATAAAACATAAGAAATTATTTTCGACATCATTTTGGCTGCTCAACTTTTTATCCTTCACATTACGATCTGAATGTTTGAAAAAACGACAATCGGAAGGGGACAGATCTGGTGAATATGCTGGAAGTGGCAGAGTTTCGCATCCCAATCCATTCGATTTCTGAAGAACAATTTTTGAAACGTGCGGACGCGCGTTGCCCAACAGCAGGATTGGGACTCTTCAATGGACCAAAGTCGGCTGTTTTCAATCGACTTCTGATTTATCACTTCAATTTCCGCCAAGCACTTCTCCGCTGTGATAGTCCCTCCAGTCTTCAAGAACTTGTAATGGACTACACCAGCCACTGTCCACCATACGGTCACCATGCTCTTCCTTGGATGGAGACTTGGTTTCGGCATCGCCTTGGGACTTGCATACTTGTCGAGCCATTGTGCAGACCGCGACCACGATTGTCATAAAGGCTCCATTTTGTTCGTCGCATGTCACGATCCTGTCCAAAAAGAGTCCCTTACAAGGACAGGTTCCCAACTTATGGTGAGCTTTTGCCTTGCTATTTTGACAGGATTTAGGGCCGTGTGAGCGGAGTCCGAAATTACAGTTGGATTTTGCCAAACGCTTTTTTAGAGGACGGAAAAAGAGGTGTGAAAACGTGTGCGCAACACTCATCAACCTCCATGAGGCTCCATTAGATGTGCCTCATAAATCAACCGGTAGAAGTGCCGCCTCATAAATGTAAACCGGCGGGTTTTCGAGTTCGAGTGCGTGTACTGCAAGCACTTTTGTACACATTGGTTTGTTGTTATTATGCTTCTCATAATCACAAGGATCAGTTTTAGACCATCAATGCTTACAATAAACCAAGGCTGTCTACTTGCGCCTTCAGATGTGCTAGTTTTTTTTCGTGGGGGCAGATGTTCACTCAGGACCCTTCATTCCTTTCCAGGGAGAAGATTGTTCCTCACTGGCATTTGTAAGGTGATCTGCTGGTGTGACACGCGCCTCTGTTGTACTTGTTTCATAGTTTTGTACCATAGCTTTGGCTAGAAGGGAAGAGCGATAAGGCTTTATTACCAGAGAAATGATATGGTGCAGACACGCATCGTCAAAAACTTGCACATATAAAGGCTCAAATAGACAGCCTTTGTTTGTTGTAAGCATCGATGGTCTAAAATTGACTCTTATGATCATGAGAAAGCGTAATAACAACAAATTAATATGTGCAAAATGTGTGCAAAAATATTGGCAGGACGCGGACTCGAACTCAAAAGCTCGCTGGTGTGCTTCTATGAGACAGCACCCCTACCGACAGCGACCCCGAGTCGTAGGGTTTCGTGGAGGTTGATCAGTGTTGTGCACACGTTTTCACGCCTTTTTTCAGGTCTTTAAAAAAGCGTTCAGCAGAACTAACTGTACTCCAGGACTCCACTCATACGGCCCTACATCCTGTCGAAATAGCATCGCAAAAGCTCACCTTGAGTTGGAAATATTTGCTTGTTAGATTGCGCAGCCTTAACGAAGCACAGGTGTTGTGCGTTCCAGCACTGCCCGGCGGTACCGGATCCATTTATCTGATTTCTTTTCTTTTTCTCATCGCATTTTATAGTTTAGTTAGTGGCGACTGATAAATAGTACTGCCGTCAACGCATCGTTAAGGGGTAATGGTGGCCCACCTCGGCCTTCATCTTCGAGACTTTCATCCCCAGGTCGAAGCCTTTCGAACCAGTGGCGATTTTGTGTTCCTCAGCGAAGTCCTATCCAAACTCAGCGTTGATGTCAGGAGCTGCCGCCGCGGCGTTGTGTCCACTTTTCCGTTCATATAATTAAAGCAACCGATTATTACGCTGAATCATACTGTAAAAACAACGTCAAAGAGGTAGTTGCGTCACAAAAGCTATAAATGGCAAGGGAGCGGGGAGATTCTGCGCTTTCAGAGGATAATATACAAGGCCTGAAATGGGAACATTCGTAGCCACGAGAAATCGGCCAGAAATTGAGGTCGCAAAGTCGGTCATGACCTAGTACATTGATTCTATTTCAATACGTCTGTAAAACTCTTAGTCACTTTAAGTTGCTGCAGGTCCTTCCCGCTCTCACGGCAAAGAATTGTCCTCGTAACTTGGTTAGAGGTGGGTTGGAAATGATGTTAAAAAGGAGAACCTATGATTATGTAGGCAGTGGTTTCGAAGAGTTTTTTGAAACGAGTTGACCCAAATTGTGTAGTTGTCTTTGAACCGTACACTAATCAGATACCTTCAGTCGAGACTCTTCGAATGCAACCCTAGATATTTGTTCCTCACAGAAACATTAAGAATTGTTGAATGAAGAAAACTGCCAGTCTTGACAAGTAGCTTTCTGGTACAATTATTCTAATCCTTTTCAACAGCATGCTTTTATTTGTGATAGTGCAAAAGACAGTCGAACTGAAATTGTACCATCACGAATATAAGTTATGTATGCTTAATAAGAGCAGATTTTTTTCTAACAGAAAGTGCTTTAAATATAGGAATGATTCTGTCATGGACCAACTTACCTGGCGATAGAATATGATCAGAATAGTCGAGCCTGTTATTATGGTAGAAACCAAGAGGGGTCTCTAATCATATCTATTTTCCTGTCTGATAGCCACTCTATCAAGCATGTGTGATGAGGGTGATGAGATCTCAGTCGACCAGGCTTAGGTGGCCTTTTTGTACGAAGTCAACTACGATAAAAGCACCCTTTATAATAGCTTGGCCCGAAAATTATGTTGGATTCT
The DNA here is from genome assembly GCA_947396885.1 of Heligmosomoides polygyrus polygyrus. Classification (NCBI taxonomy): domain Eukaryota; kingdom Metazoa; phylum Nematoda; class Chromadorea; order Rhabditida; family Heligmosomidae; genus Heligmosomoides; species Heligmosomoides polygyrus. The sequence continues at coordinate 96,079,025 of OX377202.1, forward strand.
GGTCCACCTACTTACTCAAACCGAGTTATCTCTCTTCAAAAACAACTTTGGTAAAGCTAAAACTAAATTATTAAATTCAGAGAATTTTACCGACGCAATGGTTGGTCGCGCGCGTGTAGCGCAGTCGGAGGAGGCGCCGACTGTTCGCGTGCACCCGATACCAGGTTCCTGGTTCGGATTTCCCGCCCAGGCCAACCAAGTCTTCCATCCCTCCGGGGTAGGTGAATTGGTACCAGACTTGTCTGGGAAGGATAAAGCACTGACTTGCTCATCGATTGGCCGTTCATTGTATGGCCAAATACGCATTCAAGTCGCCTCCACGACATTCCGCAGAAGTAGAATGCGTGGCGCATCCCAAAAAGGGATTGAGTAACGCCGTCCTTTATCATTTATCTTTAATGGTTGGTCGGCCATACCAATTGATTCTTGACCTGAGTCGAGTCGTGAGCGGCCGACACTATCCGGCTCTCTGTGCATACCCCGACACTTCACTGCTGTTCAACTCCGTCGTCGGTATTCCTGCACACTCCTCTTCGTTATGCGCTCCACTTCGACTGTCTCGTCAAGAACTGGCGATCCTTCAACTGTGAGCCCTGAAATCCGCCTTCATTCGGATGATACTGATGGTCTGCCAGCCGACAAATCCGACTTTGATCGTGCAATCGAACAACTGGTCAAGGACGATCGTGTACCGTCATATCTGAAGACTATCGTGGGTTATTTACTAGAAAGTCGCAATCAGTTAAGTTCGCTAGTTCAGTCCGTGGTCAACAGGAACAACGAATTGATGACAGAAAATTGCGCTCTGAAGGCCGAAATAGAAGAGCTGAAAAGTGCACTCGCTAGCAACCGCGAAAAGTGCCCCCCTCCGGCCCACACTCCTGCGGAATTCCCGTCATATGAAGAAATCGAACGTCGACGAACTGTGATTATCTCTGGCCTACCAGAATCTTCTCGATCACCCGCCTCTGTAAGAGTAGTTCATGATATGCATTTAGTCATGCAAGTCTTAGACTTCCTCGATATTGAATGCAAACCCATCTCGATTTGTAGGATTGGTTCTCGAGCTAAATCACCTAGAGAACTTAAAGTAATTTTTCCTTCTTCTTATTACTGTAAGATGACGCTATTTCGGGCTCCTCGACTGTCGCGTTTCTTCCTTCGACGCGTTTTTCTTAGGGCTTCGCGCTCGTGGGAAGAAAGAGAACGTCGTCGTCAGGAAAAGCTAGTTCGACGTAGTAGTAATGGCACTAATACCACTGTCGAAATATCTCAAAATCTCCCGCAGAATGTGTCTCTCGCTCACTCAGACAACCAAGAGAACAGACCACGTCTTTCGGCTTCTGCCTCAAGAAATTTTTAAAAAGTCCTCAGAATTACAACCTTGAATTGAATTGCGTTCTTTCAAATATTCGATCTTTATCAAAAAATCATGAATCTCTCGAACTTTTACTAACTCAACAAAAACCGGCTCTAGTACTTTTAACTGAAACTTGGCTCAAAAGTTTCATCTCCTTACCTCCACTTCTGGGCGAATGGTGTTCTCACTATGAGTGCATTAGGTGTGATCGCCCTCGTAAATCGGGGGCGGTGTTGCGATTCTCTGTAACTCATCTCTCTCACCAATTTTTATTTTCAAGGAATCCATCATTAATGCTTATGAGATTTTATGTTGTGATATTTGCCCAGTATCCAAGCCTCTATATATACAGAACTCCAAATTGCTCTGCAGAAAACAGTGAATTACTCATGAAAGCCTTAAGCGACATGTTATGTTGTGAGCATCCCTGCCTTTTAGCGGGCGACTTTAACTTTCCAGACATTTCCTGATTTCCTTTATTGTCCTCATTCAGTTCTATTTCCAAACACTTTATTGAATTTATAGAAACGCACAACCTAATACAGCATGTTCATCAACCCACCCTGGGTAACCACACTCTTGATCTGATTCTATGCAATGCAGACAGAATGATACAAGATGTAAAAACGAGTCCCCCTCTTGGGAGCAGCGATCACAACAGCGTAAATTTTCGCATCAACCACTACGCAGAACCTAAACGTTCTGTCGTCAGAAAGAACTTTATGAACGCGGACTATGATGCCATCCGAAAACACTTGGCCGAAATAGATTGGTACAGTTCCCTAAACACGGCAAACTCCGTAGATGAAAAATACGAATTATTTCTTGCTATACTGCAACATTCCATTCAGTTGTTTGTTCCAGTCCAGAAAGTTCCAGCCTGCGGTAAATTTTTACCCAAATATCTCCTAAATTTATTCAATCTCCGACATGCAGCATGGAATGAAGCAGTAAATAACAATTCCTCTGATAGCTGGAGTGATTATAAGCGTATAAATCTCAAATTTTCTAAGAAACTTGCAAAATACAATCGCTGTCAAGAAAAGAAAATTGTTGAAGCAAAAGACAAATTCGCTTTCTACAAATTCATGAGATCAAGACTTCAAGAGAGGAAAAGTATTGGAGTTTTAGTCACAGAAGATGGAAGCATTGTCAGAAACGACCTAGATAAAGCTCAACTATTAGCGGACACTTTCGTAAAAGCTTTCACTGATAATGATCTTGACAATGTATCATCCCCAATCAATGCGTTCCCCATCATGGAAGATTCTGTTTGGTTTCATGCTGACGAATTATACGAAGAACTTTCAAGATGGCCTACGTCTTACTCTCAAACGCCTGATGAGATACCGTTTTTCTTTGTAAAACAAGTAAGTGCAAGTATTGTCAAGCCTCTTGAATTCATTTTCAATTTAAGCTTCATGACAGCTGAAGTTCCATATAGATGGAAGAGCGCTATAGTTACTGCAATACCGAAAAAGCCCCCATTTACGACACCGCAAAATTATCGACCGGTTAGTGTCACATCTATGTTCGCCAGTCTTTTCGAAAAAATTCTTAAAAAGAGAATTGTTGCACACTTGGATCACCACAACATAATCTCAACAAACCAACATGGTTTTCAGAGAAAAAGATCCACTGAGACAGCTATGCTACAGGCCTTGAATGACTGGACCAATGACATAGATAACATAGGATGGCTTGATGTGATTTATTTTGATTTTGCAAAAGCCTTTGATAGGGTATGCCATAAGAGACTAAAAGCTAAACTGATCATGGTGGGCATACATCCTCGAATAATTTCTTGGATAGTTGAGTTTCTAGATCACAGAACTTTTACTGTACGCGTGAATTCCAATTATTCAGCACCACAACTGGCTCTTAGTGGCGTTCCACAAGGTTGCGTTCTATCACCTATTCTATTTAATATCTATACCCACGAACTACCGTCACTAATAACGAACTCAGGAGTGAAATGCATAGCTTTTGCTGATGACTTGAAAATTTACCATAGCTCACCAATCCATAATCAAAACCTTCTGCAGCAAGCTATAGATGCTGTTGATCGCTGGTCCCACGAATGGCGGCTTCCTTTATCAAAAGAAAAAACTAAGGTGCTCCATTTAGGAAGAAGAAATCCTGGTTACATATACAAGTTAAGTAAAAATGAGATTACAAGCACTGATCAAACAACAGATCTTGAGTTCCTCCTCGATGCAAATTTAGCTTTGGACGCGCATTGTGAACAAATTGCAAATAAAGCGATAGCTGTGGTACACAATCTCTTTAGAAGTCTTTCCACAAAAAACCCATCTGTCCTTGTCAAAGCCTATAAGACTTACGTAAGGCCGATACTTGAGTATGGAACAACAATTTTTTACCCAGTTAAGAAGAAAAATATACTTCGACTTGAAAAAGTCCAAAATAGCTTCACTAGAAAACTATTTGTTAGGATATGTGGCTTTGATTACCATGCTATTCCCAGCAGTGGTACAAGAAACAGACAACTTGGGCTACAGACACTTTCATACAGACGAAGAATATACGACCTCGTAATGGTACACAAAATTCTCCATGGTTTCTGTGGACTTGACAAACGTGATTTCTTCATGGTGAGACCATCTAGAACCCGAGGTGGAGGAGAGTAGCTTTCACTAAGCACTGCAAAATCTTCAATTCGACATAATTTTTTTGTCAACAGAGCAGGTTCGGATTATATGAAACTCGCCAAAAACTCAGTTATTCCGTGAAACCTGAAGCCATTTATTACGAATGCAAGCCGATTCATAAATAATTCTAGGACATAACGAGATCTTGTGGCAGAGTCCCTCTTGGTCTGTTCTCCTTTCTATTCTTCATTCTCCGGGTGTTTGTTATCGCATGTACTTTCTAATCATTCTATTGCACTTTGGTCTGATCGTTGGCCAATGTCGTGTGGATGTCGTTGTATACTGTTTCTAATTATATTGTTCTTCACATGGATTTTAGCCATGTAATAAATAATAATAATAATAATCCGTTATTATTATGGACTCAAGAAGTTGATGAATCTCTGAATTGTGGCTCATTCCCGAAGGCGTTCCTGAACTTCATAACGGTCAAGAGCTCTAGGGAACATGCAGGGAAATGGTGCTTAGTAGTCGGAGAACTCTATAGACTGTGTTGGTTCCAGCAGACTTTCCAGCAGAACTTTTTGCACAATTCGTATATGTTTTAAAGAACTTAGACGGAGTCCGATTTTACGTGTCAGGGCCTATGAAGCAGCTTCTCAACTTTCATTGGGAATATAGGACCATTTTGGGTACTATCCTTGTTTATCAATGCACTAATTCAGACAAACCGTGTGGGTAACACCTCCGTGACAGCTGCTGTATGCCGTGACTCCGACCTTGCCAGGTTCATGAACAACGCCATGGCTGCATATATTCACGACATGGATGGACTAAGCAAGAACATTCTGGATCAGGTGATCGCATAGTATCAAAGAGAACAATTTCATTTCCGGTTTCGTGTAAAATACAAAGAAGTCTAGCTGAACGTATTAAAAGTATCTTTTGATAATTATTTCCTTGTTTCCATCCCTGTCTAGAAGAGCAGTCAATGACGCATACTAGGAGAATGCTCAACGCTTCGTCGACGTTGCTCCATCCTCATCATTTCCAGATTGTGTCCTACCGAAAGCCTGGGACGTGGATGGTGCATGCAGAAGTCATCAGCGGACGAGCGCAAGGCCGTGACTGGCAGACAACGACTAACGGCGATGTGTTCAGCGGGAGGAGCATGTACGGCTGCTTCTACCACGACATGCAGACATACATACTGGTGGTGAGACTGTATTAGATGCAGTCCTATGATCATGAGCCTCCCGTTAAAGCTATTTGTCAAATCTGAAGTTAACTTGTTAAAACATTTTTCTCTGCTATAAATAAAAGCGTCATATCTTCCACTTTTGTACTCTGCAAAACACTTACCAAGAATCGGCCCATTCTTGGTTCAAATACCGTGCGAAAGTGGCGTAGTCGGAGAATGCATCGATTGTCGCGTGCACCTGATTCCAGGTTCTTGGTTGGGATTCCCATCTAAGCCTTCCCTTCCTCCGTAGTAAATTGTAAATTGGTAGGTAGATTTGTCTGGGAAGGGCAAAACATTCGCTTCATTTGGTGATAAGACATAGTGATGTAATTTTTAAGGCCTAACAAACTTCTAGGTCAAACGGCTCAAAAATGTACGTAACAAACCATCCTTATGAAAGCTTACAAAATGTGTGCAGTTTTGAGAAATGAAGCTTGCTGTCATAGAAGAACCTTAAAACTTTTATATTTTATTATTATATTATAACAATATTATATTATAACATATATACATATATATTATAACATATATTATTATATTATAACAATATATGATACATGTCGGAAATGCGCACCTCTGTGGGGGAGGGGTGGGGGGGGGGTAGGAATGCGCCAACCAATCAGGACGGGTCAAATCGGCGTGCCATTCGGAGAGGTGGGTGCGGAGGGTGGCTGATTGACTGGCGTGTGCTTGGTCGGTACTCTGTTTGTTATGATTGCCTGGCGCGTTTCTACATCTTACTGCGATTCCGATATGTACACAATATATTTCTATTCTTTATTGATCATCGTCCGGCACGTTTTCCGAAAACGCGACTCGCACCTTATCTCATACTACAGTGGGAGCACCAATACTCAGATAGACTTTGTCCTTGTGAGAGATCGCGACCGGAGTCTTGTCACAGATGCGAAGATCGTGCCGTATGAGACGGTCGCCCCACAGCATCGACCGCTGATCTGCACTTTGAAGATCGCCCCTCCGAGGCTGAAGCAGGTTGAGCGATGCGGTGCAGCAAGAATCAAGTGGTGGCGAATGAGAGAGAAGGAAGCAGCTGTGATTTCTCGCGTGCGGTTACCGACAGTCACGACTGTCGACGAAACTTGGAAGAAGGCGACCGACGCGATTCGTCAAGCTGCACAGTCAGAACTCGGCATTACGAAGCCTGGGCGACGGAAGGTCGACAAGCAGACATGGCTGTGGACAAACGACGTGAAAACAAAAGTGCGAGAGAAGAAGTCGCTGTATCACGTGTTTCTCGGCGAAAAGACAGCCGATAACTGGCGGAAGTACCAAGAAGCGAAGAAAGCTGCAAAGAAGGCCGTGGCTGTTGCGAAAGCCACTCATTATGGAGATGTCAACGAGAAGCTCGAGTCTCGCGATGGTGAGCGGTATCTGTACCGACTTGCAAAGAATCGCCATCGCCAGACCGAGGACATCGAGAAGTTCTTCGGCATCAATGATGAGAACGGCCATCTCCTTACGGACCGCAAGAAGGCATTGAAGCGATGGCGCGATTACTTTGAGGAAATCTCTACGGTAGGGTTTCCTCATCCAGCTATCCCTTTAACGGCTCCAACCCACGGGTCCGTTCGATCACCGTGGAGGAGATTGAAGCGGCTTTGAAGAAGATGAGGCCAGGCAAAGCGGCTGAGCCCGATGACGTGGCAGCTGATTTGTGGAAGTCCAAGTACTGGTACCCTGCTGAGTGGTTGGCGAAGTTCTTTAATCAGGTTGTGGCGGAGAAGAAAGTGCCTGAGTGTTGGCGCCAAAGTACGACGATCCCGATTTGGAAGAAGAAGGGCAGTCCTGCAGAGAGCTCCAATTACCGTCCGATTCGCTTGCTTTCGCACAGCATGAAGATCTTTGAGCGAATTGTCGATGGACGAATTCGGGACATCGTCCAGCTGTCCAGCAATCAGTGCGGCTTCGTGGCTGGCTGTGGCACCGTTGATGCCATACACGCCACTCGTCTCCTGATAGAGAAGCATCGCGAGAAACAGAAGGAAGTGCATATCGCCTTCCTCGAGTTAGAGAAGGCCTTTGACCGCGTACCGCGTGAAGTGATATGGTACGCCTTGCGACATCATGGAGTTCCCGAAGAGCTCATAGAGTGGGTGCGAATTCTCTACTCTAGTTCAAAGAGTCGAGTTCAAGCTGCAGCTGGAACCTCGATGGAGTTCCCAATCTCTGTCGCGGTACACCAGGGTTCTGCGTTTTCCCCACTCCTCTTTGTTGTCGTCATGGATGCCATCACACGAGATCTTCAGAAGGCCGTCCCTTGGACGTTGCTTTATGCCGATGACGTGATGCTCGCTAGCGAAGATAAAGGAGAACTAGAGCGAGAGTTGCAAGCTTGGTGTGATCGCTTGGAGCGGTTTGGACTCAGATTGAACGTGAAGAAGACCGAGTATTTAACGACGGACGTTACCGAGTCCAGCTCCATCAAGGTTAACGGCATCGAGCTTCCACGCACTGCGGTCTTTAAGTACCTGGGATCAGCAGTCGCGTCTGACGGCAAACTGATGGTCGAAGTGAATTCACGCGTGAGTGCAGCTTGGTCCAAGTAGCGCTTGTTGACTGGCGTGCTCTGCGACAAGAAGATACCAGAGCGCTTTAAGTCAAAGATCTACAGGGCAGTCATCCGGCCAGTAGCGATGTACGGCGCTGAGTGTTGGCCTGCGACCAAGGAAGTTGAAACGCGCCTCAACGTCATGGAGACGAAGATGCTCTGCTGGACGGCTGGAGTCACGCGCATGGACCGCATCCGAAACGAAGCTATTCGGCAGAAGTTCGGTGTCGCGCCGATAGCGGACAAGATGCGCGAAGCTCGCTTACGATGGTACGGCCACGTTCTGCGTGGAAAGGAAGATAGCGTCCGCAAGATAGGCTTCAACTTCGAGGTAATAGGAAAGCGGCCTAGAGGGCGCCCGAAGCAGCGCTGGGCTGATACGTTACATACGGACTTGAAAGCGGCTGGTGTCCACCCTGATCTAGCGCTGGATCGTCATGACACCAGAATAGCGGACCCCGCCACGAAGCGGGACAGACGCTGAAGAAGAAGAAGAAGAAGAAGAAGAAGAAGAAGAAGAAGAAGAAAAAGAAGAAGAAGAAGTCTGGCACTACAAATCACTGTATAGTCCAGTGTACTGCATTCTATTCAAATTGCCTCCACAACATTCCCTTGAACAAAAATGTGTGACGCATTTCAGAATGATTAGGACGGTTTCTTTATTCTTTATTGTGCAAAGGTGTTATGATGTTCTACTGGAGGAGAAGTGCTTTCTAAGGCCTGCGATCAGGGAAACATTGATTCGGAATGAATGAAATCAAGAATGTTTTCCTGCATTCTGCAGAATTTACGGAGCATTTCTGCAGGACAGTCGCTCTCTTCAAAATGTTCAAAGTGCATTCGTATGAATCAGCTTGCAATTTCTAGAAGAAAACTGCCTATATTGTGCCTACTTTGTGACTCGCCACGGTTTTGATGAGAATTTTTGTCTTCAGCTTGAGTCATCTACTATTACTTTATTATATTTTTATTATCAATGTCAAAAAAGATGTCAAAAAAGGATCAAATTCTGCACACGTGATCATCGGTTCTATCCAATGTCCATCGCTGCAGGTTCGCAGGCAGTTGTGGAAAGAACACTTGCGATAAGGTAAAGCCGAAAGATCGCATCAAGGAGATCTCGCATGCAGCGAACAATCACCCAGGATTCATATTCTGCGCAGCCAGCTGTGGCCACCGAGCTTTCGGAGTTTGTTTTCTGATTATGCCTAGTTGTCTGTTTTACAGATATTATGCCTTCCCGGAATCATCCATCGTCTACGAAGTATTCACCCGTTTAGCATGTTGTTGAAGCTCAAATCATTATTATCCAAAACCAAGATCGTAGCCAAGGAACATTCTTGCGACTGCATCCCAGAAGAACCACGAGATGGAATAAAATTCGCATGTCGTTACGCGTAGCTACAGTACAGAGACATATTGAAAATGCCTTTAAAATCAGCTTGCAATATATAGAAGAAGTCTGCTTATATTTTGTCTACTTCACGATTCGTAACAGTTTTGATGGAAATTTTTGTCTTCAGCTTGAGTCATTTATTAATCCTCAATGCTGCATATAAGCCGAGAAAGAAAGGGAATAATCGTTTTTGACCTAATTTTCACCTCAGTCTAAATAAGCTGCGCATCAACTCTAGTGTGATACACAAAAACATATAAAACGGTTAAAGTGTGGCAGAGTAGACGCAACAAATCCGTTGCTAATGTAAGAGTTTTGTGCAGTCGTTTTCCAAGAGAATAACCTTGGCTCATAAGCAACCCTGTGTTAGCCAACAACATTTTCTTGTCCAATGAAATTTGGACTCATTGGCTAGTCAAGTCCATTCCTTCGTGGTGCACTTTGCAGGCTGAACGCACGAATGCTGAAAGCAGCTGTCTCAAAACTCACGGCTGTGGTGTAAATTATGAGTTCAGGAAAAATTCTAGGTTATGTAGTAGGATAAATAGCTTACGCAGTGGGATAAAAAAGGGTAAAGGACGGCGTTTGTTCACCCTGCTTGGGATGCTCAGCGAATTCTACTCCTGCAGAATATCCCGGATTCAATTTGAATGCGTATTTAGCCTATACTACAATGATTTACGGTGGGCAGTCGGTGTCATTTCATTTTCATTACCGTTTCATTTTCAACGATATGTACCTCGTCCTTGGCGTTGTTCTCGCATCAGAGGAATCGCCTTTTACTGTGTCTTTCGCATTTCATGTACGTCGCTGGCTGCTCGAACAGCCTTCCGTGTACCTTCATTGAGGTGGTTTACAAAGCATTTCTTTGGTCGCCCACAAAATCGCTGGCTACAGATCAGCAATCTATGAAACTTGTGTTGTTGGAATTTTGTGTACTAATAGTTGGTATACATGCTAATAACAAATTTTGAACATTCAGCTTCCGGTGTGAGAACGATTTATCAAAACATGAAGGCTTTGTTGGAACAATGGTATAGGGAAAGACGCTTACAGAGTCATAGCATACAGAGTCATGGCATGTGGATTGAAAATACAGAGATAAGATATTTCATTCAGTTGCACTGCTTATGGTTTCCATACAACAAACAGCATGATTAAGGGGTCTAGAAAATGATTAGATAAAAGGAAGTCAAAGAAAAAATGTTAGCTACAGTAAAAGCCGATATCAAGATGTCAGTTGCCTATTTTCGTCGTGCCAATATTAAAGGAAAACCTTTTCCCATTAATTAGCTATATATAATACATGAATTCACTTGGCCCCTCTAAGGCGCGAGAATGTTGGTTCCATTTGTGCCTTCAAGACGGTGTGACGTGTATTGAGCGTGCCACAACAGCGGGAACGATTAGATTTTTAACGAACCTCCAGAAGTGACAAACACTGATGAGATGTCTTCGCATCTCTGGATTCAGGCCAATCATAACCGCACTGCAAACAGGGCTTCATTAATGTGAGAACCGATAGCGGTTAACAAAACTTCCCAGAGAATTACTTAAGGTAGAAGTCTGCGACACAGGAGGAATGCATAGGAGCGGAGAGCAGAATCGCCTCCTGCTCAGAAGCAACGAAATACAAGTATCTTAACCCGAGTATGACAATGAGAAAAGTTGCATCATGAATGCGGTAAAGTTCAGATTCGACGTAACGATATGCTATCACCTCGAGTTCGTTCATCGATGGATGGCGTAAGCGTCTTGTGAAAGATAAGTCAAGTGGACAAATCCTATGCGGGGCACATTTTTTGCGTTTTTCACCAAATTCACGGATTACATGCGAGTGGTGCAGTCGGTGACAATGGAGCAGTCAAACAACCAGTTTGCAGTGCGTGAGCGACGACGCCAACGTACAACCGAGTACTTTGCACGCACGTAATTGTGCCCAGGATTTCCGAATCCACCTTGGCTTCCCAAAGGTCTCCGCGTCCGCGGCGCCGCACACCGCTTTGACACAAAAGTGCGGCGAGACTTGTGAAGCGCCCCGCTCACGCACACTCGATCCTTGCCGGGCAAGCAGCAGAGACAGGGAGCGGCGAGACACTATACTCTTTCAAGTCGCGACCTGCTGCCACTCGCTTCCCCGCGTTTTTTCTCCAGCCGATCGCGGAAGAGATTGGGTAAGATAATATTCGAATATTTTCTATTGTTCTTTCGTTATGGTGAAAAAACCATTGTGTTGTAATTTGTAGCCATCATATTTCCCCTATACAAAATTCTAACCCTTTACCTCTCGCAAATGAGATAACTATGCTATCCATCGATCCGAATAGTCGACTAGCCGTCTTGAGAGAAGAATGAGCTTGATGAGATAGCATATTGGCTTCGCCTAACGCGCACCTCTTCGCTCAATGTTGTACTCGGACCGAGACTCTTGCATTTTGTTAGTTATGAGAGGGAGAGGTCCCTGACCATATGCATCGTTGATTCAAACCAACAATTTGGGTAGCTTTCAGGCAGTTGAAAAAAGTTTTTAGCAAGCTGTGTTGCTAGCGAAACACTACATTTAACACCTCATCGAACACCTTTTCTTGTCACGCATGTTTTCTGAGTAGATTTTTTAAAATCATTCTTAGAATTCTGGGTTAGGAAATCAGTGTTTGGTATAAGCACTCCTTTTTGCACAAAATATATAGCTGTCTTATTCATCTCTCTGTTTAACTCTATTGCGGCTGCTACGTACGTTTTTCAACATATTATAAAATGCGACCTTGTGTGAAAATATGCCTAACAGAGCCGGCTTCATGAAACCATTAAAGCCTTTTGTGTAGCTTTTATAAACTCTATTAAACTGCACTACACTATTCACTCTTATACTACTATACTGTTTGCTCTTATAAATAAGGCTCAACCACTCACCCTCCGAATGCGTGAGAGAATCCCCATATAAATGTTGTGCATAGAAAATAACCAAGTCGACCAGTCATTCTAGTTGAAAGTAGGTGAAAACATAAGAGCATGAATGAGTACATGACAGAATTAAGAGCACCCTATAAAGGTGAAATAGCTCATTTGAGCGTTAGGCTCCTTTGCAGACTGTTACTGCAATGAATGTTCTAGAGGAAAAGTTGATCGTAATGCAGACAAGACGTATCCTATTCAGTAGACCACTTAATGGGTAGATGCTGGAGGCTGCAGCGAATTTCTGACCCTTGAATGCATCACTCGGCTTAATGCAGTGTCTAGATCGCTATCCAATTACTGATGGAAAAGGTTGTAGGCTTCGATTACCTGTAGGAATAGTCGGGCATCTCTTTTGAGCCGTCTCCTCTCTTCTCCGTGAGCAATGAGTGCACCAAGTTTTAGAATTTTCTAGGCACCTTCTTGTAAAAGAAAAAAGATATGCAAAATTGATAAGAATCACCTTGTTTGCTGCCCTGAGGTAGAGAAAAATCACAACATCGATAAAAGTTATGAGAGAAAAGAGCAGAATGTTGTAGTTCATGTCAATATAAAAAGCCATCCACTGACTGCACGGTTCTGGCCCAAATGCCCATGAGCGTGAGTAGTGATTAAAGTAGAAGTTGCAGTCACCTGTAAATGCTGGAAGGCTTCTGAGCTCAATATTTAATAGTATTTATAATTGCCCAAGAAGTAAATGCATGAATAAAGTATTGAAACAATAGATATAAATAGTAGTAGCACTGCAGTAACACGACCAGTAAATATTCTCCAGTAGAATGCCGGAACTGCTACTGCGGCCAATCTGCAAGTTCAAAAATGTTAACAATATATGCTTCAACAAAAATATTGGAGAAGCCTTATAGAGGCTTTATTAATTACAGCTTTATAGATGCAATTAAGAAAATTTCGCAAAACGCTTCCTCAACGTGGGAGATAAGTCTACCAAAGGGCGCTGATTAGAGTTTAAAAACAAGATAGACGTCGACCAATAGCAGAGGTGCAGAGGTGCAGACGCATGGCACCAACGTTGTGAATTGATGGGATCCGCACCAGCTGCGTATTGATTGCTTGCGTCGCTTGTCTCCCCTCACTCTCTCGCCCCGGGGTCATCCTGACTGCCTGCGTCGCGCGTTTCTCTGTGCTATCTTCTTTCCTCTGCATCCTTCGACCGCTCTCTTGAATGGTAATACTCGACGTCGAGCCTCAGCGCGCTGATCGATGCTTGACTGCCATTGGCCGGACAATCCCCCCGCTGCATGCCCCTCACAAGCACGGCGCGCCCACGGTTTTTTAAAAATCCAATCTCGAATTTCGCTGAAAGTTGTTCCCTTAGTATTATGCAGCATTCAAAAGAAAGCCATTTCATCTACCAAAGCTATTTTTCGCAACGCTTTACATTTCAGCTTTTGTAAACTTTTAGTCCAAAAGTTAAAGTGGAAAAACAAAAAAAAGGTAACCTACGCCGACGGCTCCTTATCTCTGCTTACGTTTGAGGTCTTTTGCACAGCTTTATAACCGTTCATAAGGCTATGATTCTCTCTATCAGACAGCATGCTTCGATTTTTTCTCATTTAGATCTTATCAAATTTTAGCGAAACGTTAAAAAAGAAAATATGACCTTTGCCAACTATTTTTCGCACAGTGCCATATGCTGTTTGAAAGGGAATGCTTAGTTCTATCAGAATATATGTCTTTTTCTTTGGTCATTATGAATTTGGTAATTTCCAAATCATCAAAATGGAGTAACCATTTATTTGGAAAGTAGGAGGTGTTGGTAAGAATATACTTTAATGCTCTTCACTATAATTAACGAAAGTCGGCGCACAAAAAAAATCACTGCACATAACTTTGTAGAGCATTTTCGAACGGTATTTAAAGTTGTGCAAGAGACTTCAAATGTAATAAAAAGAAGAATCGTTGGCGAAGATCGTTTTTGGTTTTTTAACTTTTCACATTAATGAACTAAAAATTGACAAAAATTGAAGTGGAAATGCGGACAGACTTTCTGATCCTACTATATATAAAAGAGTAGTGTGGGTATGTTTCCGTCCTTCCGTCCGTCCGTCTCAACTGGAGCGGGAGCACGGCGTATTGAACATGGTCAACAATTGATGGCGATCGACAGCGGCCCAAAACTTCAGCCTTTGGTGGTCGAGTCGCTGAACAAAAGTCTGAAGTTCGTTTTTGACGTTTCGATTAGCAACACTAGGCGAACTTTCAACGATATTTAGAATAATACGATGAGAAGGTCAGGGCACTTAGTTTCTAACAGTCGGAGTTGGAGAAGTTTTTTAAGAGAAAAAGCGCTGGTACATTATGCAGCAAAAGTTTGTTAGTCATATCAGATGATCAGGTTTGCTTTTGCTTACAGCAGTAGCAACTGCTCCATCTTTGGGTGCCTTCTCTCAATCAAACTCAAACAAACAGACTTAAAGCAATGTGAAATCATAGGACACCGCTTATTTTGTGTGGTATAAGCTTTCCTTTAAGCAAAGGTAACGACTGCATTTTTCCACCTCGGTGACAATTTTAGCATCAGTCGTTACATTAACGTTTTATTCGTTCACCCATACAGAAAGCACCTTTGTAAGATAGGTAGGTGTGCCTTCATATCTTAGCCTAACTTTAGATGTTGAGACATTTCGGCCACTTTAGAATTATGGAAATGCTTCATCAATTTATAAGGGACCACTACCTGTTGATGGAGATAAGCACACAACAGTGAAATGACGTCTCCTCGAATAGCAGTGACAGTTGCCCTATACGCAAATTCAAATAAAGCAGGCTTCGAGGAACATTGCTGAAATGCCATTCATTACAACTTTAACGGTAGTAACACTATGAAAAGGAAGCATACAACAACGTCCATGGTGTAGCCCACAGTGTGAATATTAGCAGAATAGATGCGTTCGAAAAAGCGTGACATGCTGCGATGTATCCAAATGAGTTGCGGAAGGCTTGATGGCGAATAAATATCAGAAAAGCAACAGAGTTGAGAACGAAGCCGGTAAGTGACACCTAAAAGACTCTCTGTTGTCAAATTTACTTGTTTGCATAGTGTGAGGCGAAAGATGAAAATAGAGAACATGCGGCGCTCCCCATGGTTATGGTTTTCTTTCTCATATCAGTTGTTACCTTTAAATTGCACGTGTTGAAGAGTGAAGCTTCATAGACTTTCCTTATAATACACATAGTTTACCACCTGTCGTTCGATCCAGTAGAGCCCTCAAAGATGTGGGGAGCGTTTAAGCCTCATTTAATACTTGCGCCGCTGCGCGGCGCGGCACCATGATCATGTAGATATCGACCGTGCAGCGCCAAAAATCGATATCTATGGCGATCGTGGTAGTGCGCAGCGTGACGGCGAAAGTATAAACTAGGGCTAACAGTCACCAGAATTGAGTGATTCGCGTTACACAAAGGTTTATGTAGAGTAGACGCTGTTAGGATTATTAGGATGCACCATGGTATTCACACGTTCTATTGCGACCTGGACGAGAAGAGCGAAGTGTGTCAGGCAGACCCAGTCTCTCCCAATCTACCTTCAACTTGTCTGGAAGATACTATTCGTCGTTACAATTAGGACGCTTGTGTCTTAAAAAATGACAGAAAGCAGTTGAACCTGCGCTACGCATGAGAAACTTGGCGTTAACGAAGTTGACGGAAGACCAGCTGAGAAGAACGAATGCAGCCTTGAGACCCAAAATGGTAATCATGTTCTTGTACCATCAGTAGCTGTCTAAACTATGCACCAAAACATAAAGCAATGTCCGCTATCCGAGACGTTGTCCTTAATCACGGATGCAAAAGAAGAGCACACGTCCTTGACCGCTATAACCATGGTGCTTATTAGTCGATACAACATTCGTACCACTGTCTCGATTAGGGTACTTGTCATCAATAACTCAAGATCTACAAACATGAAGAAGAGCTTGGAAACCCCGGAGGATAAACTATTGCTGAGGAGCCGGTTGATTCCATGAAACGTTTTTGATGCATTATTCTCATGTGTTTTTCGCCAATACGTCTGCAGACTGAAAATCTGCAGTGAGGATCTTGTAGTATGCAAGCCTCTACAAATGATTCATATTTATTTATTTATTTGTGCACGCAATAGTGCACTTACGATGGAAGCATAAGCTAGCACAAATGAAATAAGACCCACAATTAACAAACTCAAACAGGAAAAATAAAAAAACAGCCTCAAAAATAAAAACAGTGCTTTGGTTATTGGTTCTCCGGTAGACAAAAAAGAACAATGTATAAAAAGATAGAAAGAACCATGCAGGGCACAAAAAAAACAAATACTACCAAATATTTTTTAAACAACCTGAAATACTATATTTATGAACAAGTGCTCCGTCACGCCTATCGGAGTGCCTCGCACTTGCGCGATTAGCGCGATGTTGCAGTTTCATTAAGCTAAGCACAATCACATCAAGCTAGCTGTTCTAGTTGTACAGCTTTTTTCCCTACCTAGGAGTACAAAATGCTCGCATTACGTACAGTATATTGCATGATAGGGCGATCTATTCGTTCCTCGCTAGTGGTCCTTCCCATACTGGTACTGGTTCTCCTCAATGATCCCCCTTGAGCGTTGAGCGACCCCCGACTACCCCCAGGGCGTTCGTACCGCCAGGACGACATTCACAAAAAATCGACTGTTTGATCAATATCGATTGATGGCGATCGACACTTCAAAAACAAACCTCAGAATCGTGTTCAGCGACCGCCTTTACCCCCACGACTGAAGTTTCCAGGCACTTAGAAGACGTCTGGGTATTTACCGCTATTTTCCCGCACCGTATTTTGATCAATATCGATTGATGACAATCGATACTTTAAAACGAACTTTAGATTCGCGTTGGGCGATACCCGACTACCCCCAAGACTTTCGTACCGCTTGGACGACATCCATAAAAAAATCGATAGTTTGATCAATATGGATTGATGGTGATCGATACTTCAAAAACGAACCTTATATTCGGTTCAACGACCTTAATTGTCTCAGGGCTGAAGTTTCCAGGCAGAGAGAAGACTTCTGGGTATTTTCCGCTATTTTCGTGCCGTAATTTTTCCCCGAATTTCCCCCCCCCCCGACTTTTTTAACCTATTTTATGACTAATTTCTATGGCGACGCCAATCGATAGTATGACTCAGCGCGTAGTGCGTTATTATATGGTATGATGATAGGCTGCTTTCTGAAAAGTATCAAAAATTCCATCGGTTAAGATTTGAAAATCAAGGCTTTTCGCTAGCTTTTCGGTTCTTTTTGGTTGTTGCCTTATAGCACCCTTTGTTGTTTGCTGCTCGAGCAGCAGATTTCTCAGCGCTTTAGAAGCCAAGCTCGCAATGTTCAATAAAGAATGGCGTACTTTATTGTGTGCAAATCTTAACGATATTTAGGAGTTCAAAGTGAGAATAGTCGCTTTTACGATATTTGAAATTAAAAGGAATTACGAGGGAGTGCATAAGCCAAAATATTCCTGTGCAGATAGGTGCTTGGAAAGGAGATCAATGGTATGAGAATCACGGACGTGCCTCTATATGGCGCTGGATAATCTGCCTATTGGGCAAGTTCAGATGTCCAATACTCTTCTCTCTCTTTGAAACCTCGCCATTGATAGCTATTATATGTTATGCAGGTCTACCTTATGCAGAACAGTGCGAATTAAAGCCTTTACAACATGCTTGGTTTGCGAAGACGACGGAACTTCGAGACGTCAGACTGTGTTTAGCAAAGCTCCACTCAAAAATCTTGTGTTCCAGAACACATTACCAACAATAGCGACTTAATTTTACATTCTCTATTTTACAAATTGAAATAATTTGCTGTATTTGTTTAAATTCATGCCAATATTTAAAGATGGAAATATCCTTAGGCCTCGTTACTTGGAAAGGATGAATAGGCATTGAGAGGTTTTCACCTAAACAGTTTGCGTTTATCAGCTTCACCATATAGGGAATTATGTGCCGAACAATGTCGATGTATTCGCACATACGTGTATCGCCGCTACTCTTTGAAAAAATGATCGCTAAATGAGACAGTCCTTAGACAAAAGACACGTGTCGCGTGTTTATTCATGGTCCGTTACTCTAGTAGTCGGTGTTTCGCAAGTTTGATACTTTGATCAGATTAAAGACCTCCAGCATAAATTTTACGGTTTTCCGTCTGCTATCAACCAACCATTCCGATCATTAGCGCTTCACCGAAAACACTGACGAATTCGTCGCTTCTGTCCATTGTGGTTCGTAAAAGCAACTGAAAACATGTAACTTTGGCAAATCAGTAGCGAAGAAACGATCGGCAAGCTACGCTGGAAGACAAATCGTGCTTAAGCTATACTGCAATCCTGTGATAGCTTGGAATGGACTTAATTTTCACCATAAATTGGAATTGAGTGTGGCGGCCAATAGCAAACAACAATATGGGAAAATGAAAACGGTTTCATGACACGCTTCAATGAGATAAGATGAGAGTGAGGATACTAACTGAGTAATTGTGTAAAAAATGCAGCATATGGTTACAATAGGTAAGTGAATAAACGAGGTAGCCTTCAAAATGAAAATAACACCAACTTTTGAAAATGAGAGGGTTGCGAAATTAATTATAAAGGCTATCTCGGAGATTGGCTCACACAATCCGAGAAGCAAATCATATTCAATGTGAAGCAGCAAAGCAAGAAAGGAAAAACAAGTAAATCAATTATTTATTGTCCTTCTATAGATATGCTCTATTGGTTAACGCTTCGGCTGAATTGCCATCTTCTGTGCCCGGAAGGGTCAAATCAATTAGCAGCCACCCCAACAATCACCCCCTCAACCTCACCAAATTCGATGTCAAATTTTGAAAGTCTAACAATAGAGAGAATCCAAGAACCGTACCTCACTCTATTCCACTGAGTAACCAGCGGAAGCCGCACAGAGTAGGACCAGGGAGTCTCTGGAATATATCCAGAACGCATCAAGGGCTTTTTGAGCCGACGTTTACCTTTGTGCCCCCCAATCCTGATCTCGAATCCAAACCTCTCCCTCCATGACAATTGATCCTGTGGTAGCCTAGGGCAGTGGATGCTCTAATCTTCTCTTCCCATCTAGATGCTCTTATCCTCACATGCACTGGACGGCCGGTTTCGTCTATGCACTCCTATTCGGAAGCGACTGCACCCGATACGGAGCAGTCACATTCTTTTACCGCTGGGCAAGCCGTACAGCTAAGGATTCTCAAGTGCAGGCTAGTCGCTTCTGGGCTAACTGGGTCCTAAAGTTGTCGTGCGGAAGTTCTACCAACGCAACCAGAATTTAATAATTTATTGGTTTTTCTACATACTGTTCAGAAAGGTCCGAGATTTCTATTATCCCTTCTTCCTTTTGAGGAAATGTGAAATGTGTTGAAAAAAAGTATATATTGGAGCACGCACATTGAGGTCGCTATTGCATAAGACGTTGCGCTTAATACATAACTGATATAGAAGTGCGTCAATTGACTGAGCAACCAAACTATACATTGAAAAAGCGTGACTCTGGGAAACTAATGCTTTTCTCAATTTTTGATGCGGCGAAGAAATTTGGAGCAGACTCTTGGAAAAATTTAAAGGTCATTTCATTTGCAACCCATATATGTGAAGTAACTAGAAAAGTACAGCTACAGGGAGGAGTTGTGAGCAGCGATACTCGCTGGCGGCCGCGCGAGCGATCGCTGATGCAGGCGGGGTCATCTTTAGCGACTGCAGGAACGAGTACGAGTTGCCTCATTTTCCCAGCGAGCTAGAGTGCCACTGAACGTCTTATCTTATCGCATGAATATCCTTTCGGTTTGCGTAAGAGAAGGAAGACAGTGGCACTCAACGCAGTCTTAGGACGGGGTACACGATGTTTTCTGCATCACCTACATATTGAAGAAATAGAATTTTTTCTGAGTGTTCAAATGTGGTGTGGAAGCTAGCGAGGTGAAATGGGTGCAGGAGGAAGGACTGGTAAAGCACAATTATTCCTTTAAAGTGAACATGACCAAGTGACGGTTTTACGGTCCAACAGTCGTGCAAAAGGTTTTTCTAGAGTACCTACTTCTCTGCGTTGTGATATTAGATAGCATTTAAGTCTAGCTGATAAATTTTACTTTCGTGTTATGCGAAGGACCTTTATGAGCTATTGGTGAAGTTCGAAATACCCCACCGATCCTAGTATGGATTGGTACTTGGACCAGTTTATCATTAGGAGTTGTTTAATCGCGAAGATTTTGCCAAGCTCTAAAGTGTTGATTAATAACGTTGGATGAATATTTCATGCACTTTTGGACTTTGAACTAATAGGAGAAAATTATTAAGGATGGATTGCAGTCACGATTATAAGTTCGCGGAAATCTTGAAATTTCAACAAAAAATATAATCATGTCCAATTTTTATAGATTGGTCAATCTTTTAGGCGCACAACATACGTACATTGATAAATGCGTGACCATTGCATCCTCCTCCGCCACTCATTTGAAGTAGCATAATACCACTTGATTGATGAATACTAACATACCCCATATTACTTCACTTCAAAACACGGAGTTTAGACATTCTACCACCTTTCAACCTCACGGACTTTAGACATTCTACCACCTTTCCACCTATGTTTGCGCCCGATAATGCATACCTCGGCGAATACAGAGCTCGCAGTCGGGGCGCTCTTGCAAAACTCGTCCTCTCCGACCTTGAAGAAGCAAGGCCTCCACCCTGACGGCGCACGGGCGCGCGACCGAGCGCGTCAAGTTGAGCATAGCTGCCGCAATCCGGAGGGAGGTAGGGACCCCATGATGCTAATAGACCGCGCCTCCTCTCTGACAGACGAGGTGTCCTCTTACCCCTCACACTGGGCATTCCTGCTGGATTGACGCACCGTACCTCGTGAGCCGAGGGCACTATGAGACTGCTGCAACAGTCAACATTGTAATGAACGAGTAGTATATCCTGCTATGGATAACCAGCAACAACAACAGGCCAACCGACACGAACAACTGTCGCTCGTACATGCGAGCTACGGGCATAGCATAGGGACTCATCACCTGTACTGCATATAGCAGTATCTCACGATTTACTCCATACAATAACACAAGACCATAATATCCAGATGTCAGACAGAATATGGTTGATGCCATGAAAGGAATATAAGATACGATGATAGGGGGCGCTCCAGCTGATGTAGACTGTAGTGGCATTCCAAGGCTCAGCCGCGCTCCCATCGGGCGGCCTTCCTGTATTGCAGTCGGCTGTATTGAGAGTGGAGTTGCAAGGCTCCACTCGAGGATCCCCGGAGATAGTTGAAGAGAGCGCGCGAAGTCGGCGGCAGGAGCCGTGCCCGCACAGCTGCTTGAGATGACGACCAGAGTATAAACTGGGGGGGGGCGGCGCGTTGCGAGCCTGCGCAGACTGATAGCGTGCCCCCCCCCCGGAAGGCCATCCCACGGGAGCGCCTCATCGGAGTCCCGCGCGGATAGTTTGAATTTAGGGAGCGATCGATTCGCATTCACGACAGTAACCATCTTGCCTAGCTAGACACCCGACAGTTTCGTAAACTACATCTGTGTTCCGTCGCACTCTCTCCTCGCGTGTAGTAACCATGTAATTATATAAGGCGACTTCTCAGTATCCTAATGTTCTTACTCCTACTCTATCTTTGTCGCGAGTGGCGGCTCTTCAATAACACTCTTAAAGCAGACCGCTTACTTGTCACACCACAGTCCTTATTGGGTCGGCTGTGAGGTGAATCCACGTCAAGGAATCGAGTGCCCAGTAACAAGCCGAGCAAAAACAAACGACACTTTCGAAGAGAGCTTATCAAAATTTCATTATTTTGACATGCGTTGCAGACTATTCAGCTCTGTAATAAAAAAATATTGAATTCTCACTTCTGAAATGGAAGGTAACAGAAATCGAGGAAGAACGACATGTAGGCGATTCCAAACGCTGGCTCAATTTATATGAAGCTCGCGTGACTGAACAAGTAACTGAGAAGCATGACCGCTATGCTTGTTTCCATAACACTTATTTATTCATGCCCTACACTCAGTAATGAGGCACGCACAATTAAACAATTCAATCAATTTAAAACGCTGCTCTATATGAAAAGGAAATAATTTCCGAGAAGGACTGTGTTGTATGTGGTAACAACTATATGTTGTCCTTCTCGTTAACTGTGCAAAGGCTTGTTGTAAAAATGGGAAAGCAGCCGCGACCTTTCAGAGCCCACACCAGTTGGTTCGAACTCTACAGAGCTATATACCTTCGTAACCTGCTAGGGCTTCAGAACTCGTTTAAGCTAGCTAGTAGGTTGCTGACAACTCGCCTTTTCTATTAGACAATTAGGCAGGATATTCTTGTACCAAGCCGCTGATAAGCAAGGCTATCAAGTTGTTGTTATGAAGATTCAGACAAGTTCTTTGCCTGTATAGAAATAAATCAAATTGGCAAGAGCTTCATCAAAATATTTTAGTCGTGGCAACTCTTCAGGTTCTGCGTTCTCCTTAAGAGCACAAGCAAACATTGGTTGACATCCTACTTTAATGAAGTGGGTGATGCACGCTTCTGAAGTTCCTTCCCCAATTCAAATTAAAATAGAACAACTCCTACAGTCTTGAGAAACTGACCAACGATAACATCAATTACTCTCAATCAATAAACGCAACGAACTATTTTAACAGACAAATCGTTGAACAATTTATTATTCTAAAAACGTTACACAGTAAGCAATTTTCTAAGAACCACAGCTGAATCTAACAAATGACTAAACAATGATATAATAAAAATAGACAAGACACTATTCAGTACCAACATATTTAGCCACATGGTAAGAGCAGAAAACAGTTACAAAATTTTCAAGGAAAATTTATCAACAGTGTTTCAAACGGCGAAATAATTACCTTCAAAATCCTAAACCATTAATCCTAGGCCAATAAAAAAGAAATTGCTACATTGCTGAAGCTCGTCTTTTTTTCATTTTTCATACGTAGCCGCGCTCACTTGTATTGATCGCACGACAACGCCTCCAATAAGATTTTTGAGAAACCTCCAGAAGTGACGAACACCAACGAGATGCTTTCGTATCTCCGGATTGAGGCCAATCATAACTGCTCTGTAAACACGAACGAGGTTTTATATTCCTAGATTTCTCCGCAAGCAAACCACTGTCACCACATAATGATCTTGGTGTTCACCTGCGGTTCAATTTGTTAAAAAATTCAGTTGTCTCCTTTTTTCTCTATAAAACTACGATATTTAAATATACGCTTGAGACTTTTGTTTAGAGTGCCTTTCCAAGCCGTTGTAGTGGTCGTCTCACCATGAGGCCTACAGAAGTGCCCATATGGCTCACCACCAGATTGCTGAAGGTGACGCAAACAAAATTGTTGTGACTTGCCCCATCAGAAGCTATATGTCGTCTCCTTTTTTAGCTGTTTAGTTTGCACAAAGGAAACATCATCAAAAGCCCGTTTCAAAGGAGGGCAAATTTCTATTAATCTTCCTAAAAATGCTTTCGTAACTCTCGATTACTCTCACTGAGATGAATGGGACTTACTGGCAAGGCCGCACAGTGGAAGCGAAATATATCGATCTGCTCATCTGCTCTCTCAAGCTCAACTCGAGCTTTAGCAGAATTGAAAGTTTAAAATGAAATTGAAAATCAATGAAATTTAACAAATTGGCTTATTCCATCAGCACCTATCCAGCATTTCAGCGTGCTATGAATCAGTGAAAAAAAGATCACTCACCCTCCAAACGCATGGGAAAAGCCCCATATAAAGGTAGTACATAGAAAGAAGGTAAATCGTGATTCCATCTGTTGCGCAAGCAAGTGGAAACATATCAGCGAAAAAGAGTACATGAGAGCGCTCAGGGCACCCTATAAAGTATGAAGATTGGTTTCTTTAGGGCGCTGTTTATCAAAATCTTTTAAAATTAAAACATAGTTGTGAAAAAAGTTGCGCATCGTTGTTCTATCAAGTGTTGGAGATGATGCGAATAATTACTAAAAGGAAATTAATGGAAAGCGCGGAAAGTGCGATCCGGCAAGAAGGCACTTTGAGATTTCCTCTGACTAAGCGGCGGAACGCGTGGTTTTTGAACATGTTCTTTTTCCTCAGACAGGAACTAAATAAAACACTTTCAAATAAAAGTTTGTGTGTATTGTTGCATAAGATCTTCTCACTGGATGTGTCATAAAATTTTCGATCAAAAAGCTTGTCTAACTGGTAAAGACAAGCGTATGTGTCAGGAGTTTTGCCACGCAATACTGATCATGTGATCTGCAACATTCAACAAAGAATAAGGGATACTATGTGCTGTGATAATAGTATTAATTTGTTAAAAGTTGAAATGTGTTGTAATCATTACTTTAGATTGATATTGATACTCGTCCATTTCTTATTGCCTCGCCGCTTCCCTGTATTCTGACTGATTTCCGTTTCACTGTTTGTCGCGAGAACCAGTGAGCATCTTTCCCGCGCAACATACGAGCCAGTGCGCTTTCACCACTGTCACACAAACATAGGGTTAAAGCTCATAAGGGGGCTTATTCAAATACAACAATATGTATGCTTCGTAAATTCTGGTGACACGACAGCAGCTTTTTTACAACAGTAAGGTTTCTTTGAAGAAAAAAGCTAAAACCGTGGACATAAATTAATGACAAGGAAGTATTCGCAGAAACTTATTGTAACAGTAATGATACATGCCTGCAATATACTGGTTGTGGGTGACTGCTATCTCGTGCAATCTTCATAGCTAGCAACTCCTTTTACTCTACGAATACCTGGAAAAATAGACGAGCATCTCTTTTGAGTCGTCGTCTGTCTTCAATGTGCGCTCCGGGTCCACTGAGTTTCAGGAATTTCTAAGAATCAAAATATTGAAGAAGGCTTTAAACACAAATTTGAGCAATGTAGTTACCTTGTCTGCTGTTCGAAGGTGGTAAAAAATAACGAGGTCGATACTGATTATAAGAACAAACAATGAAACATTATACATCATGTCGAGATATAGAGACATCCACTGACTACATGGCTCCTCGCCGAAAATAAATGAGCGCAGTGAGTGGTCAAAGTAAAATCTACAGCCATCTAAAAGCGTGATGTCGCATGCTAGAAAAATTAAAAAGTAAGGCATTAGACACCTACTCAAAAAATAAGTACTCGCGTAGACAATTGATATAGTCGATACAAATATCAGTAGCATCGCAGTAACTCGACCTGTGAATACCTTCCTGTACAATGCAGGAGTTGCTACGGCGAATAATCTAAATAATCTGCAATTACGCAAACAGAACAAAAGCCCCTTTAAGAAAAACTTGTATAGATTGCGAATTTTTGCCAAGTT
Organism: Heligmosomoides polygyrus polygyrus; assembly: GCA_947396885.1. Classification (NCBI taxonomy): domain Eukaryota; kingdom Metazoa; phylum Nematoda; class Chromadorea; order Rhabditida; family Heligmosomidae; genus Heligmosomoides; species Heligmosomoides polygyrus. Next base: position 96,104,515 of record OX377202.1, read on the forward strand.
AAAAACTTTTTAGCTAGTTAGTTAGTCCTCAGTGATCCATCTCTAGTGCCTATGATTTGTATACGCTTTAAGTTCTTTTGAATGTCTTTCAAAGTGTGTAGTCATAAACAGTTATAAAAAATAAAGTCATAAAAAAAGTACAGTCGTAAAAGAGTGCAGAAGTGTGAAACAAAATGACGACCATTATGGGTTGCTTCCTTTGAATATTGCTACTGCAAGTGTAGAGCCCGCGGCATAATGAAATATTTTCAATGAGGTTGTGAACGCGTAGACAATGGCTTTAAAACCTGCACACCAGCTCTTTCAATAAATTATCTTTTTTAAGGCGCGTTGTACCGCAGTCATTTGGAGGCGCAGGTGTCGCCTGCACCCTAAATCAAGGTTTTTTGTTCGGCTCAAAGGCTAACCAAATTTACCATCCTTCCGCTGTCAGTAAATTAGAAGGACAGTTATCTGGAAAGGGAAAACCACTTCTTCGCTGTTCAATAACGTTAATCGGCTAAGCACCGCATGTCATCAAATAAACTAAATGAAGGGCAAGACGACGAAGATCGTAGCGCTCATCAAAGGACTAATGTTTGTCTCTATTCTATTAACTTGTCCCTTAACCAGAATTTTATCAGAAAATAAGAACTTTCATCAATGGCGTAATTATCTGGAAATATCCTAGACTATTCATTGGTTATTGTTATTCCAATCGCCATATTTCTACCACAAAGTCTCAAAGATGTTTACTTTGCAGTTTTTGCAGAAATTATTAAGTTGTTGCAAAACCATGAGTACATAGAAAATTGTTACCTGTTTACAGAAATAAGCAAGGTGCAGTGAAATGATGTTTCCACAAAAAGCAAAGCCAGCGGTCCTATGAGTACGTTTAAGAAAAGCAGATTTGGTGGAACGTTGCTGAAACTCCATTCATATTTTTAATTCATTGAAGTCTTGTACTGCATAAAAACTATACAATAGTGTCCATGGTGTTGCCCATAATGTGAATATTAGCAGAACTGATGCATTCGAAAAAGCATGACAAGCAGCAAGATATCCAAACGAGTTGTTAAAGGCTTGATGACGAACGAAAATTAGGAAGGCGATGAGGTTAAGGATAAACCCAACCAAAGATACCTTAAAAAACTTGTCTTTTAATTTTTAACTGCTATACTGTTTATTTAGTTGCTTCTTTAACAATCAATCGTTCAACGACTTATTATCCGTCATTCATTTATTTAGTTCTACATACCGTTTTGCAGTACCCCTCCTTACGTTTGCTTCCAAAGGTAAAAGTGAACATTTACCGATCCAATCATTACTGCCTCTCCGAATACACTAAGAAAGTCGTCACGGTTATCCATTGCGCCACCTATAAGCAGTAGAATGGTCATCGAAATGTGACACTAAATAAGCACGGAAAACCTAGAACTCGGAAAAGTTTTCGACCTGATAGGAAAACTCGATGGCGTTGTTAATACTTGGATAAAATAGAATTGAGATAGTTAGCATTCAACTGCCGTGAGAACTTTGCGTAACATTTTGCATTACAGTGAGTGTTTTGGCGCTCAATCTGAAGTATATTTCAGAAAGTCAAAAGAGCCTTCACTGAAATTTTTACAGACGTTTTAAGCCTTGAATCATGCGCCTCAGTTACACATACTACTGAGCAGTGTAGAGAACACGAGATGAAGCTCGTTTAATTGAATGGAAACATGAGATGCATCACCAGATAACAGTAACAGGAAGTCTGATTGAGAGTCACAGGAAGTCTGATTGGAATTTTTATCATTCTTTTCCGGGAAACGTGAACAACGTGGGATACAGATTTTACGCCCTCAAGCTAGCCACTGAACTTGAACATCAGTTGAGATGAAGTATAAAGACGTCATGATTTACAACATTGTGGAAATAGTGTCACGACGTCGCAGACATTCAAGTTCTTCAAATTAGTTTTTTCTTCAAGTTTTAGAATATACTGAGGCTGGGACGAACTATGATCTGATTTCTATGTGATGAATTCGATGAAGTATAAATATGAATCTCTTCTATGCCTTGAAAACTCTATAGGCTGATCAGCATGCTCTCAGCTGCTTGCAATTGCTGTCCCGTTGATCATCGAGTTACTCGAGGTGGCACCAGCAGCGTCTCCATTAGTTCCCCTGGCGTGCCAGAGTGCTTCAATATTTAAATTTTTTTTATTTTAATTTAATTTTTTATTTTTTAATTTAAAAATTAAAATTCTCCTCGTTCTAGGGACAAGAAAAGCCTCATAATGTTTATGAGGAAGTGCGAGTAACGTGTTAGTGGCCCTTTTTGATCTATTATCGGCATGCTACTATTAGACAGTTTGGCGACAAATTTGCCAATACATTGTGGTTGTCTAGGCGTGTGTCTAAAGTTAAAGAAAGACAATCGATTTTGATTAAGTCTTCACCGCATAAGGCCCATTCTTCACACAAGTGAGTTTAAAATAAAATAAAAACAAAATTTTCTTAATTGTCTATTTATGGATTATTTAGATCCAGTTGTGCTGCTAATGAAGTAGGACGACGAACTCTTTCCACCGCTGTCGGTGGTGGACGACCTCTTCGCACTTCCAGGAAATATTCATAATCTTCGGATCGTTGATGAAGGTTCGCCGCCGTTTCTTTATTGTACTGTCTCTGTATCGTTTTCCTGACGGAGGGCAGTACATGCCTCGGCATACACATTGTACCTATGTCTGACTGGTTGAAACTGTCTCAATGAAGGATGGGCATATGATTATTCTCTTGATTGGGTGAGCCACACAAGGTGAAGGTATTATCCGTCAAATAATGTTGACTGAGATCTTCCGCGTTTCGATTGCATTTTTGTGGTAGCCACAGCGACAGGCGAGAAACCTGATGCTATCTGAAATGCCAGCTGATCTTCTCAGCTGCTGGATCCTTCGAAATGCAATGGCCGCTTTCGTGGTTCGAGAACTGATGTCGGTCTCGACATTTTCACAACTTTTCATCGAAGGAAGTCATTCACAAGGTACATTTAGAGAAGTCGCTCCCAATCTGATATTTACTCTAAGCTGTTACCAGTTTACATAGTCTTTGATTTTTGCGGATTTGCATGAAGTCCATCCATGTCTGCTTATTGACATGTGGTCTGTCGTATTAGGTTGGAAAAAAGTCCCTTCACACTTCGAAATTTTTTTTCCCGCGCTCCTTGTAAACGCGCTAGCCAATATTGATTGCTGATTTCGTAATCCTATCACACTTGTCTACCGTTCGCACGTGAACATAGGTCAAGACAATTCTTGTATTTCGTTATCCATCTAATCTTCCGAACTCAATGCCAGATCTACCTCATGGCCATTTTCGACACGTCATCCTTCATGAATTCATTAAAGGATCTACAGCACGTCAGACAGCCGACCAAATTAACGATGTATATGGCTTGGGATCTATTACTTATCGCACCTGTTATGAATGGTTCGGAAAGTTTTCCAAGGGAGATTATTCACTCGAAGACAAAGCAAGGTCAGGAAGGCCAACTGAATTGGACGACACTGAACTACTCCGTCTTCTTCGTACCGATAGTAGGCAGACGACACGTCAGCTGGCAGAGAAGCTCGAAGTGTTTCATAGGATAGTGGGAATCCATCTGAAGAATCTTGGCTTTGCATGGAAATTTGGAGCTTGGATTCCACATGCCCTGTCAGACACTCAGAAAGGTCAACGGCTCTCTATCGCTGCTTCTCTTCTGTCCAGATACGAAAGAAAATCGTTTCTGCCACGGATTGTGACAGGCGATGAGTCCTGGGTTCTGCATGCCAACTTCCGAAGAAAAAGACAATGGGTACAAAAAGGAGAGAATCCTGAGCCTGATCTCAAGCCCAATGTTCACGAAAGGAAGATTCTCTTGAGTGTTTGATGGGACATCAGAGGAGTGATTTACTGGGAAACTCTCAGAAGTGGAGAGACACTTACTGCTGCCACATACAGTGGCCAACTCCACAAAGTCGCAGCAGCTCTCCAAGAAAAGAGGCCGGAGAAGTCAAAGGTGATGATCCTGCATGACAATGCAAAGCCACATGTTGCAAGACTCACAAGAGAAACAATAAAGGAGCTGGGCTGGGAGGTAATGCCGTAGTAGTACCGTACCGTGCCGTATAGCCCTGACCTCGCTCCTACCGACTACCATCTTTTCCGTGCTCTCAAGCAAGAAATTGGAGAGAAATATTTTGAAACGGATGACGACCTCAAAAATTGGATTCAGCAATGGTTCGACTCCAGAACTGCAGTCTTCTATGCGAGAGGAATTAGAAAATTACCCAGTCTTTGGAAGAGTGTAGTGGAACAAAATGGAGATTATTTCAATTGATTTGACTTTGTAGGTGTGAAGTAATAAATCTTTGAAAAAAATGAAAAGACTTTTTTTCCAACCTAATAGTTTAATATAGCTCTGCCAAGAGAGCCATGAGCTCCGCAAAGTTTTAGTGTATGGGAAGCTGTCCACTATTCTAAGAATTCTCTCCTCGGACTTCAGGCGCCGGATTCATCAACGATTTGCAGCAATTTAACAGACAAAATACAGTCAAAATCCCTGATAGCGCGGCGAAATGCTTCACCATATCGCTTGGTAAGCCTCACTATAAGGAATTTCCGTTGTATTTTTTCTGTGAAACTGGTGTCGTTGGTGGATCTGGCCCCAGAACTTCATCTGTTACTCTCCTAACTGCGCGACATTGAAGTACATTGGTGCGACTACACATTTCTGGTCCTCACCTGGTCATCTTAAAGGATTTTGTATGTCATGCATCTTACAAGGAGGGCCTCCAAAACTGACGGTGAGCTTCTGCGATGCAATTTTTACAGGAAGTAGGGTCCCGTGTGGGGAATCCAAAACCATAGTTACTTTTTCGGAGTGCTCTTCTGTTGTCGAAAAAAGCATGTGGACGCGTGAGCGCGAAGTTCATGACGCCCTGCTGCTACCCAGCCCACTGTAATGGGTTGGTGTAGTGGTAATGTTGTAGCTTCATAGAAGCATGGTCATGGGTTCAATTAACCCTTGTACTGGTGTCTTTAGGTGAGGTTGATGAGGAGGGATGCACTAATTTCGCCCAAAACTTTGCGTGGCGGTTATTTGGGGTGCTAATCACGAATATGGCATCAGTTTTTTTACTTGCTTAACCTAGAAGCTAAAAATTCTCTTTTTTCCACTTTCAAGGAGCTCGAGCGACATTTGTTGTCATGTTTCTGTTGAAAAATGTGTTGGAAATGAGGATAGAGGGTCCCACTGACGCTAAATCGCAAAAACACCAGTACAAGGGGGAATCGAAGCCACGACCATGCAACTGCGAAGCTACAGCACTACCACTACGCCAGCTGACCACATTCGGCTGGGTGGCAGCTGGATGTCATGAAACTCGCGCCCACGCGTCCACACGCCTTTTTTCGACCACAGGAGAACATTCCGAAGACTGTAACTATGGTCTTGGACTCCCCACATGGGGCCCTACATCCTGTGAAAATTGCATCGCAGACGTTCACCGCCAGTTTGAAGGCTCTCCTTGTTAACGCGTCAGAAGTTGGAGTGGAGACTTATGTAGCTCATGGCGAAGGCGCCTGGAATGTCTTACGGTAGAAGTCTTCACAGAAAATCACGGTATATGCTGTCAAGCTCTTTTGAATATAGGTGAAGTTAATAAAAAGTGAATGTTAATATCCTAACCACTGCTGAATCTGTCGCGAAGCAACATAATTCGCTCGCAGCATAACCTACCGTTTTAAATCAGGACTGCTCACTTGTAGTCGATTAGAATCTCTCAGATGTCGCTCCAAGATGGAGCGGGACGCTTTACAGGTAACGATAGACTTCACTTCTACTGTAGAGAAGTTAATAACAGATGGATGAGTAAAGGATGGAGAAGAGGGAAGGAATCGCGCAAGGCGGGTCCAGAGAGGAAGGGCTAAAGCGCGGCCGGTTAGACGGGAGCCGAACGCTGGAGGCGGGTCAGCGAGAGGGGAAAGAAGCCGTAGATTTTTTTATTTTTAGGTTCAGCTTCATCCTTTTTTATAACCAGTGCCGACACAGCATAGCTGTTATAGACCTCGGAGTATCAGCAGATCTGTGTGAGAACGTGGGTATTGAGCTTTCTAAAGAAATGACCTTCCATCTGTTATTGAGTTCACCACACAACGCTATCGCTTTAGGAATGCACTCTTTTCTTCCTTCAACGTCCACATTTGAGAAGGTCTAGTAGTTCACAACACCACGAATTTATGGCTGAACAAATTTGGAGCAATGACTTTGGTAATCTCAGGTGTTGTAAAACAGCGAATAAAGTTTCACATTCTAGCACTCCTTTAACTAGCATACCTGGCGGAGAAGCTGCACCTACACAATGTCAATCAAGGCAAAGTTGGTGAAATTCTACTATGAACTGTATTCACCATCTATTCCAAAACTAGAGTGCTAGTGTGCTAGTACATGCAGATATTTTGAACGGCAACTCGTAGAGAAATAAGTGCAGATGAATGGTTGCGTCAACAGCACTATAAACGCCAACAGTAGGCTCCTGCGGCAACGGCTTCAACGAGAACAGAAACAGCTACAGAATGTAATAATGTAATATGAACAGTGGTAAATGTGAACGGTAAAAACATGTGCGAGATAGGGTTTAATTGCAGAAATCTTTAATTTCTATGTAGCTGGAGATATGTGGGTTAAGTAGCGTTTCAATAACATACATCAGCTCCGCTATAAACCCGTGGCTGTAGGAAAATTAATTAATCTAGTAAACGTAGACATAGGTTCACACTGCCCTGGCAGCTAATCACAGCTGTCGCAAAAACAAATCTGCAGTGAAAAAAAAAAAACGTTACGGCGACTCGGAGACTTCCGCTTAAAATGCTCCGCATTCCCCTTGCTCATATTGTACAGTTTTTCAGTAATTCGTAAAGTACTTAACCGCACAAGTTTGTTTAAGCTTTTTAACGTTTGAAATAATGTTTTCTATAAATAGTTTCCACTGGGAATAACGTGGTTTATTTCTCTTCTTCTTTATTCACCAAGACAGGGTAAGGAAGGACGCACGTCTTGGTCTCCAATACAGAATTAAACCATACATCCAAGAAAAATCAGATTATTGATGAGTTGTAATAAATCGAGCTCTGTCGACAAATTCGTTCGAAGTAACAACATTTTATCTGAGCAAAAGAGTTGAGGAGCACCAGCAGCTTAAATCTACGTTCTAGGATTAAAATTCACAATACGACTTTCACTCTTACAAGGGAAGGGTCTGAAGCGTATTTCTGAACGGGGGGAGCGAGTCATGGGGGAATAGGGAGAATCCTCATCCCTCAATTTGTTTGAAAATGTGTTTATTTCCTTGCCAAGTCGTTAAACCCAAGGAGTAGGGGGTCAAGTGGGATCCGCCGCAGCACGCGTTTGAGGTCTTGTACGCCCACGATGCGTCCGAGCCAGCGGCTCTGAGCGCAGGTGGATAGAGGCTTGACTCGTGCGAGGGAGGTCAGGGGTTTGATTCCTCTGCGCTGCTGCATTTTCGCACTTCAACTGATTGGTTGAGATTTTTTGGATTCTGACGTCCATACCATTTTTAGACATTTTTTGCGCATTTTTCGAGCCAAACGTTGTGGTGTTTAACATGGTGATGTATAAATGTTCAACACCAGTGATACTCAGGTACAAACTGCATGAAGCACCACTAGACACCTTACAGGTAGCGTATAAAGGCTACAGGCTCCTCATAGTCTGTTTCCATGCATGGACGAAAGGCCTCGGGAAAAACCATCCTGCTCGGATTTTCAAAAGAGACCACGCTGTGACGTCGGAGGTGTTCCAGATGAGAAACGAGGTGTGCGGATCCCGCAAATTAAGCTAAACGGCATGGATACACTCTTTCCCTCATGTCTGCCTGTCACCTGGAAATCAGAGGTCTACTGAATGTTTTCTAGAACCCAACACCAACAATGTCCGCCGACGGTTGAGTGGTGATCCACCTGCTCACGCTGAAGTGTGGCCCACCTTTAGACAAGGCATCTTCGAGGGAAGAAGTCAAGCTGGCCGAACAGATGGCCAGCATACTCAAGGACTTTGAAGCACGTCAACTTAAAGTTGACGATGACGAACAGCTGGAAGTGGTGGAAGAAGAAGAGGAAGATTGGGATCCTCAAGATGAACTGATGGACGTGGAGAGGCAAGCAAGCGGTGGGCATGTGATAACATTTTCGGGTGGAACTCTTGTTTCAGAGGCAAAGGTACGTCTTCAACTGGATTTCGGTTGCGAGCTCATAACATAGAGGAAGACACCGCGATTCACTACAGAGGCACTTTGTTCCTGTGTATCACTGGTGCTGAACATATATCACCATGTTGAATACCACAGCATACTGCTGGAAAAATGCGCAGAAAACGTCTGAAAATGGTATAGACGTCAGAATCCCCCAAATCTCAACCAATCAGTTGAAATGCAAAAGAGGAACCGAACACCCGACCTCCCTCGCACGAGTCGACCCTCTACCCACCTGCGCCCCGAGCCACTGCCCGTAGACGCATCACGGGCGTACACGACCCCCAAACGCTTGTTGCGCCGTATCCCATTGTGCCATCCTACCACTTGGGTTTAGCGACTTGGCAAACAATAAACACATTTTCAAAGCAATTGAGAGGTGAGGATTCTCCTATATTACTCGCTTCCCCCCGTTCAGACATACGCTTCAGACCCTTCCCTTGTTAGTGAAGTGAAGAACGGATTCATGCAAAAGTACGCAGCAGGACTTTAAGTTTTGCAAAAATTGATCTGGCACTCAAAGCACGACCCGTTGTCTGCACGACGCGAGAGTATACCAAAGGCCTTTCCGTAATTTAGTGATATTGTATGGTCGCGAGAAGCCCGCAAGTGTCAGAAACGCGGTAAGGCGTATCGGAGCACTTGTAGTAAAACATAAGCAAACAGCCAAAAACAGTACAGAGCTTCGAACCCCTGACAACGATAACAACTTGCAGGCACTATATAACAAAAGGATTGTTCAAGTGTTAGGAAAGAAAGAATTTCTGAAGATTTGCCTTATTAAGTCAGCTTTTTCGCTTTCGTCTTTCCGAGGCGTTTCAAACCATCTGTAATAGCAGTGCTACTAAGTCCAAGACTTTCTACAATCTCACAGACTGTCTGCGATGGATTAGCTTCCACGAAGGCGTTCAAATCTTTGTCCTGGATTGCTGTAGGCCGCTTACTGGTGCATCTTCAAGGCTGAATCTCCAAAACAAAACTTCTTGAACCACCGTTCCACCGTCTTTTTCAAACACTATTCGTAAAGGCTCTCCTGTGGATTGTAAACGGATCAGCAACCTAGGTTTCGTCGACGATATTGCACTCATCTCTACCAGAACGGCAGAAGTCGAGGAAATGCTTAACGAGTTCAATGTGGCAGGTATGAAGCTACGATACGCTTCGGACACTTCCCTTGTAAGATTCCTTGAACAAGGGATCACTTTCGTAAAATAACCGTGCTTTTACGGAATCCTAACGCTAGAGACTTTTCATTTAATCCTGCTGCGACTGAGAACATGTGTTTCCATGAAAGGAGGTATAACAACAACTTCACTAAAACACTTGAAAGAATTTTTCAAGAGAAAGTAATATCCGGCAAGTCGAGCAACGACGCAGGATGAGGAAAACATTTTCCAATTGAAGAATGTCTGGCTGGGTGCTCGATATCGATATCAACGCAAGTTTCCGACCATCGCATTTTGATTGCCAGATCATATATAGGGTGGCCCATAAGTCCTGCAACAAAAACATAGGCGTATAAAAAGGCTAAGAATGCACTAAATTTGGTACTTTTTTGAACCATGTTTGCCCATGGTTTGTAGATTATGGTGGAGCGGTATTATTCATAAGGGACCACTCCTGGATTGATAGGAGCCTTCAGATCGTGTGGGTTGCTTTGCAGCTCACGTCGCAGCCCCTCTTACGGAGCTTTACTTCTTATTCGTTCCAAAGAAGATATTGAACAATAGTTTTCCCAGGCTTTATAGAGCAAGACATTTTCTTTAAGATGGTTAATAAACAAAGATTGAAAATCTTAAGATTTAGGAATTTCACAGCTAGTCTTTCGCAGGTGCAATATTTTGCAGATGGACTGAGAACCGCTACCACGTCCTTTTCTTTTGCTGTTACAGGAATCGCTTTACCAGAATGTGCATTTTGTCTTTAAACAGCGCAATTGAGTCTCTAATATATGGTGTTAAATTTTTGTTCCTATCAAACGAACATTTTTATTGATTTTCACTATTTTTACACAAAAACCTATGGAGTGCGGGGAAACATTTTGGAAAATCGTGTATGACAAAAACTTGTCATGCGTGGCCGTTGTTTTTATATCATCAGGTTCCCGCAAAGGTAGCATTAAACGCACTATTATTTTGACCTTTCTGGGATCGCTCAACTTTGAGAAATTTTTCATCAAATGAGACAGAGGCTGAATATCCATTTCGAACGACGCCCTCCAACTGCGCTTACAAACTTTTCCTTCCACTCTCTTCTCCTCATAGCTGAGTCTTCATCTCACTTGCGGACTTGTAGAGCTTTCCTTGTAGTTTTCTAGAAACAACATATTGCTTAGTAATAGATTGCGCACACGGCTGAATATTGAATTTGTTCCAGCTGGTTGCTGCATCCTGTATGATCAGAATACTAATAGCGTTCTTCTACTGTAGTTCAGATCCGTTCATCCAATGTTCACTCTTGAGAAGCCTTTGCACTGTCCTACACAATACCATCATACTGCATGTTCAACAACCAATCTTCCGAAATTTAGTCACATCGGAACGGAAGCGCACCACCACGGGCCAGAGAAGAATTTTCGGTAGTTTTACGTGAGAGCGCATTATTTTGTAATAAGAGCAGCTACAACCATGATACTTTCCAGAAGTATAGCACTAGGTATATGCTACATAACTGTTGGTATGCAGTTTTTTTGCAATTCGAAAAAGACAACCAATAAGGTCTCCTAATCTTGTTGCAGGACTTATGGGCCACCCTGTAGTGACAGATCTCCTCATGTAACTGAGCACTTGTCAGGTGCCAGTTAGCTGGCTCGAATTTTCATTAATACCGTTGCTGTCATCCGTTGTTTGTTTGGTGTGATCCTTTTTATTATCATTGGTGCATAAAATATGCCATGATTGGTAACAGTAAGTAGAATAAGTGAGAGTTGCGAGTTTAATAGAAGGAAGTCTATATAGAAATCAGAAGAATGATGATCACATGATGAGGTGTCAGGACAATACTAGTCTATCGTATGAGCAAATGAGGTGACAGTGAGAAACACCTCCAGGGTTTAAGCAACATTTTACGTATCACTTTTTCCCTCCGATTCGCACCACTATCCAATCGGGCACCACTTCATACCCAGTCGATTGTCTCCATCGCTCTCGATCGAGCCCGCTGCCTGTCGCGGGGTTAGCAAGTGAATACGGCACCCCACCGTAGCCAAAGTGCGTTCTTCAGTTGCAAAAGAGGGAGCACTCCATAGAGCAAATCGCATGGACACCCTCGGAATCGAACCTTCGACCCCCACCCACAAGTCCGACTCGCTATCCACCCAGCCATCCAGTCGCTGCCACCATCGATGCGAATGAATCACTTGAATATACACTGCATCTTCCCTAGGAAACGTCGTTAATTATCTATTACTATAATCTAACTTTAATTTGATCTCCAAACCTTCTGTAGGCCAAGTTTTGAGCACTTCAGGGCCATTCCAAGTGTGACTTTTGCCTCAGCCCGCCCAGAAGTGATTCTGTTTTTTGCCATTTTTGGACCACCCAGGAGCATTTGGCAAAAACGAAACATAGTTCTGTGATCCTCGTCCGATGCCCTACAAGACCATATAGGTCTCGTTCAGAATCTCCGGACCAAGTTCAGTGACCTTCCTCGTAAGATGCGACAACCCTGTGCAGGATTTAGTACGGCATACTTGGCGCTGGTATCAGTAGCGGTTTCCAACGCTGTGCACCAGTGTTGGTGATAAAATCATCCAAACGTTTTGTAAAAGCCTTTGTTGTCACCTCAATTCACATTATAATCGGTACTATTGAACTCAGTGTGCTTCACTTAATCTTGCTCAGAATATGTCTACTAGAGGTAATCTGCCATGGGAAGAACGAATATTCTAGGCGTTTTTTGCGGAAATGCCTTACAAGCCCGTTATATTAAGTTCGAATCGCCCAGTTCGAAATGACGCAGGTTGCTATGAGACGCAGAGCTCGCGTCTCCTATCGATGCACACTATCTCGCTCCCTCTAGCATTCAGCAGAGGTTAGCCTCAAAGCGTTCTCACTAGGGTACCACGTTTTCAAACCGTTACCGTAAAAACAATCGTTGCAGAATTATCACGTCTCTTGTTCAGCGCCGGCACCATGCCAGCAGTACGGTAATCAACAATAGAGTAGCAGAACTAGGGAAAGAGGATGTTTTATACTGTTTGAGGTCTTAGGTGGAGCATTTTTGCAATAATTACTACTTGACGGCTCTGTAGTGCTGGACTGCAAGAGTGCCTACGTTGTATCATCAAAACTCACTGCGATGTGTTCGAAGGCAGGTTGGGTTAAACATTGTCATAACACTTGAATGCAAGAATGTGTCCGAATTCTGTAACCCATAGGGGCGAAGCAATGGTTAGCTAGCCATCCACGTGTAAGGATGCTGTCCTAGGAGGCTTGATTGGGGATGCAGATCTCGATCCCAAGGCTCTGGAGACAACTCCTTAACGAAGACTCGACGACGATATCCGACACGCGAACTCAACGGAAGGAGCCAGAGATCTGGCGCGACCAGGCGACATTCCTAAAGAGCAATTGTGACTAAAGGAAGACTCACTAAGGGTTTATTATCGGACCACAACACTATCATACGGATTTATAAAGAGCAAATAGCAAACGTGGCATGGAAGAAAAAATTAAGGGCAAAGGTATGTGAATGGGAATAAAGGATTTCGTAGGAGAAGGAGGGGAGGATTGAGGAAGAAACGGAGGAAGAGCAAGACTTCAAGGAGAGCAGGAGGGTAGCCGAAGGCCATCCGTGGATAGTGCCGAGCCGGGGTAAGGAGTCGAAGATCGGAGTTTGACGGAGAAGAAAAGAGCATCATCGTGAATGTAGAATGAAACAAGGATGAGAGAAAAGAGAGGTATGATAGGAAGGAGAAGGTGGAGGCCGGTGGCCTCACCTCAATGGCGGCAATCCTCTGTGTTCTGGTGTTTTGGAAGCTCCTTTTATTCGGTTTTAGGAGCGCTGGACCTAACAACTGTCCGGAATCTTTTGTCTTATTCCTATGATCTTTTCCGCGGTCCGCGGTCAACTATTGCAGCATGATGTGTCATAAATCGACCTTTGGGGTTCTGGTTTTCCGGTTCAGTTGTCCTTTGTATTTGGGAGCACAGTCACCACTTGAACTCCTTTGATTTACTGTTGTTTTCGGAGAGTGAACGTCAGTTGGTTCTTGGTGTCCTTTTAGCTTCGTTGACTTATGGTCACTTGAGGCAAGTGAGTGGCGGCTGTTTTCTGGCGTACTTTCAGTGTCCTTACATACGGGATAGGTCTGCCTCGAGTTTGCCTTCATCCTCTTCAGGCATCCCTGTTCTAGCTCATCGAGCTTTGAAGGCGATTACAAGTAATAATCATCCTGAACGTCTATCGTTGAGCATGGCTGAGATGTTTAAGCAATATAATCACCAACACGTGTACGGTTAGATCTTCTGTTACATTCATGAACAATAAAACACATTTTTTATCTTCATGAAACTATTATATGAATCATTGTAGAAGCTTATTCATATTACGTAACTACGTAACTTCTACGGAAACAAGCCAATATCTCTTCCCAGTGAAAAAATATAGCTCAGTAGTTCAAGCAAATGAAAAGAAAGTGTTTCAACGACTGTTTTAACGTCTACCAAGGAAGTTGTTGCTGCACTCTTCTGAGAACTCTTTGTATAAACAGCAGAAGTAATAGGATTGCCGGAAAGGAATGTCTTACAAAGAAAGGTCACGTGGTTCTGTATAATTTGCTCTTTGTTTCCTTACAAAGGATTAAGATGTTTGATCTGCTTTCTTAGCAGTCCAAATCCGCACGCTACTCCTTTTTCTTGTAGGCAAACAGCTGCTTATAGAGTAGCTTCTTCATAATATATAAACGTCCTGATTGTCTAGCAACGATTGTTCCTAGGTCGCACTACTTGAGCACTCTTGCAGGTTAACTCTGTAAAACCGTTAAATATCATTTTTTCCCAAAATGTTTCATTCGGAACCGCCTCAAAGTGTATGATATCCTTCTCTTCCGTAGTCCCGTAACTCCATTTTTGATTGCCGCGAAGTTGGCATGATGCCAGCGCAGAACCAGAGAGTGATGTCCCCGCAACGATTGCTGTTACGGTAACAGTTTGAAAACGTTACACCCTAGTAAGGACGTCCTATAGGTTAGCCAGAGTGTAAGCCTTGAAATCTCGGAAAACCTTGAAAGCTCAGTACTGTACTCTTCGCCGCAGGGGCGGGTTTATAGGATATTTCCACAAAAAGCGCCTATAATACTCGTCTTTCCCATGGCAGATTACCTCTAGTAGTCCAATTTTAATAAGATTATGTGGGGTACAATAGGTACAATAGTACCGTATAAATTTGACAAAATAGTTTGGACAAGGGACGGTGAATAGTGCACAATTTCCAATCGGACGCGCAACAATTTATGCATCCATTTTCTCATTGACACACCGTCGCGCATATTATGGACGAAGGACTCCTACAGTTTTCAAGAAAGCTCCACATCAAGGAGAGGACTGTAATGAAGGTTACGGTGCAACGAGGACATCATCGCCAGCTTCCAAATGCAGCCGCCGGCCGTTAACACACCCTATATCTACTAGAATGTTATTCCAAAAGATAACCTGATTCCATGAGTCGAGAACATTTTTGGTGGCAGAGGTTTGTCCTTGAAGACTGGACGCCAGCACATGGATCAAAGTCGACAACGCTTTCAGTGCGCAGAATTGTCCTGGGTTCTGACAAGGAGAGGTTCCCTATTCAAGGTGAGCTCTTGCGATGCTGTTTTGGCAGGATGTAGGGTCGTTTGAGAGGAGCCCAGAATTCAGTTCGTTTTTGAGAACGCTTTTATAAAGACCTTAAAAGGATGTGTGAAAAGTGTGCGCAACACCCACCAACTCCTAGGACATCCTATGAGATGTGATTTGTTGGCGCAGTCGGTAAGAGTGCCGCTTCATAAGTGCATTGTATGCTTTCGAATACGCGTATTGCCAATATTTTTGCACATATTAGTTTGTTGTCACTGCGCTTCCTCATGGTCACAGGAGTCAATTTAGACCATCAATACTTACAATAGGGAGTGTAACCTAGACTGCTGTTTGACGTCATAAGTATTCATATACTTAGTGATTTTTCCCAACTATGGCATTTAAACTTTGGATAGTTTGCCAACTAGAAGCGTCTCTCAGTGAATTAGCCTTATGTCGCAGCCGATTCCGGTGATCAATTATCCATCGGATACCAACTGCTGGAAGTCGTGAGAGGAGAACATATACATGTACGAACGTTTGCGCAGAGAAAAGGAAGATGCGGTAGCATTGTATGGTCGAGAAATATCGGGAAGGTTGAAGTCTTCAAGGACTATGCAAAGCACTCCAAAAGATGAGAAGTCGCTAACCGCTTCAATGAGTTAATCAGAACTAGGCGCACTACAGTCTGGTATTTGATAGACCAGTAATAACTTTGGAGAAGAGAAAAACAAGTCAGAAACCAAAGTTTCATACGAGATTTTGAATGATTCCTCAAAAATAACATTGTAATAGAACAGACTTCTTAAAAACATAATAACACCTTCACTTGGTTTGTGGAGCCTGTCACTTCTAACTGCCACATAGTGGCCGGAGATATGACCAAATATAGGTGCTACCCCTTGTTAGGAGCCAAGCTAGGTTCCAGTTACTAGGGCAAGATCACATTCTTTAAGAGAGGGAAATAAAGAGAGGACATCTCCGTTTCTGACTATAGACCTGTTGTTGGTGAAAACGAAGCGAATCCTCCGTGGAGCACTTATTGGTTTCCCGATGAACCGTTTACAACACCAGGAAACGAATTGGATGTCTAGTGGATGGACCGAGGACTGAAGATGTTCTTTTCGCCTAAGTTTCCGCTCCTCAAATGTAAGGCAGGGCGGATGTAGATGTCTTTTTGCTAGAACAATCCTAGACGTGGTGCTAGCTTGAGGACTCTATTTTGAAAACGAGAACATGGTAGAACCACTTTAAGCGTTCTTGGCCTAGAGAGGTTTGGTTTCTCCATACGGTAAACTGCAGTAGGAAGACAGTCAACATTAAGAAAATCCAGAATATGCTGCGTATATGAAAAATCATGAACGAAAGCCTGTTGAAAGCCATATGTGGCTGAGATTCAGAAAGACCGGACATTACAATGGAACGATTCCGTACAAGTTCTTCATAGGAAGCTGTGAGTTGAACGCAGTCCGTGTTACAAAAGGAATTAAGACTTGCTTGATCTCCACTTTCGTCTCCAACAGCAAGCTCACCATCTGTTTCACGTAGGCCGGCACGCTTAGGTCATCGACGATGTCACGAAAAGAGCTCAGAGGGTCCTTCGGCAAGGTGGCAACGGCATCGTCAATCCTTGAGCGCTTGCGTCTGGAAACTGGAAAGGAAAACGACGTAGACGGAGCCATGATCACAGGTGAAATACGACAATTAATACAGACGTCTGTCGAGGGAAATCGATGTTCACCTGTCTTGGCAGATAAATAAAGACTCTCTTCAAGAGAGTTGCCCCTTGCCACCAAAGGTACAGCAGGTAGTTGCCCGATAATATTGAATAGAACAGTAAGTAGAACAGTCGACGACTTGCCAATATCAGACAAACGACAAAGTAGACAGGACCAAGACGGACCAAGGCAGAGAGTAGCCGTTCCTGGGCCTCGCACGCAGACGAACTACAAGGCTTTGTGTTTTATTCTTTTCAGACGAATTTGGCTGCAAATCACCGAACCCGGGGACGCAAGGCTTTGTTGCCGTGGCTAGGAAATCCGAACGACGAACCAGGAATCGGGTGCATGCGACAGTCGGAACCTGCTCCGACTGCGCCGTCATGTGCATTGAAAGTGCAATAACACCTGCATATGAGAGGCATGGCACAAAAGAACCTGTCTTGGCAACATATCCTGTCTTTGCGAATACAGGTCACGTATGTTTACCTTCACCATAGTTATAGTCAGTTATCATAGTTACCTACATCACCGTAATTCCAGAAAACAATAGAACACTCGAGAGCGACGCCTTATGCACGAAATTGGTGGCACTAACTCTGCCATCCCTATTCCGTACGCCTACCATAACGTATCACCTGTCGTCCCGTTGATCATCGACTTGCTCGAGCGGGCGCCAGCAGCGTCTCCATTCATCCCTGTCGCGTGCCAGAGTGCTCCAATGGATCCTCCTCGCTCGAGGGACACGAAGAGCGTCATAGCGGTTGTTCAGGGCTTTCAGGAAATAAATCCGATGCAACGCGTTGGTGGGCGTCCTAGTGTTCTTTGACCACGTATCCCCCTCTGAAGAGAACCTTCGTGCTCTCTTGTTAAGAGGGATCTCGGGCCGCTTGTAGCAGGGCCCCGTGGCGCGTCCCGGGGTGGTGGATAGGGGAATTAAACGCGAACCAAATGCGACCGCGTACTGCCCAGAGACGCAGGTGGGATGCAGGGGATGGATTCCTTGCTGTTGCTGTGTCGGGTCGACGCGTTCCTTGTGCATGGGAGCGGCATGTTCATGCACAGTGTGTGTGGACGTATCCGTGACTGTGCGGATTGCAACTGTGTCGGCCCGGCCAAAAGCTTGCACTCGGTAGACTGGGAGTACATGTAAGGCGATTCGAGGCCGCCTTAAGTCTGGCCCCGTCCCTTCGGGTAGTCTGGCTGGCTGCCCGGAGTTCTTCGCTCGCACGACAGAGCCCGACTAGCTACCCGTGTGTACTCCAGTCAAAACAGCAGCACTAAAGGGTCCCGTAACGTACCATGAGAAATGTTCAAGCGGATACCATATTCGTAATCAGCACTATAAACGATACCACTGTTTGAAGTTCTGGTGGAAAATGTTCGACCTCTTCACTCATGAGATCACAGTAGCTCGTACCGATGTTTCGTGTTGCGATTTTACATGACGAGCTTCTGAATTTTTCTACATGCGCTTTACAACGTACAAAATAAGTGAAGCAAGTAACTCCGAATGAAAATCGTCAGCAAGTTCAATCCCCGATGTCCGTTGCAGATGTGAAAGGCATATTCAGAGCTAGCGCACAAAGCTGCGTCTCACGATGTGCATCTCAACTCAAAGTGCCATTGTGAACTGGTATTCTTTGCTTGTTAACTTAATTTGGTTGCCTCGTGCCATTCACTCCAAAAATCGCCAACATGGGGTGACGTGATTACCTTCATGAAGCATTGGCTTTCTATGGCATTCCTCGACCGACGATCTGTTACGCCGCAATGTGTATTGATGCTGCTCCATATTTGAAAGACCCACGGTATGGTTCTTTTGCGTTGCAGCAGTCCTGCTGCTTAACTGATCCACTGAGATTTGTGCGTTTCTGAGGTTTACACAATTTTCACGCGTTACCCAACTTACTTCGTATTTTTATAGCACCCCAAACGGTATTCTTCGCTGTATGTGACGGAATAATTTGTGATTCACCTATGTCTAGTAACTGTGTTTCTTCGAAGACTTATTGAATGATGTCGAAAGAGCAATTCCGAACGATGTTCTATTGCAATTTCAAACTGGGCCAGTCCGCCGTCAAAACAACCATGTGTGGAAGTCGAATAGTGTTGGAGAACTGGCCGTGCAACGTGGTCAGGAACTTCGTTCTGGAGATTTCAATCTTGACGATACACCCCGAAGCGGCGGGCCAACAACAATCGAGGACGATAATTTGAAGGCCTCCGTGGAAACTATTTCATCGTAAACAGTCCGTAGAAATGTGCGAAAATGTGGAAGGTTTAGGAGTCAGTAAAACTGCTTTTACAGATGGTCTGAAACGCCTCTGAAAATGAAGAAGCTCGAAAAGTGGTGCTCCGCGATTTTAGTGATTGCCAGAAATTATCGCGTTTCGAAATCTGTTCTTCATTGCTCCCTTCGGGACCAAAGTGACTCTTTTGGATCAAAATTGGGTGCAGTACGATAACCGATGACGACCAGGACAGTGGGTTCGACGAACTCCTCAAAGAACTTTAGCCGAAATCCCACCAGAAAAAGGCGATGGTAACAGTGTGGAGGACAGCGGCCAACATGATTCACCTCAACTTTCTGGAACCATGCCGAACTATCACCGCAGAGTCCTACTGCGAAATCGGCAAGCTGTACAGAAAACTGTCTGAGCTGCAGCTGGCAATGGTCTATAAAAGAGACCCATTCCCTGCCTCACGTTTCGTAAATCACCATGCGAAATTTAAGCGAACTAGGAATTGAAGTTCTGCCTCACCCACCATATTCTCCAGACCTCTCGCCAACCGACTACCGCCTTTTTGAACACTTCCAGAACTTCCTCACTGGTAGAACCTTCCCAAATCGGGACCACTCAAAACCAGCCTTTCTAGGATTTGTGGCATCTCCACCACCCAGTTTTTTCGCTGATGGTGTTAATCAACTAGTGTCGCGTTGGAAAAGATGGCGGATTCGAATGGTACATACTTGACTGAATCCGTGAAGAAAGTTATGATCGCTTAAAGTGGACCAATCAAAACCAACAAAACTTTTTGGCCAACGTAATATTATGAAGGCTTCCTGATGACAAGCAACTCTTTGACTGGAAGGTGCGACAACGCCTGTTCAGATTCCATCGTCACGGCTACTCTGGCATCATGAAGTAGCGATGAAACACTCTTAGCTCCGGCGATCTTATCAGAAGGCGTATCCGGTACGAAGAACCGAAGAACCGTTGAAGACTGCTCACCGGCTGAGGACTTAGGTGGCCTGCTACAGTTGATATGTCACTGCTGTTACCGTCATGATAAGACGCAACAGAATTCTTTCAACTTAAAAAAAATCTTCATAATTTTAGCGTTTGAAAGTTGCTTCTTTTGCTTCCAACTTCAATGTATTCTAAGCTGAGTTAATAACGATAATTAGCACGTTACAAGCGGAGTCAATTTATTCACCCCAGCACTCTCCCTATGGGGAGCAGAAATAACCGTAATATCTTGGGCTCTTATACGACCACTAATCCACAGCATTAGGAACAACGGTAACACGTCGAACATGGCTCATAGTAGCATGATGGTTGATGGATGTACTGATATATCGTATCTGTAGACAATGACGTCGAATTTCCGGATTGAAGGCGATGAGGATTATTCTGAATCAAGCGATCATGTATCACGTCATAATCGCGCGGATATAATCCACATGTCTGAAAGAAACGTACCCTCCGGCTGCATGTGATGAGCCCCAGACAAATGTCGTACAAAGAAATAACTCCAGATCGGTGTTTATAACTCGAGAAATAAGATGGAAACAGACAAGCATGAATGCATAAATCGATGAATTCAACGTCGCCTTAAACACACCTTACATACATAATAGCATGTATCATGTAAGATTAATGCTTAAGAATAATAAGAACAAGAGCTCCGACACGCCAAACGGCGTGTCGCCCACGGAAGGCAGTTTTTGTAAGAGTTAAAGTCCGCTAACATCTATTAGGGGGGGGGGGGCAAAAGTAATGAGACAAAATGAAAAAAAATCTTTATCTCCTTATAACTCAATTACAACTCAACGATGCTGAGGAGTGTATTTGCCATTAAGGGCAAGGACCTCGCTGCCATCGCTCAGCCAACTTCCTGATCCCATCCTTCCAGAACTGCTCGAGCCTTGTGTTGATCAACTGCTCGATATGGTTGTCAAGGACTGCTTGGGTTCTTGTGTCCCTTCCGACTAGGAAGTCCTGTAGGCTAAAGTGGTAGTGGTAGTTGCATGGAGAGATGTCCAGCGAATACGGTGGGTGAGGCATGTGAACGTAGCCCAGCTGGCCAAGCTTATCCGTGCTTACTTGTTCCCGATGGGGTGCGGCGTTGTCGAAGAGGAGAACCTTCTTGAAGCGCTGCGAATGAATAAGAGCGAGTCGCCGGCCCATCTCTTCTATTTCGCTCACCATGGCCTTGGAGTTCATCGCGGTGCTCTTGGGAAACAGCCTCCGGTAAACCGATCCTTGGGCGCAGACCCAAAAGCTCCAAAGATGCTTCTCGCCGTGAACATCTCGCCGAACGAAGGTCGGTAACAATTCACCAGGCCTCACCCAGACTCGCTGCTTGGCAGGGTTAAGGTAGAAGACGTACTCCTCATCTTGCGTGAATATTGAGCCCAGGCTGCTCGGGGTTGGGTATTGGGGGAGATTTGAGCGACACAGGTCGACTCGTCAGACTGGGGTTTCGGCATGAGACAGACTGGGGTTTTTGGCATGCTTCTGGAAAGAGCGGAAGTGGTAACTTTTCAGATGGGCTTCAGTAAGTAGCATACAAACATACAAATACAACAAGCACGAAACCAGACTCCAGCCACGAGATATATGGACACGGTGTGGAGTGTCTCATTACTTTTGGCCCCCCCCCCCTAATAGGATCTGCTGCGTACTTTATTGGCATCAAGCCGTTCAAGACTTCCGTGCGTTCATCACATACATTCTTTTCGGATCGTCCAGTATCGCCATTGGTTTGTGCTACGCAGTACTTCTGCCCTCAGGTTGCTTCTCTGCAACCGTTCTCATGCTCAACAGCTTGTGTCTCCGGATATCGTTGACACGCCTCCCGAATCCGGACGCCAGGTTCTCCCTCACTCGTTTCTTCTTACTGGATCTAATTGCTGGTCCGAATTTACTTGCCTTTCCCCGCCCTCCCCCACCAACTTCATGGTTCAAACTTCTGGCCCACTTCCGTGTTTCCGCTATTGACCCCCTTACTGGCCTCTTCTTGCTGGATCCCTGTCCTGGTCCCCTCTCCAGGTTATTCCTTTCCTTTCTGGTACCTCTGCTGGTCCACCATGGACGACCCCTTGCTACCCTTCTCCACCACCCTTTAGTGTGTCTCTCATGCTCACGACAGACGTCGGTGACACGTAATCAGAACCAGGACGCTCAGAAATGCGCGCAATTGCCGTTGTATCAATCAAGAGGAGGCTGTGCTTTCTCGGCTGGAGCAGCACCCCATGTTGAATTCTGAATGCGACCGGTCGTCGTACGACGACGGTGTCACCTCTTCTGACTCCAGACGCCGCGCGGCTTAGGGGACCTGCCTTCTGGATCCAGACGCTCGGAAATGCGCGCAGATGCCGCTGTGTCAAGCAAGAGGAGGCTGCGCTTCTTCGGCTGCAGCAGCATCCATGTTAAGCGGCAGACGTTGCCCGCGCGAGGTACGCAGAGGCCTATCTCGCGCGGGTAACATTTCCCGTTCGACATAGGATAATGCTGAGTTCTGAATGCGCCCGCTCGTCGTGCGACGACGGTGTCACCTCTTCTGACTCCAGACGCCTGTTGCGCGACGTTGGGGACCCGCCTTCTGGATTCAGACGCTCGGAAACGCGCGCGGATGCCGCTGTGTCAAGCAGGAGGAGGCTGCGCTTCCTCTGCTGCAGCAGCACTTCATGATGAAAGTCACTTTGTCCGCGCGGGGTTCGATGAGGCGTATCTCACGCAGGTTAGAAACCTGCGTGAGATGCGCCTGATCACCTACAGCGCGGGCAAAACTTCACGCGAGGTTCGATGGGGCGTATATCATGCAGGTTTGATCACTCAAACGTCATCGAAAGCTAATTCAATTATATAGTGGTAGATAGATATGTAGAATTAGGGGCCAAAACAGTCTGATTGAATGTCATGGTGGTAGTATTCTCTAACAAGGAAAAGTTTTGAAGCGTACGTCTGAGCGGTGAGAGCGAGTCATATAAGAAGAATATCCACATCTTAATTAGTATGAAAATATTTTTTTGCCACGTCGTTAGAAAAGAGTAGGGGATCCTTGAAGTTGTTATGGAATGGACGCCTCACAAGCGCTGGGGGCCTTTTGCACGCCCGCGATGCCATCAGGTGGCTCGGAGCGCAATAGATAGCGCTGTTGCTTCATGCGAAGGAGGTAGGGGGTTCGGTTCTCTTGCATTAGGCTATTTTTGCATTTCAGTTGACTGATTGGGATTTGAGGGGTCCTGACGTCTACACAATTTTTAGGCGTTATCCGTGCCATTTTTAATGAATTGGTACCAGACTTGTCTGGGAAGGATAAAGCGCTGACTTGTTCATCGGCTGGCCACCGCATTCCATTGTATGGCCAAATACGCATTCAGCTCGCCTCCACGACATCCCGTAGAAGTAGAGTGAATGGCGCATCCCAAAAGGGATTGAGTAACGCCGTCCTTTATCATTTTTATCCTTTATGCTGTGTAGAGTAACTTTGTGGCGACTTGTTTATTAGTGACCGGTTTATAGCCAGAAGACAATGAGAAAGTTATTCAATTGAGGGGTGGGATTCCTTCTATACGACTTACTCTCCCCATTCAGACCTACGCTTCAGACCCTTCTCTTGTGAGGTGAGAAATGCCTTCTAAAAGGTTCCCCTCTGTCGCCTAATTTACTGTGTTATCGCTTGCAGTCCGATCCGAGGTCCAAATAATTGCAGATACAACGACTACTTAAAGTTTCTGCTTTTGCATGATCTTTTTCTACGGGAAACAATTTAACTTTCAAGCATTCTTTACACCATTTCCTATGCCAGCGGGTCAGCCAATGTGTAAAAATTCGAATGGAAAGCAAGCAGAAAAATCTGAACAGAGACTTGAAGTAGCTTCATGCTTTAAAAACCATGACCTACTAAAAATAAACAATGCCTTTTTAGCATCGCTAGCCATGAACATCCTTTAAACAAGCAGCTACAGAAATGAGTGAAAATTTTCTGAAAATCTGCTTATATTTATCGCAACTATGTATCATGTTGTATATTACCTGTACAAAAAAGAGAAACTCTTTTCTATCCCTCATTGCAGCTTCTTTGGTCTGTTTCCCATCCACCTGACGTCTAGAAATCTCCTAAACGACATATATGTACAGTAGGAAACCAAATTCTTCATCAATTTCAAACATCTCCGAAGACTGAGTTTGCATCGCCAGTGTTCTAGGCAGTACAGCCATTTTTCATCTTTGAAGATGAGTTTTCAAAACGTTTGGTCTACAAAAAAAGCTAAAGGGCTAGATTACAAAGCAATCAATGAATTCCAAATGTAGTGGAATAAGGTAAGATTAGCGTGTCCGAATTATTGATTAGATTCGCTTTACCATTGTCTTTTTTAAATTCCTTACGCATTTAGTTTCCGGTAAATCGTTAAATTTCGATTAAAGAAGCAGTTAGCTGGTCTGGTTGGGGGCTTCGCCCCCAAACCCCGAGAATAGAACAACCCCATCCCATCTGGTTGTGGGCTCCGCCGCCAAACCCCGAGAATAGAACAACCCCGACCTTCCTCCTTTCTTTTTTAGGCTTTCTCACAGTAAAAAAAAGCTGGTTTAACTATATAGATTAGTGCAGTGGGATATGGTAGGGCAGAATTTTCCCTGCGCATATGAAGCTTATCCACCCTCCATCACGTGCACGCGATTTATTTTCCGAAGCGCTCGATCTCTACGTGTCGAGAAACAGGTAATGAGAGTCCCAATCCGGTGCTTAATCAGCAGAATCATAATTAAAATTAATCGGTATTGGTCGACCCCGCTTACTGTCCGACGGCAATAATACTCCTCCGAATCCCGTGGTCACTCTCTCTCTACCCCTCCCCCCCCCTCCCCTCCCGAAATACTTCCTTTCCTAGGTGCTGGCCAAGAAACGGAGTGAGAGTCGAGCACGCACATATGACACTGAGTACCGATTCACGTGTCACTACGTTGCCACGACGTTTATGACACTCCTTCTGCACTCTGACACACATGGCACGACTTCTGTGAGCCGTCTTCAGAAATCCGACACACACTGAACGATGTTGAGGGAAAATGCTGGTCCCGCCCCCTCCCTTATTCACGCTCCCACTCATGGTCCCCCTTGGTTGGTCCTCTCCTATTGGTCGCCCTTACTCGGAATCCCTACGTACATGGAACGACTTCTTAATCACCTAAATCCCTACGCACGTTAGACGACGTTTTCAGCACGTCTTTTGAATCCCTACGCACGTTAGACGACGTCTTCAGCACGTCTTCTGAATCCATACGCAAGTTGGACGACGTCTTCAGCACGTCTTCTGAATCCCTACGCACGTTAAACGACGTCTTCAGCACGTCTTCTGAATCCATACGCATCTGAACGACGTCTAGGGCACGCCTCCTGAATCCCTACGCTCTGCACTCAATCCCCATTCATACCCTGGCGCGTTGCCACTTGAATATCTCGTAAACTTGGACGACCAGCCGCCAAAGATATATTCGGGCGGAGTCGTTGGATACACCGCACTCAGAAAGGGGCGGGGCGAGGGGCGTGCCGAGGACAAGATGTCCGGTTCCGTGCCATCGCATGGATGGAGGCATCGCATTTCTAATCACTTCCCTTGGCCCTGCAGCTCTATCCTGAACTGATTTCGTTCTTGAGACGAGAGTCAGGATCTTGTTCACCATATTTGGAGGAGAAGTTTTCAGCTGCAGCGCCAAGGCTTTCTTTTGGTCCAGCCACATTGTTTAGTATTAAGGCGTCGTCCGCATTTTCCGACAAGTACAGCAACATCTTAGCGAGATATGTCATGACAACAACGCGACCACCCACTAGAAAGTTCTTCAACACAAGAAAAATTGTCTGATCCTTGGAAAGAGAGGACGGTGAGCTGGTTTTGCGCACAATTACGGATAAGCCTTCAATATAGAACTCCTGACCAGAAACACCCATAGTTTCTAGTTTAGGCGAAAATTGAAAGAACCTAGAGAGAAGAGCGGCGTTCTCTTTTCCTCAACTACCTGCATAACAGAACCGACTGGAAAATGACTTCAGAGTTCCTCGAGGTGCGCTTTCCAATCGTCTCCTATCAGCTGTTAGGTTTTTGGACGACGTCACGCCAATGAACACGGTTTCGCACGCAGCAAACTTGTCCAAATAGGGCGGCGCGGGAAGGGCGGGAAGTGGGCGGCGGACAGCACAGTGTACCGAACAACTCCCCCCCCCCCAAATATTCGCCAGCAATCGCCCATGGTTAAGCTCAAAGAAAGCCAGGCTGACATACGCCGCACTGTCGTAGGCATTTTTTGGCTTCAGTCCCCCTCCACGTAACGGACACGTGACATTAGCCGATTATATATAGTTGGATATTCACGTTAAACTCGACACTTCTAAATGAAACTGTACACTAAAATAAACTAATAAATTTTCGTTGAACTTGGGAAAATTTCCGTAACGTCGTTAAGAAAGATTTCGGCGGAGAATGCCGTAACTTCATTAGAATAGTTCAATACTTAACCGCTAAATGTACATCCCTATTGTGCATGCATCCTTAGGTCCCTGGTAACTTCAGTTCCTGATCGAAAGTTTACCTTAGTTTTCAGTTTGAGCTGCACAAAGGTTGCAATGTCGATCACACCAACAGTAACGAATAGGACGACGTTGTAGATCATGTCGATGTAGAAGGACATCCAAACGCTACATGGCTCGCTGCCAAATGACCACACTGCATTCTTATGGTCGAAAAAGAAATCACATCCTTCTGAAAGAAAGAGAAACGATGTAAGACTAACAACGAGTAGAATGACGTAAATTTAATATATCCATTGAAGAGTAAAGGACGGCATTACCCAATAACTTATGGGATGCGCCATGCATTCTACTTCTACAGGATGTCGTGGAGGCGATTTGAATGCGTATTTGGCCTGACTTGCGGTGGCCAGCCGATGAACAAGTCAGCGCCTTATCCCTCCCGGACAAGTCTAGTACCAATCCACCGTCCCCGCAGGGACGGAAGGTTTGGTTGGCCTGAGCGGAAATCAGAACCAGGTATCGGGTGCGCGCGACAGCCCGTATCTCCTCGGACTGCGCTACCCCCGCCCACCACATCTACTAATTATCTAAAAACGATGAACGATAAGGAGCAGCGATAATTGATCTCCGTTTGGGATGCACCACACGTTGCGCTTTCGCGGAATATCATTCACGGTAGTCGAATGCATGTGTGGTTCCTTCATAGCCTGCGCTAACCAGCCTACAGATAAGTCAGTGTTTTATCTTCTCCTGAGAAGACTGTCCTGAAAGGGCTGCCTTGTTCAGGATCCGAACTAGGTACCTTGATTCAATGTGCACTCGAGGAGTAGGTCTACTACCGCTGCGCCACCACTCTCTTCGTAACAGAAAGTGAAAGGCACATCATATGAGAAACTATGAGGAAATCCTGCAACATTTTAAAACCTTTTAAAGATAGCAACTCGAAGAGGTAATCTCAAGGCCAGCCGACGCCATCTATTATTTGAATTATGCGAACAGAATCACAAACTACATGTAACTGTATTATCTAGCGAGACCACAGCCTACTTTCTGCACTCATTCCGCGCTGTGACTTCTTATTTTTCGTCTGTTCTCTCGATTCACCATTACACTCCTGCAGTGCTGTATCGAGTGGTCACAGGTTGGACTAAACCACGTTTCTAACCGCATGTCTACGAAGAAGGCTTCTATGTTCGAAGTGCGCAGTCTTACATTAACACTAGAATCAGCCACTTACAATGACAATTATGATTTTTAAGGAATAGCTTTATTTTTCTCTCATTTAAAGTAAACACACCCCGCGCAACAACATCAATGTCATTTATTTACTCTATGCACTAACAAGGGACTTCAATGAGGGTCCCGTGGCAATTTTAGAAGTGACCTATTGAGGGTTGTAGGGAACTGTAAGAGAAGCACCGTAGTGGTTTTCAAATTTCCTGAGGAGTAGGTTAAAAATTGCAAAAAACTGTATCACTTAAGTGTGCGCCGATAAAGACTGAAACTGACGTCTGGAACTGCCACGTCGTTGTTAGAATCTAACCTGCACAAGGTTTGGAGCTGAAACAATAGCGGAATTACAACGATTTCACAATTTGCTTGTTAGCGTTCACTAACCGAGGTGGAACATTGAGGTGCTCCGCTCGCGAACATAACACGGGGGCGGACTTGCTGGAAAGGTGTTAGGGGTTCGGATCCGGAGTGTGTGTTCCTGCATTGCTGGGCTTGCTCGATACAATTTTGTCGATGTAAAGGGTATTTTGTACCATGGTATTGTACCATACTGACATCGTGACCTTATTTTAACCTGGATGTTACTTTACTTACTTTGATACTTTGATGGTCCTTTTGTCGGCTGGAGGTCTTCTCAGCGGGGACCACAACTCTTCCAGACCGCTCGATCTCTGCCTGCTTGCATCCAGTGAGGCAGACTTCGCTCTCTGAAAGATCTTGAGAATGAGTCTGCCCATCGCGTTGGCGGTCGTCCCAGTGGTCTCTTATGGTCTCTCGGGAGCCATTCTGTGACACGGAGACTCCATCTATCGTTCTTTCGTCGAAGCAGGTGTCCGGCCCAGGGATATTTGGTCTTCTTCATGTGCTGCCGGGTCTGCTGATTGCAACTTCTCCCGTAGCTCCGAGCTTCGTAGGCCTTCTTCCCATTGCTGACGAAGGCTTGTCCTCAGAAGACATCTCTCCAGTGCACGATGCGTAGTTTGCATTGCTCTGAATATCGAGGCCCTGAAGCCGGGATCCCTGACCTGATCGGTGACTTCGCGAATCGAACCGAAGCCTGCCCATGCTGCGCGTCTCCTGCGGGCGATTTCAGGAGCGAGGTCGTTATCCATGTTCAGCTCTCTTCCCAGAGAGACGTAGGAGTCGACCTGTTGCAGAGCGACTCCATTTAACCTTACGAGTCTCGTGTCACACCAATGGTTGACCATAAATTGTGTTTTGGACATATTCATGTCCAATCCAAGCTTCATACCTGCCACATTGAGCTCGTTCAGCATTTCCTCGACTTCTGTCATGCTGCTAGGGATCAGAGCAATACCGTCGGCGAAGCGAAGGTTGCTGATCCGTTCACCGTCAACAAGGTAGCCTTTATCGTCCCAGTTCAAGTCTTTCATGGCATCCTGGAGTGCCGCTGTGAATAGCTTGGGAGAAATCGTGTCTCTCTGCCATACTCCTTTTCCGATAGGAATTTTAAGCTTTCGATCGAACAGCTGGATGTTAGTCGATGTGTTCGAGAAGCATTCGTCGAGAAGTCGGATGTAGGACGATGGTATACCAGCGTGCACAAGTGCGTTCAAAACGACGTTGATTTCCACAGGGTCGAACGCTTTCCGGCAATCCACGAAGACAAGGACAAGTGGGAGATGGTATTGGTGGCCCCTCTCGATGAGTTGTGAGACAGTCTGGATATGGTCCATGAAGGAGAAATCCTTGCGAAACCCTGCTTGCTCCACTGGCTGATACTAATCCAAGCAATGCTCCGTGCGGTTAAGCAGTATCTTGGTGAAGATCTTGTACACAACCGAGAGAAGACTGATGGGTCGGTAGTTGTTGAAATCTTCCTGCTGACCTTTTTTGAAGATTAAAACTGTTTTCGACTCATTCCATGAGTCCGGAATCCTACCAAGTCGAAGGTAGTGGTTGAAGTACTTGGCAAAAAGTGAGCAGAGGGCACTGCCACCCGCACGAAGGAGGTCAGCAGAAATACCGTTCGGTCCGGGAGCAGTGCCTGGCTTCATCCTTCTGATGGCATGAGCA
This sequence comes from Heligmosomoides polygyrus polygyrus, assembly GCA_947396885.1. Classification (NCBI taxonomy): domain Eukaryota; kingdom Metazoa; phylum Nematoda; class Chromadorea; order Rhabditida; family Heligmosomidae; genus Heligmosomoides; species Heligmosomoides polygyrus. The sequence continues at coordinate 96,134,316 of OX377202.1, forward strand.
ACTTCTGATTCCAGAATGGGAGGTAATTCCTCAGCTGGTGGCATCAAGCATTTGGCGACAGTGCTGGAAGAACGAAACAGATCTGTGTGGAATTCTTGAACGATGGTCTCCATCGCTCTTCAAGACGTTTGCGTTGTTTCATCCTTATCCACAAGGGCTGACATTATTGCCTTCTAGTCGCAGAGATCTCGTTTGCAGCGCTTTATGCTTGAACCTTTCCCAGCGGCTTCTAACAGCTTCAATCTTCTGTAGGCGTGAATGGACTCCCTCCAATTCGACAGGCTTTCGAGATGATGACTTTTCCAGATGGGAAGCATTAGGATCCAGTTTGACAGCTCTTCTTTGCTCCAAGAGCTTAATCGCATGTGCGTTGAGTCTTGAAGCAGACGGTGATGTGGCTTCGCGAGAGCAGCTAGCACCTTTCAACAGTCCTTTGGAGAGAAGGTCGTAGTCTTCAGATGGATTTTCAAGAAGATTCCAATCGTACGACTTTATTGCATATTCCAACTCTTCAGACTTGAATGTGGGGCGCTCTCCGTTTTCGTTCCTTGAGGAAGTTCCATGTGGTCCTAGCCTCCATTCGTCGTGACCATTCGTACCGACGATAGCGTTAAAGTCACCAACGACAACTTTGTAGCAGCTCCTCTCGTCGTTAACAGTCCTTTCGAACAGCTTGTAGAATTCCTCCTTTTCTTCATCTGTGGCCGCAGATGTTGGAGCATATCCATTTATGATGGAGATGGTTCCTTGATCTTTGGTTTCCAGACGAAGAACAGCTTCTCGCGGACTGATGATCTTGTAAGAGTCTACTAGGTGGTGCACTGTCGAATTGACGAGAAATCCAAGTCCGCCAATATTCTTTCTGTCCACCCTTGCTCCGATAATGAGAAACTCGTTGTGGTCGGTCCTTCTTATGGTTTCCGTTCTGCCTTTCGTTTCCTGCAGGGCAATAACGTCATACTTGATGTTGCGGCTTCTGTAAAGCAGTGTCCGAAGATCCTGCTCAGATGCGATTGAACGACAGTTATAAGTGCAGACGAATAGGCAGTTTCCGTGTCGTGGTGGGAGGGAGTTTCCGGTAGTCCGATTCCAACGACGTCCTGATAGTTTAACTCCGAGATTAGATGGCCCCTTGCCGGAGGTGGATGCAAGCGACGTCGTAGAAGTCCACCTCCGGCGCGCGCAGGACTGGGGCGCGGGCTTAGTTGTTTGAGCTATGACGGTGGTCTGGTTACTCACATGTTCCTGGCCAGGGATACATGAGAGCCGCCCATATACGACAAATCGTCGTGCACTGCGTGACCATTTGTGCCGTTAGCCATCACAAAATGATGTTCACCCCTTCACCGCGATGAGGTGGCACATCGCGGTGAAGGGGTGAACATCACTTTGTGATGGCTTTGTGAAGGGGAACCTGGATGTTACGGTATAAAAACAAAAAATAAAGCAACAGCGTTCATAATCCATAGTTCAACTGGCCATTGAGAAGAGCAGGCGGCTTTTCTTTGCTTAAAAATAGATAATATAATATAATGTCTTTGTCTTGACCATCTTCGGTAGGCATTGACGGTGGGATTGTCAATACGACTGCACTTCACGATCCAAAAATCGGGGAAAAAAGAAAAAAGTTGGATAAAAAATATTTGTTTTTATATTTATTTATTTATTCATTCATTCATTTATTGTTTTTAATTTTATTTTTATTCATTATATTTTATTGTTATTTATTTATTTTTATATTTATATTTTTAATTGATTTTTATATTTATGTCTGATTTTTTTCGACCCCTTTTCGATTTCTGGAGAGAAAGTGTAACAGTACCAATCTGTCTTCTTCATTCTCAACCAACCATATTGTAAGTGAACTCACAGCCGTCACATACAGCAACCTCCTCACTGCTACAAGAAGACATTATACTACCCACATCACATTAAAATGCTATGTATGAGGATATTGGTTGCGCTGATGAGCAGCAAACACGCCAGGTGCTTTTTTGTTTGATGTTTATCACTGACGTTCTCCCATTCCTGCTGTTAGCTTGACATGGACGAAGCGCAGGATGTAGACTGCTCGTAGTATTACGTCCTCTTATAGCATTGAGGAGGTTGCTATATGTGACGGCTGTGAGATCACTAGCACTACGGTTGGCTGAGTATGAAGAAGACAGATTGGTACTGTTACACTTCCTCTCCAGAAATCGAAAAGGGTTCGAAAAAAAATCAGACATTAATATTAGGTTGTAACGAATTAAATGGCACTGGCTCGCGCCATTTTTTGACGCGTCTTTACGCGGTCGTGGGAGGCATAGTGATGTTGATGAGGACAAGCTGAGAGATGTGGTAGAGGAGGATCTACACAAAGGTACCAGGAAGATAGCGAAGGTTCTTGGCGTCAGTCACAACTTAGCTGCCCGGCATCTGAAGGAAATTAGAAAGACCAAAAAGCTGGAAAGATGGGTGCCTCACGAGCTGTCTGAGGAGCAAAGAAACCGACGATATGAGTTCTCGTCCGCACTGCTTCTACGGAACGAAATGGACCCATTCCTTGATCGCATCGTAACCTGTGACTAGAAATGGATAATGTACGACAACAGGCGACGATCGGCACCGTGGGTGGACAGCGATGAGAGCCCCAAGGTTTTTGCGAAGCCGGAACTGCACCAAAAGAAAGCAATGGTGACAGTATGATGGTGTTCGCTGGGAATTACTCACCACAGCTTCCTCCCTCCCGGTGAATCCATCACGGCAGAGAAGTACTGCATTGAAATTGAAGAAATGATGGAAAAGTTGAAGGATATCCGGCCGGCCTTGGTAAACCGAAGGCGAGTTCTCCTTCTGCACGACAGTGCTCGCCCCCATGTAGCACGAATGACGTTGCAGAAATTGAATGAGCTGAGCATTGAAACTCTACCACATCCTCCGTTTTCTCCGACCTCTCCCCAACAGACTACCATTTCTTCAAGCATCTTGGCGACTTCTTGGTAGGGAAAGTATTCAAATACCAACAGGATGCCGAAAGTGCCTTCGAAGATTTCGACAATTCCAGAACTTCTGATTTGTATGCTACTGGGATAAAAAAGCTTGTGTCACGTTGGCAAAAATGTGTAGAATCAGAAGGTTTTTATTTCGATTAATAAACTTGCCTACAAGCCGAGATATTAACTGTCTAAATTTACAGTGGTTCAGAGCCATTTATTTCGTTACAACCTAATATAAAAATCAATTAAAAATATAAATATAAAAATAAATAAATAATAATAAAATATAGTGAATAAAAATAAAATTAAAAACAATAAATAAATGAATTAATTAATTAATTAATATAAAAACAAATATTTTTTATCCAACTTTTTTCTTTTTTTCCCGATTTTTGGATCGTGAAGTGCAGTCGTGCTGACAATCCCACCGTCAATGCCTACCGAAGACGGTCAAGACAAAGACATTATATTATGTTTAAGCAAAGAAAAGCCGTCTGCTCTCCTCAATTGCCAATCGAACTATGGACTATCAACGCTGTTGCTTTTTTTGTTTTTATATCGTAACATCCAGGTTAAAATAAGGTTACAATGTCAGCATGGTACAGTATCGTGGTCAAAATACACTTTACATCGACAAAATTGAATCGAGCAAGCCCAGCAACGCAGGAACACCCCCGGATCCGAAACCCTGACCCCTTTCCAGCTGGTCCGCCCACGTACCTACTCGGTCATCCAGTCACCTATGTTCGTGAGCGGCGCACCTCATTGTTCCACTTGGGTTACTGTACGGCTAACAAGCAAATTGTGAAATCGCTGTAATTCTGTCAACTCACTATTGTCCCAGCCCCAAACCTTTTGCAGATCAGGTTCTAACAACGACATGGCAGTTAGAGACGTTAGTTTGGCTTCATCTGCCCGCACTGAAGTGATACAGCTTTTTGCAATTTTTGACCTACCCAGATGTCCGCAGGAAATTTGAAAACAACTACGGTACATCTCTTACAGTCTCCTACAACCCTCAATAGGTCACTTTTAAAATTGCCACGGGACGCTCATTGACCTTCCTTGTAAGAAGTGCTGACAGTAATCCTTATGTCTCGACTCGCGACCTGTTATGCCCCTCGGTCCTCCGCGGGCGTCCAAGCTCGCAGTGAACTTCGATGATGTGCGGCCTGCCCCGCCTCCCAGGCATTGATCCGGGGGCACAGCGCGCGCAATTGAGCCGCTCACCGTACATAGTCGGCAGTTCAGTCTACGCCTGCACCGACCACGAGCGGGCGGCGGGGGGAGGTGAGCGCCTTTGAGGCCTCGCCCTCTCGCTGCTTCCTCCTCCCAGTTTAGCCCGGAGCTCTCCAGCGAGGCCTTGCCACTCCTTCGGATCAGTCACTACACCGACAGCCGGTGGATGGAGCGCGGTCCTGCCAGGAAGGACCGCTGGGATTCGGGGATCGACCGCTGATCGACCAACTCATGGAGTGCCTGTCTTCCTCTGCGTCTCTATAATTGTCTCGGCACTTCATCTATTCAGTCCATACTCTGTACAGCTGCTGGTGCCTAATAAGTCTGCGGTGCCCTCGATGTGCATAGAGAAGGAGTGCGGTGACTCCGTCATCATACAGTTGCAGTATTGTGTCGATATTGCTATCTATGTTTTATATGGGTTATCCTGGTGTGCCTGTAAAATTTTCACGCGGGGTTCGCGCTGAGGGGCAGAGTCTGACAATCAGTACACCGTGGGAACCCGGGTAACAGGTTCCCACGGTGCCAGCCGGTTGCAACCCAGGGCTGGACGGGTCAATTCAGTAGGACCGGAGAGTCTATACTACAATACGGACAAAGCAAGGGTATAGGACTAATACCTTCCCCGGGATACTAGCCTTGGCAGCTTCCGGTGCCCCATGCAGCAGGTTGGTGTTCCACTTCTTAGACGGCGCAGTCGCTGTATAGGGTCCATCGACTTGCAACACCTTAAAACAAGACGGACACACTATGAGAGTTCGTGAAAATCTACTGTCAGTAGCAGAGGTGTGCGTAATTACGATTTACGATTTACGGCTGTTTTTGTCAAATTTTTTACGATTTACGATTTACGACATTTTGGGTCGACCAAATTATGTGGACTGGGTTACAAAGATGTGCCCAATCTAACGGTCCGTCTTATAGCTTATTCCCACTTCCCTTTAGAGTTGATTTTTGATGATCTGATATGTAACTATGTTGTACAACACCGTCCTGTTCACAGGCTTCTCGAATCTGACTTTTCTCTTCGCTAACTAACTTTTCCATTTCTCCAACATTGTAAGGGCTCCCGTTTAGAACCGGACAGGTACAAGAGGAGGAACAAGAGCAATACAATGTTAAAAAAATAAACTCCTGCCTAGGAGGCTGGGGAGGCTGGGCTCCTCCGTTTCCGGTCCAGAGCTACTAAGACAAATTGCTTTCGTTCCTACTGCCGAAGGTTGTTCCACTTCAACCCATACTCTGCAATTTGTTTGTATTTATTTTTCTCATGACTGCCTTATGCAACGTATTCAATAAATAAACATAAATAATAAAAGGACACTGGAAGCAGTTTCTTAGAGGAGAGACGAGTATTCTAGCTCCACGTCCTGTTTGGTAATAACGTCGAGTCATTCCGTTTGTAACAGATACATGCTAACCCTACCGAATTGAATTGACGCAAATCCACGATCGAACATCAATCGTGATTGGAAGCAGGAAGTTGCTACACTCATGTGAAAAGGATAACCCACTAAAGTTCTCGTATATTATCGTATATTATATCTGTGGATTATCGTTTTGGGTTAGTAGGCACGTACCTTTTATTGTGACATTGGCCAAACTACTTGTGTGTACAGATCCTACTTAAGAATAGAATATGTCGCGAAGACGGGCAGCATTGTGAAATGGGAACGCCCCATCCAAACCGCATTGAGTCGGCATGTCATGCGTACTACGTACTTCCACCGTAAGTAGGTTCACAGCAGGTCACTGTATAGCCAAATACGCATTCAGATTGCCTCCACGACATTCTGTAAGAGTAGAATCCCCAAAAGGATTCATTGTCGCCGTCCTTCATCCTTTATTCTTAAAGGCACATGTACATAGCGTCGTAGGAAGCACTATCGTTCATCATTGTCCTTTTAACGTTCGGATCTGGTCCAAGCCCCTCTCCTCCTGGGTCTTGTTCCTTAATTCGCGTAAACCGCCAACGCAAGTAAATGCAATATAGAAAAGTTTAGGTTACCTGTGAAGTATACACCCCAATAGAGACCGCTAATGACAGAGATGAAGGCAATAATAGCAACCGTATTTCTGGCAGTAAAAGTGCGACGATAGTGCATCGGATATGTGATTGCCATAAGTCTGAGAATAGAGTAGATTAAATGAGAAAACGGACTTTGTTTAAGCTTGCTATTTCGTATCATCAGTACTAATAATCGACAATACGGTAACAATCAAAGCGAGTCGAAGAGCGTGTAGCGTAAGGTAATTATAGTACAACTCTGACATGGGCTTTCTATTAGAGGAGCACTTCTACTATAAAAACGCGGACTAAAAGTGTGCATTTCTTTTTTAAGTTCGTGAATATAGGCACAACAGAGCATAACCACGGTACCTGTTGATTGATATAAATAAGCTGCAGTGAAATGCCGTTTCAACGAAGAATAAGGACAGCTGACCAATGCGAAGATTTAGGACAAATAGCGACGGAGGAATGTTCCTAAATTTTAGATCTTACACACGCAAGGAATATTGTGGACAAAGAGACACAAACGACGTTAGTTCGGGCAACCGGCTCCTGAATTTGTGCCATTTACATAAAGTTCGATATCTATTTGAGATTTTAAAAAATTCGCACTGTTTTACAAAAAAAAACGCCCCAATTTTAGAGCGTTTCACAAACAGTTTTCTAGGCAGGTTTAGGCCGAGTACTGAGAATCGCTTGGTCGCCATTCTCTTAGACCTGCTAAAATGTTGCAGTAATCTGTGCTATATATCATTAACGTCGCATGTAGCAACCAATTGTATTAGGGGGGGGGCAAAAGTAATGAGACACCCCATGCCGTGTCCATATATCTCGTGGCTGGAGTCTGGTTTCGTGCTTATCGTATTTGTATGTTTGTATGCTACTTAATGAAGCCCATCTGAGAAGTTACCACTTCCACCCTTTCCAGAAGCATGCCAAAACCCCAGTCTGTCTCATGCTGAAACCCCGGTCTGACGAGTCGACCTGTGTCGCGCAAATCTCGCCCAATTCCCAACCCCGAGCAGCCTGGGCTCAATATTCACGCAGGATGAGAAGTACGTCTTCTACCTTAACCCTGCCAAGCAGCGAGTCTGGGTGAGGCCTGGTGACCTGTTACCGAGATGTTCACGGCGAGAAGCATCTTTGGAGATTTTGGGTCTGCGCCCATGGATCGGTTTACCAGAAGCTGTTTCTCAAGAGCACCGCGATGAACTCCAAGGCCATGGTGAACGAAATAGAGGAGATGGGCCGGCAACTCGCTCTATTCATTCGCAGCGCTTCAAGAAGGTTCTCCTCTTGACAACGCCGCACCCCATCGGGAACAAGTAAGCACGGATAAGCTTGGCCAGCTGGGCTACGTTCACATGCCTTACCCAACGTATTCGCTGGACATCTCTCCATGCGACTACCACTACTACTTGAGCCTACAGGACTTCCTAGTCGGAAGGGACACAAGAACCCAAGCAGTCCTTGACAACCATATCGAGCAGTTGATCAACACCAGGCCCAAGCAGTTCTGGAAGGATGGGATCAGGAAGTTGGCTGAGCGATGGCAGCAAGGTCCTTGCCCTTCATTATTTTTTTCATTATGTCTCATTACTTTTGCCCCCCCCCCCCCTAATAAATATTGAAAACGAGAGATTACGCTAGCCTTCTCTGCAGTTCCTAGCTTTCAGGCAAAGCCTCTTCGCCTTTTCCTTGCTCGGCTCCTCAGCTGCCAGTAGCTGCGTCCATAGAAACGCTGACTTTTAACTTAGCCTCCCTAGGTTTTCCTTACCATTTTTTGCCGTTTCGTCGTCACTACTATTCTGTGTAATCACCTAATTCCTACGCACCATACATTGGATCCGATCGAAAATCTTCGGATAATTGGATGATTCGGATAAGACGATTTTGCGGGCCTCGGATTTTTGGATGATTCGGATAGCGGCGATTTTGTGAACACCGGATTTTTGGATGATTCAGATAGAGATATCCAAATCAGATATCCGAAAATGATTCATTCGGATCCAATGTATACTACACACTGAATGGGAGGATTTTTCGGTCGAAGGTGAATACTTCCCAGAGCGCAGTATTTCTAGGTTGTAGGGAGTTTTTCCGCCGATTTAGTGTTTTGAATATTAGCACCATTGCTGATTCACTCAATTCCGACAAACGATTTTCCTTCGGATCGGAAATCGGGTGCCCGATTCGGATAATACCTGGTAATGTAGAAGTAATATAGGCAAAAAATTCTTCAGTATGGAGTGAAGTTAGAAGAGTGCATCAGTTATAAGAATACATAATAAGTCACCGCCAACGAAAACTAACAAACTCTTCAAAACCTGGATGAAAAGGGAATAGTGAGCATGACGACACAACATAACCATACACAGCATTAAGTGGTTATAGGACGGAAGGGCGTTATTTTGTAATAGCGCTACATATCACATGCCCTGGTTCACGTAGATAGGAATCTTTTGTCAAAAGAAATGCAATGAAAAAAGTAAATAATAAATCGATAAGGCAAATAAATAAATAAACTGGCACTTTATATCATTCTGAATGGTCGTGCTGGGCAAGTTCTGAAGTAGGTGGATGTTCATCTGCTTCCTAACACAGATGAACTAATCCCGGGCAAACCTCTTTAGCCATCAGCAATGAAGAGTTACAAATGCTAAACATAACACTTACCTATGTTGTTACGTGTCGTTGAAGGAACTGGTGCACTGTTTCACAATTTCCATGCAAAAAAAGCAATCCATGTGAAGTTTATCTATTTATTTATTTATTTATTTATTTATTTATTTATTTATTTATTTATTTATTTTACCTATTTATTGTGAATGGGGGGGGGAGCAATTGGCACGGCGAAACACGCGAAAAACAATTAGAAAGAGAGTGAAAACAAAACCTAACCAATAATCCAGCTAACTAGCAACAAAAAGAAGTGAACGCATGTTACGTGAGATGAATAAAACAGTAAATAAAACAATGACTCTAAACACTAAGCAATGAACTTGACAACATGCTTCTTGAAGGCGGCATAAGTTAGAAACCAAACGCGGAGAACACGCGGAGAACAGAATAAAATTAGAGCGAGCTCTGAGACTGAAAAACTTTGACCAGACCAAAGATTTAGCATTTGCAGCAGTAAGCTTTAGATTTGCACCTCTGGTATGGGAGGGGGCTTGGTTGAAGAATTGAGGAATAGGTAGATTAGATGAGCGATTAAACAAAATAAGTACGATTAATAGGTCAAACTTTCTCCTTCTCCATTCGAGAGAGGGAAGACCTGATTCGTTTCCAACACCGAAATTTGGAATTTCGGAGTACGGGAGCGTGTAACATCGACGAATTAATTTTCGCGTAAAAGATTTTGGACCCTTTCTAAGGCCAGAATGTCCTTTTTCTTATAGGAGCTGATAATAGTAGTACTGGTCTCAAGAGTAGCACGAATGCAAGGTTTGTAAGCCTTGAGCAGGACATTAAGACTCTTAGTGTAAAGAGCCTTAAATGCTGTAAACTCTCCGGAATCTTTTGTTCACTATGGCTTTATAGTGAGAATCAAAGCTCAATTTGCTATCATATGTAATGCTTAATTCCTTGAGCTCACTAACCACCTTAAGATGGGATCCCCTCAGAATGTATGTGGGCATTCTTGGATACTGCCAATGCCCATAACACAAGTCTTCTCGCAAGACAAAGGGAGGCCGTTGCGAGACAACCATTCACCAACTTTATCTATCGTCTGCTAAATTATAGCATCTGGGCCACTACCACATGTGGCCTTAAACATTTTGACGTCGTCAACATACAAACAGCAAATGACCTCAAGATCACGGAACGAGTGAGGTAGATCTGCTGTGAAGACGTTGAACAGTGGGGGTGAGAGTACTCCGTCCTGTTGGACACCACTCGTGGCAGAATGAACCAAGGAGAGAGCATTACCTGCAGTGACCAGGTAAGATCTATTGCTAAGAAATGATGCCAACCATCTAACAATGGAGGGGTGACGAGCATATGGCTGGAGCTTGCGAATGGGAAGGTCACACGGAACTTCTTCAAAAGCTTTTCTGAAATCAAAGTAGACTACGTTAACATTACAGTTGGCGTCATAAGCCTTCGTCCAATCGTTAAAGCAGGGATAGGATTCATCAACGACTTACATAACTTTAACAGAGAATTCACAGCGGAAAACTCAGATAACGCGGCGTGTTGCTCACCATATCGCTTGATATGCCGCGCTCTCAGGGACTTCGGCTGTAATTTTCTCTGTTAAAAACTGCTGTATGACATTGATGAACCTGGCCCCAGGACAGGAGTGCCGTCTGTACTGATTTATCTCAGCAGAAGTCACAGTGAACAGACGGAATGAGGTTGAAGGAGTCAACAAGGGCAGCAATATGTTTTTTTAAGCGCTTTTCAAAAACCCGAAAGTGGACGTGAGGCTGATGAGCCTAAAATTGTTTGGATCAGAAAGTGAAATCTTTTTAGTGAGAAGAGTTATGATGGTGTGCTTCCGTAAAGAGAGAACTTGGCCAGTTGTGGAAGAACGATTGAAAATAAATTCCCGAAATTTCGACAATAATGTTTTAAATAACGGCATGCGGCATGTCATCAGGATTCATAAAGCCTGAAGATGGCCAATTGCTTAGAATGTCGATGATATCTTTTCTGTAGAACCAAGGAGCGGAGGCATTAGATCGGAAAAACTGCGCAGAAAATGAGTTCGATATGGGTCTGATGCCTTATTAAAAACTCTTTTAAAACTAGCAATTTGGTTATCTTAATCAGTGATGGCCCGATCATTGCCCATCAGTAACGTCCCAATGCGAGGTTTGTCAGCGAGTCTATCACCTGTATCACCTGTCGTCCCGCTGATCATCGAAAATGCTCGAGCGGGCGCCAGCAGCGTCTCCATTCGTCCCTGTCGCGTGCCAGAGTGCTCCAATGGGTCCTCCTCGCTCGACGGACACGAAGAGCGTGATATCGGTCGTTCAGGGCTTTCACGAAGAAGTCCGACCAACGCGTTGGAGGGCGTCCAGGTGTTCTCTTGACATCCCGCGGAATCCAGTCGGTGACGGCTCTCGTCCAGCGGGTCTGCGAAGCGCATTACGTGGCCGGCCCACCTAGTTTTCGAAAACTTGGCCCACGCGAGAGCGTCTCTGATCTTCGAACGTCGGCGAAGCTCGGAACTCCGGATGCCTTCTCTCACTTGCGTGACTCGTGTCACTCCGAGCATCGTCCTCTCGATTCCACGCTGCGCGACGCTGATCGCGTGTTCGTCCTGCTTTCGTATAGCCCAGGTCTCTGAGGCGTATGTTAGGGCAGGAAGAACGATGGAGTCGAATAGGTGGGCACGGAGTCGGACGTTCTTCGTCTTTTTCGCGACTTCTTCGACGCTTTTGAAAGCTCCCCAAGCCGCTCCTTTCCTCCTGCTCCGCTCCGGCGCTAGGTCGTTGGCCATGTTGACTTCGCACGATGTCGTCAGCGAAGCGAAGATGATGTAGTTGCCGGTCGTCGACCTCCACTCCCATGTCTTCCCATTCTAGTTCGCGCATGACGTTTTCGAGAGTGGCGCTGAAGAGCTTCGGGGATATGGTATTCCCTTGCCGAACCCCTCTCTTCACGTCGACGACGACGTCGTTGTAGAATGGTGAGATCTTGGTCGTGAATCCACTGTACAGCTCTCGAAGGACTCTGATGTACTGAGTAGGAACGCCCTGAGTGAACAGGGCTTCGATGACCGCTTCAGTTTCGACAGTGTCGAATGCCTTCTTCAGGTCGATGAACGTAAGGCACAGCGGCAGCTTGTACTCCCGCGACACTTCGATGAGCTTCGTAATGGTGTGTATGTGGTCGATCGTGCTGAATCCTCTCCGAAATCCTACTTGCTCGCATGGCTGTCTTTCGTCCAGCGTTCTGCTAATCCTATTCAGGTTAACTCGAGTGAACAGCTTGTAGACTACGGACAGCAGGCAGATCGGGCGATAGTTGCCAATGTCGTGCACGTCTCCCTTCTTGTACAGCAAGACGGTTCTGCTGGTCTTCCACTGAGATGGAACCTTGCACTCCGGCAGGTAACGTGTGAAGAGCCGCGCCAGGGTATTGATGAGCGTAGGCGGGAGGTTCTTCAGGTGTTCGGGTCTGATCCTGTCGGGACCGGGTGCTGTACGTTTCTTTTCGTTTCTTCACCAACGAGATGGCGTGTCGGATCTCGGAAGGGAGAACAGAGGGGACGACGTATCCATCCTGCCGAAGATGGCATGGGGGCAAGTGGACGTGGCTATCGAAGAGATCGGAGTAGAAGTCGTGGATGACCTTCTCCATGGTCCTTCTGGAAGAGGTGACGGTTTCGTCGGGACGTCGGAGAGCTGTCATCTTGGTCTTGAAGTTGGCGAAGTTCCGGCGGGCGTTGCGGATGCTCAACCCTGCCTCTGCAGCTTCAGCCAACACTTCCGCCCTTCTCTCCCTAAGATCCTCCTTTATCGCCTCTCTGCATAGCTTCGCAAGCTCGGACGTCAGTTGGTAGTTGCCTGACGCTCGTGCTGCTCCACGCTGGCGTATCAGCTCGAGAGTTTCCGGAGACAGACGTCTCTTCGTGGTCTTCAAGCTCTCGGCTCCCTTAGCACTATCGTGGAGATGGTGCACAAAGCGGTCGTATTCCTCGTCGACGTTGTCCATGACGGCATCTTCCCAAAGGCCGGCAAGAGAGGTGTAGAGGTCCCAGATGATGGTCGTTCTGGGACTCCTCTTCTTGAACTTCGCGGCCTTCTCTCCTTGACACGAAAAGCGGAACCTTGCGCGAAGGAGGCGGTGGTCCGATCCCGTGTAGAACTTGGAGACAACGGAGACGTCGGTCAGACAATACTTGCGGTTGAAGATGATGAGGTCGATCTCGTTGTGGAACTGGCCATCGGGGGATTCCCAGGTGCATCGTAGGGAGGGAGGCTTCTTGAACTGTGAGTTTACATGTATGTTCTTGGTCGACATTATAAACTCAGACAACCTTTCACCTTGCTCGTTCCACTCCAAACCGTGGGTTCCGATGTGAAGTTCTTCCGGCGACCTTCGTGATCCGATATTGGCGTTGAAGTCACCGACGATCACCTTGTAGAAGGTGTGATCTTCCTTAAAGAACTTCTCCAGCTCCACCTAGAAGGCTTCGACCTCTTCGTCGACGTAGTCGGATGTTGGGGCATACGCGACGAACACAGTCAAAGCTGTCACGGAACCACATCGCTTCAGTCGCAGACGTCCGATTCGGCTTGTCAGAGACTCGTACGCATCGATGTTCATGGCCAAGTGCGTGTTGACGAGGACACCAACGCCGCCTACTCCTCTGCTGTCGCATGTTCCGAGGAACAGTTCTCCGGAGTCGTAGGCGGCGTGTAGGGAGTGGCGTCTTCTCGTCTCGGTCAGTCCGATAACGTCGTACTTGATCTTCCTGGCTTGCATCATCAGGTCCTCAACGGATGCTTCTGATGCAAGCGTGCGGGCGTTGTAAGTACAGATCGTCATCTTAGTCCTTCTCAATTTGCGCAGCCTGGTTAAGCCCTGAGATTTTAGCAGCCTCTCCGTACTCGTCCTTCCCATCGCTGCAGAAATGGGGGCTCTTTCAGGGTCAGTGGAATGAGGCCCTTTAGTGCTGCTGTGTTTGACTGGAGTACACACGGGTAGCTAGTCAGGCTCTGTCTTGTGGGCGAAGAACTCCGGGCAGCCAGCCAGACTGCCCGAAGGGACGGGGACTTAAGGCGGCCTCGAATCGCCCTACATGTACTCCCAGTCTACCGAGTGGAAGCTTTTGGCCGAGCCGACACAGTTACAATCCGCACAGTCACGGACACATCCACGCACACTCTGCACGAACGTGCCGCTCCCACGCACAAGGAACGCGTCGACTCGACAGCAGGAGTAAGAAGTACATCCCCTGCATCCCACCTGCGTCTCTGGGCAGTACATGGTCGCATTTGGCTCGCGTTTAGTTCCCCTACCCACTACCCAGGGACGCGCCACGTGGCCCTGCGACAAGCGGCCCGAGATCCCTCTTAACAAGAGAGCCCGAAGGCTCTCTATCGAGGGAGATTCGTGTAGCGAGTCTATATCTGAGAATATTAAAAAAATAGTGCGAAACCGAATATGCAAAACTCATTCCTTGTCCCAGTATGTGCGTAATCCCACCTTGGGAACCAATGTTCTAGATATTTCTCAGCAATCTTTCTGGCTTTATTTCTTCAGTGTCTGTGGAGCCCCCTATCGGTACTAGTGATCATTCTAGTGTCAAATTTCTTCTTAACATTGCTAATGATCGATCTACTCCTAGTCTTCGGAGGGATTTCAAGAGGGCTAATTATGCGGCAATGCGAGTGTTTATTTGAGCAGCGTTGACTGGTACAATTCCTTGAATTCTGTGGCTACAGTGAATGAGAAGTACGCGATGATCTTAGCTATTCTCCATCACTGTATCGATTTATTTGTACCACTTACTAAGGTTTTCCCTAATCGTGCTCACCTTCCGCCCCACCTTATTTCTTTATCCAGTAAAAGATTCAGGGCATGGCGGGATGCCGTTTCCGAGAAAACCGATTGTGCGTGGTCTCGTTTCAAATCCCTTAATAAGAAGTTTGAACGTCAAATGTGGAAGTTTAGTCGGTCCGTTGAAAAGAATGTCATTGTATCTAAAGCCAAGTCAGCGTTTTATAAGTTAATAAATGCTAGGTTGCGTCCCAAAGCGGCCGTCACTGCCTTTGTTGCCAATGATGGTTCCATTGCTCGAACCGATGCTGCTAATGCTGAACTGTTAGCTGATACGTTCACTGCCGTTTATTCTTCCAGTTCAGATTCCTCGCATGTGAGCAAGTTACCCCTTGTTTTCCCACCATGGACGACTCTGCATGGTTTCATGCCAATGAAATTTTCAACATGCTTTCTAGGTGGCCCTCGTCTTTTTCAGTTACCCCTGACAAAATTCCACTTGTAATAATTAAGGAAATTGGCTACATTATCGCCGATCCTCCGGAATACATTTTTACTCTTAGTTTCATGCTAGCTGAAGTTCCTGACAGGTGGAGGCTCTCCTTTGCTACCTCTTCCCAAAAAGCCTCCGCACTCATCCCCGTCGAATTACCGGCCCATTAGCATCACAGCAATCTTTGCCAGAGTGTTTGAGAGGGCACTTAAGAAGAAAATTGTAGATCACTTGAATAATCACTCAGTCATCTACGAGTGCCAGCATGGTTTCCAATCTGGTAAATCCACTGTTACTGCAATGTTGCACACCCTCAATGATTGGACCTTGTCCCTGAACCATGGCTTATGTACCGATGTTGTTTACCTAGACTTTTGCAGAGCTTTTGATCGGGTTCCACATAATATGCTAATCTCTAAACTTCTCAAGGTTGGCACTCACCCTTGCATTATTGCCTGGATCAAGTCCTTTTTAACTAATAGGTCAATGGTGATTAAGGTAAACAACCATTTCTCCAATTCAAAAGCCGTGACAAGTGGTATGCCTCAGGGAGGTGTCCTATCCCCAGTGCTCTTCAATATCTACACTTATGATCTTCCTCCACTTATTCTTTCAGCGGGAGTCAAGTGTTGTGGTTTGGGTATGACATTAAGCTTTACCAAAGTCTGTCATCCTCGGAGGATCACGATTTATTACAGAATGCTATTCGTATTGTTTCTCAGTATGCTAGCAATAGTGGTCTTCCCCTTTCCAACGAGAAAACTAAGTTGTTGCACATTGGGTTGGGAAACACTCAGCGCAATTACTATATCGGTAATTACCCCATTGAGAAGGTTGATGCAATTAGGGACTTAGGTTTTCTTATAACCCGTGATCTTGATTTCGACGCTCATTGTAAACAGATTTCCAGCAAAGCCACTGCTCTAGTTCATCAGCTTTTTCGATGCTTGACCACTGAAACGGCTTCATTTATGACGGTATTCCTTCTTCTACAGTGACGAATGCCAAACTTAACCTGGCTACCCTTTCCGACCGACGGAAGAAATTTGACCTTTTATTGATGTTCAAGATCCTCTCGAGTTCCTGCGTGATTCTCTGCAAGACCGTCAGGTTTTTCTCTGCAAGACCGTCCATCACAAGGGGTGGTAGGCTGAAACCAATTGCCGCTAAGGCTTGGTTGAAGCTTAGATCAAATTTTTTCATCAACAGGGCTACTTCCAGCTCTATGAAATTTACTAAAAATCGCGCTCCTCCCTGCTCAGTGCTTTCGTTTAAAAACATGGTCAACAAGTACCTGGATCCATTTTGTTAGATTGTTATTCTTTTTGCTCTGTCTGAGCCTTTTACCCAGTTCTTCTTTTATGTTGTTCACAGTTCATTACTTTTAATAAGTTCCACTCTCTTTACTGGACTCCAAAGTTTCCTTTCCAAGGTTGTGTTGTTACATGAATTCTCATGTAATAAATATATATATTGTAAATTGCCTTTAAGCTTTTTTCCTAATTAATTGATTTTCAACATAAGCGTTGTATCTGGTTAGTTTCTTGTCACAGGTCATATTCAGAGCGCTGAAGTTAGTCCAATCAGAGTTGGAATTCGTGTTGTTAGCTATCACCCACAGTTTTTGAAGACGAGAAGCCATTCGAGTCAAGTAAAATGGCAGCTTAAACGAGTTGAAAAGTAATGACGATGATTGCCCCAAAAGCATACTACTATTCATCAGAAGTGTGCGTAACTACGATCTACGACATTTTGGACCGTAAATCGTAAATCGTGACCCCTAATGAACAAACACTCACTAGTCAGACTCACCTTTAATCTGTGCACAACATATAAGAGTTTATTACCCGGACTCCAATCGCTTTCCGTCAATGTGTGAGCTGTGAATTTTACTCTCGTTTTCGTATATATTTTTTACCAGATGTCTAGATGGTTACTAGAAGCCAAACGTCTGGTTTGGGGCTTTGCCAAACCACGATGATACAGCATCTTGACCGCAGCGGTTATTCTTCTCAACTTTGATCGTTCTCAGCTTTACTAAAGTAAAAAGTGTGCTGGAATATAATATAGAACAGAAAATTGTGATATGATATAATGAGGTCTTCAAAACGGATTCTGTGAGAGCTGTCCTCCCTCAATTGCATTCAAGCGATTTATACTCCGAAATGTGACCCTGCCTCTATGTGAAGACAAATACACTCGAAGACACTGCCTCTTACTATTATATTATAATATATAGGATTGTGCGATTCTTACTCGAAGGTATATACTCTGCATAAAATTAATTAAAATTCACAGGTATTGGTCGGATGTTTGGTATCCGATGGTAGACACATGCGACCGATTCTGTACTGGTAATTCCCCCTCCCCTCCCCTTTCCCCAACTGTGAATATATACATATATACAGGTTCTCACTAATTCATAGAGTAGAGGAGGCGGGGTGGCTCGTCTTTTGAATCCGACCAATCGTTGCGCAACATCTATAACATCTCCTCTTTTGAATCAGGACGCTAGTTAGACCACATTTATAGCAAGCACTTCCTCTAGACGCTCGATGCATGACGGTAGAAGTATGTGGTTGGATATTACCTTCGTCTTTCATGTTTCACTTTTTAAGAATCTATGTGCACCAGAAGCATTTGATTTTCGGAATAATTTGGAAGACTGATGGTATTCATAACAACTGACGTCTATAAAAGTTGGGAGTAGATCTGCATTAAAGAACAGATAAAATTAAGTGAAACATACGGCAGTAGACTAAGGATTTAGCATGACTTCTACGACTAACAGGCCTCGGCCAGAAAGCAAACCAGTTATTATTTTATTATTTATTACATGGGTGAAATTCAAGTGATATAATTAGAAACGGTACAGAATGACGTTCGTATGACATTGCCTAACGATCTAGGCCAAAGTGGATTAATTAGAAAGAACATGCAATAACAAACACCCAGAGATAAATGAAGAATAGAACAAAGGACAAACCAAGAGGGGCTCTGCCACATCCCGTTACGCCCTAGAATTGTTTATGAATCGACTTGCATTCTCAATAAGCTTGTATGGTATAGCTGTGTTTTTGCCAAGTTTTATGTAATGCGAACCTGCTCTATCAACAAAAAATTCTGCCAAATTAAAGATTTTGAAATACTTAATGAATGTTTCTGTCCTCCAACTTGGGGTCTAGGTGGTCTCACCAAGAAGAGTTCCCGTTTATCATGTCCACAGAAACCATAGAGAATTTTGGGAACCATTATGAGGTCGTATATTTTTCGTCTGTATGAAAGTGTCTGTAGTCCAAGCTGTCTGTTTCTCACTTCGCTATTAGGAATAGCTTGATAATCAAATCCACATTTCCTGATAAATAGTTTTCTAGTGAAACTATTTTGGACTTTTCAGGTCTAAGTATGCTTTCACCCAGTTAAGAAGAAACATTAGTTCTTTAACATTCAAGTTCCTTAACACTTCCAAAACGGTTGGAACTAACCCAAATGTTCTAAATGGAAGGTTTAACGTGGGTTGGTTTGGAAAACCAGAACACATGATATTCGTTCGCGTTGCGTTACATTGCGACTTGAGCTTTTATCCGATTACATTGCGACTTGAGCTTTTATCCGATTTCATCCGAATCATTGGATTTTTTGAGTACCAAGGATTTTCAGATGTATGACATGTAAGGAATTCTGCATTGGCGAAACCGCGAGACCACTTTGTAAATGAAAATGGATGAACATTATAGAGTACTGCGTAGCCCCCAGAGATAATCCATTCTCTAGGCATTGCACCCTTAGATATACACGCGACCCACTGCCACATCTGCGTGTCTCAATCCTCCATAGGAATCTAACAGATCCAGTGGAGAGGAAGATGATGGGAGCGCTTGAAATAAAGCACTGGCGACCGACCATCAACAAAAAGGAAGAAATGAAGTGTGCAATTAGCCCTATCAGTCTCTAACGATAAGGAAAAGCGATTTGACTGCTGAGGATGATGGCGACATTGAGAGACCAGAGACTGGTCACTCCCTGCGATTCTATATAAGCAGCCTAGAGACCCCTGCACCTCATTTTCTGTCAAGCCACGCTACCTGAAGTCCCTGGCACCCCCCCCCCTCTCCTCTTCCTCCCCGTATACCCAGCCAGGTCCGTAGTGCGTGTCGTTTTGTTGTTGTTGCTGTTGAGTGCATATGGTGTAATCTATAATATAATGTATCGGCGACATGGTTCTTTTAGATCTGAGGAAGGCATAAGGCGCGAAACGTCGTCAATAAGTATTCGCCTGCATCGAGCTTCACTACTACGAGAACGAAGATGTAAATATGAAGCTCAGGAAAACAACTGTCTTAAGAGGTTTTCGGATGATTAAAATGAGATTGATTCTCATTTAATATATTCCAAGTTCGACGTTCTTGAAACCTGGGCATTTTCCAATAATTTGTTTTTCTTCTGTGCCAACCAGGTTGAAGGTTCAGTGCGACGAAATCGAGCGCCATACGGACACCGGAGCGCGAGTACAATAACAAAGTCTGTCTCCCACTTCCGTTCGTTTCGGACCGAGTCACTGCTGCTATACGTCAGTGCCTATTGAGAGCAGGGTTGGATGAGGATGTTATACTGGTCAACATCCCGAGAGCTAACATCAAACGACAGCTAGTTCGCAATCGGCTCTATGGCCGCGCTTGTGTTATGTCTGACTGCGTGATTTGTCCATACGGAAGGAGAGGAGACTGTGCGCAAAAGGGCGTTGTCTACCAGCTCGAATGTTTAACTTGCGGCGATCTCTATGTCGGGGAAACCGGGAGGGTGTAAGCCATTCGCGTTAAGGAACACCTTGCTGGTAAGAGAAGGCAAAGCTTATTAACCCCGCTTGGGAAGCACCGAAGGGAACCCCACTTCGGTGCTGACTTTGACGTAAGGTGCACAGTTCTGTGTCATGAGGACGAAATTGGCCCCAGAAAGGCTCTCGAGGCTTTCTGGATTCACGAAAGAAATCCATCCATGAACAACAGAAACCAGTGCATCTCAATTACAAGTAAGTTCTTGCTTTTATTCCATTGTGCGAGCTGTGAGAGCTTCGCGTATACTGCTATGTGCATTTTTGACCTCCGGCGTACTGTGCAGTATAATTGATCGCTCCAGTGCTTCTCACTTGCTCCATGGTGGCCAGCTGAGCCGGTATGCCTGCGCTGGCGGAATATCGGTGAATTAACTCACTAGAATTGGGTTCTCTGCCTGGATTTCCTAGGACTAGTTGATACTGAGCAAGGGGGGGGGGGGGAAGGGACACGATGTTTCTGACCTAAGTGGCTTCGCGGATGAAGAAGTTTCGAGCTTCTTTCAGGCCTTGAGAAAGACGAGCTAGTCGAAACGTTGGCCGAAATAAATAACTTTATAACAAACCTGGTTGGCACAGAAGAAAAACAAATTATTGGAGATTGATTCTCAATTGGCCGGATTTTATAATGATTCAAATGATGGCAATTTTTATTCGCCGGATTTTTGGATGATTCAGATAGCGCCATTTTCGACTGAGTTGGACTTCGGGTAATCCGAAACCGGTTGAATCCGACCGGATACCCGAAAATGCGTGATTCGGATCCCACGTCTACTACACAATTGTTTACAAATTAAGGGTTACTGTTAAAGTTACTCAAGTTTTTGTGTCAGTTTCTACATTAACTGAAGTGGTTGGTAATTAAAGGAGTTATAATCAATTGAAATTATTGGTCAAAAACAGAGCTTTTCCTAAAGCCTGTTTAGTGTATAGCATGATAGTTTTAAATTTTTCCTGAAATGCTAAGTGCATTCTTGTCATGTGTTGAAGCCCATCCTTGAAGTTTAAGGTCTCTTCTAGATTTTGTTGATAACTAACCAAACAGTCCACGGAACAGCCCATATAATAAATATGCAGAGAATACACGTATTTGAAATAGCATGATAGGCGGTGAGATAACCGAACGAGTTCTTAAACACGCGATGTCGCACCATTACAAGGAAGGAGAGAAAGTTGCACACCGCTCCAATTGTGCACACCTGAAACACTTCAGTTTTTGTTTCTTGAAAGGTCCTAGGGCATTAATTCGAAAAGTCGCACTGAAGCGACAGTTTCGGAAATAATATCTTAGCATCCACTCACCAGGAATATCATTGCGGCTTCAATAATGTATAGATAAATAGGATTTGCTTGCTCGTTGTTCTGATCAAGCGTCGGATTTGTCCTATTCATTCCTTAGAAAACAGCACCTCCTGAAACTGACGGGCTAAATTCTAGATCACGAATCGAATCACATGTTTAGAAAATGCAAGTACGAACGATGCGACACGATTGCAATTGTATGAGTAGCACAATAGACGTGTCTGCAAAGAACCGTAAAAGAGTAAAGTCATATAAATGTAATGCTAACTTTAATCGTAAAGAAACAAAAAAGAAAGAATTTGATCGGTTTTCTTTTCGCCCGTGCCCTTCGACGAGCCTGATTGGTCAACACGGTCGACGTTATCACTGGTATGACTGGCTGGCGCGTACTGCCTCCCTACGCAAGTCAACGACCAATCACAACAGAGGTTGAGACAGATTACCTGAGCAGCTCTATATAGGTTCGAACATGCTATAAGGTCACCATATGCCGTACCTAACGGCCACTTCTATGATGCTGGTCGTTAATGCGGCCCACATGTGAATAGAGAGAAGACAGAACAGACCAATCAGACAACGCGAAATGCCACCGAGCCAGGACGTGCACGGGCGACGCCATAAATGGCTGGCGCGTGTTCGATCGGTATTCCAATCGGCAGTGATTGGCTGACGCATTTTCGCCCCATCATGTAGGCCACACCAACGACAAGTACCACCATATAATGAAGCGATAGATGTCAAATTCTCCACCTTTCATAGATGAGTGGATGTAATTACGAGCGTAGGAAGTGAAACAACGTCATCCATTGATTATACCAAGCTCAAATTTCATGGGTGAAAGTTAGACGCGATCGGAATTTCAGAGCAGAAACGAGGAGGAGTCAGTTTGTTGTTTCGATTCTTACGGTATGTTGTTTTTCACGTTGCATTTACAGGTTGGGCGCACATGAGCAGAGTGTTAAGAAATGCCCTCTCCGCAAAGTTTTCAAGGTAACGCTAAGTGTAGAGGGAAGTGTATAGGTCCTTCTGCAGGCACTGTGGCGCAATAAAACTGCCGTTGCACACGCTCGGATGACGCCGAACAGCTCCTTTTCTCCGTGGCTGGTGCTCGGTGTTATGAGAATGATGTCATCAGCGAACGATCGCTTGCGTAATTGGCATGGTTAATCTTCACTCCCACGTTTCCGACGATAAACGGTTGTGTCATCTAGGCAGGTCTTCTTCCCATATGTCGACTATGAAATCCTCCGGTTCTACAGGTAAGTCCGAAGGGCGAAATGAAACGGAAGGAACACATGTGGACAGATGTGGCTGGCCAAGTCGCAACACCGTGCTGGCCTTTACAGTTCCGACCTACGCAGATGTCACGATTAAGAGACCCGGCGGAATATACATCGAAGATGAAGATCCGATGGGACGGTTATATCATGCGAAGCGGACATGAAGAACAACGGCGTGGATTCCAAGAGGGTGCAAGCGTCCTCGAGGAAGACCTCCAACGAGATGTGGTCGGATGTGTTTGTCGGAATCATCGAAAGGCCGCGTTCGTTGCCAAATTCTAATTCAGAATCACCTGATGGTCGTGGTCGTTGTTCCAATCGAGCTATGCGAACATCATGGATGACGATTGCGACAGAAAGATTCGAATGGCGACTGCGTTGGAGCTCGCACGACCAGTGAAGACGAGCCGTCAAAGTGTCTAAGTAAGTAAGTAAATAAGTATCATCTAGGCAGGTCCTTTCCATAGGTCGACTATGAAATAGTCCGGTTCTATAGGTAAGTTCGGAGGGCGAAATGAAACAGAAGGAACACACGTGGGCAGACGCGGCCAAGTCGGAACTCGAATAGATTCTAAATCTTGTTCAAGCCCATGTCATCCAACTTTTCGATTAGTGGATTGCTAACGGAAGTTTCTGTGAAAATTGAAACAGTGACTTCATCAGAAGACTCCCGTTACTTACCATACAGAGCCAACAAAAGGGTATAGAATAAAGGGCAGCGTTAGCCAATCACTTTTCGGATTAGCCAAGCATTCTACTTCTACCAGATGTGATATAGGTAATCTGAAAGCATATTTGGTCGTTCAATGACTTACGGTGGCCAGCCAATGGACAGATCAGTGCTTTATCCTTCCCAGACAACCTGGTAGCAAATCACCGCCCTCCGGAGGGATGGAAGGCTTGGTTGAACTGAGTGGAACACCTGAACCAGGAATCTGGAGTAAGGAATGCACGTAAACAGGCGCCTATTTAAGCTAAGGTTATTTGATTTCAGCATGACGATTATAATTCGCAACTACTCGTAGACAATCCCAATAAATCGAAAGTTAGACAAAAACGGGGTCACAGCTTCGAGCTTGGAGAGTTACGTGTTTAAATATTTGTCAACAGCATGGATTCATAGACATCAACGGAAAATAGAATTAGTTTACGGCGGCAATTAGTACTATGATCGACTCGTTATCGCGGCCGAATTGAGTGACTCTAAAGAACACTCCCCAGCGATGTGAACGGATTTCTCTATAATTGGCGGCAGCGCGGCGCGCAGGGAATTACTCAGTAAACAAGGAGGATTCTGTTTTCATCAGATTACTCACGAAAGCGATCTTTTCTGCAACAGCCGTGTTCAAGATAAAATGCTTAAATACTATTTATAATTACTTAAAAATAAAGGATAAAGGATAAAGGACGGTGTTACTCAATCCCTTTTGGGATGCACCACGCGTTCTACTTCTGCGATGACTTGCGGCGGTCAGCCGATGAACAAATCAGCGCTCCAGACAGGTTTGGTACCAATTCACCGACTCCGGAGGAGTGGAAGGCTGCGTTGGCCTGGGCGGGAACAAGGAACCTGGTATCAGGTTCACGCGACAGTCGGCGCCTCTTCCGACTGAGCTACACGCGCCCTTACTTAAAAAATAATCAAATTAAATAAGGATTAAAAGTGAGTAATAAATAACTTGCACTCCTATTTTTCGATAATATTTCACTATAGATTTTGAAATGAGTAACAGTAGTGGCCTACATACATCATTTCTAGCCAGATCCCACATTATATAATTGATCCTAATGGTAAACGAGTCGTTATATGTATTTTAGAGTAACTAAAACAACCGAAAACAACGTTTATACTTTGAAGATGAGCTCCTATAGAAAACCCAAAGATTGCGCTTTTTATTAGAAAAGAAACTTCTACACCGGTAAGCCTTTCTTGAAGCATAATTAATTAAACGCGAGTAGTCTACGCACACACAACTTGCCCAGATGAGCCTTTCTTGTCCTACATTTCTTCGATATTTTATGATTTGTTTATTGTTTAATCAAAGCACATAAAAGTGCGCCAATACCAAACATTAAAAAACAATCGTTAGAAAGCTGTTACAACGATGTTTTGTTGCGGTCAAAACTTCTAGCGCCAGGCGGAACTCGAACCCGCACCTCCCTCTGACCGGCGTTCGATCAAACAGCGCCGGTGGTGTAATGGCGTAGAGCATTCCCGCCCGGTCAGAGGGAGGTGCAGGTTCGAGTCCCGCCCGGCGCTAGAAGTTTTGATCGCAACAAAACATTGTTGTAACAGCTTACATCCTCGGCACTAGCCAACTGAGGCTCAAAAAACTGATTTTAATCGTTAGAAAGCATGAGAACAAATGACAAACCATTGATGAAGCTAAAAATTCATGAGCAAATTCCAAAAAAAACAGTGAAAAGCAAAAAGAAGAAAAACCAAGGATTACGAACACGATTTTTTAAACCACCAAGGCAAACTACGCATCGTGCACTGGAGGTATGTCTTCTAAGGACAAGCCTTCGTCAGCAATGGCAAGAAGGCCTACGAAGCTCGGAGCTACGGGAGAAGTCGCAATTAGCAGACCCGCTGCAGTACATGAAGAAGTCCAAATATCGCTGGGCCGGACACCTGCTTCGACGAAAGGACGATAGACGGAGTCTCCTTGTCACAGAATGGCTCCCGAGAGACCATAAGAGACCACTGGGTCGACCGCCAACGCGATGGGCAGACTCATTTTCAAGATCTTTCAGAGAGCGGAGTCTGCCTCACTGGATGCAAGCAGCCAGAGATCGAGCAGTCTGGAAGAGTTGTGGCCTCCGCTGAGAAGACATCCAGCCAACGAAAGGATCATCAATACAACAAAGTAAGTAAGTATTCGTCGCATGGTCGATTTGCCGGGCTGCTTTGACGATGAAACATCATTCGGAATTCCTCTTCCGACATAGTTCAGTAAGTCCTCGAAGAAACACAATTATAGGTGAAACACAAATTATTCTGTCAGATAGAGCGAAGAATTTCATGTTGGACTTTATATAAAAATCAGAAGTACATATGTTGATATTGTTTCAGTAATAAACGAATGAACACAAAACAAAACCGCCAGAACTTTTCGGCTAACCTAATGATAGGTTTAGTAGAGCGCTTTGAGGAAGACCTTCAAACACAGCTAAGGCAGAGTGCAAATACGTATAACCATACGATTGCTATAGCACTCGGTTAGGAAATGAAGCAGAAATGAAACTCCACAGCGTTTGGAAATACAAAATTAAGGTGCGAGTCAGCTGGAAAGCACCGACGTAATAGCACCTACTTAAATGAGCAACCTTTTAAACCTGTGCCTGTAAATCGAAAATATACGCTTATTATGACGTAGTAGTAGGAGAGTAGCATGCGTAGCGTAATACGAAGAGAAATACCGAATGATGAGAGGAGTGAGGAAAAGGTAAAAAATTCAAATTATACCATTTTTGCGTCGAATTGGTGTCACTTTTCAAATCAAACTACACACCCTTTTAATCAAATTGAACACTTTTCGGTTCAAGTTGGACACTCTTCTAGCTATCCTAAGAATTTTGAAATCAAAGCGAACTCTTTCAAATCGAAATGATCTACAGGCAGGTTAAACTACAGATCCGCAAATGATAAATAGAGTAACTTTGTGTTCAAGGAAAATTTGGTATAATTTTCTTTGAAATTTTTCAGTTCACCTGCCACAAGATGTGTAATAATTTTATAAAATTTTAACTCCTTAAGAAAAAATTGAAAATTAAATACTTCTTCAAAGCGCAGCAAAGCAACAATCATTTAGTGCATCAAAATACCAGGTCCTGAGATCGTGCCGCGCACTCGAAAAGCTGGTCGCGACTTTTTTATTGATAATGTAAATTCTGTTCACACAAGGCATTAAAGTGAGGGTATGTGTGATCTTTACATATTATTTGTTACATCGTTTACAAATGTGAAACAGCATGCAAACAGAAATATTGATATCATTCGAATAAAACTGGAGACGATGGTGAGAGCTATCTTTACCGACTGGCCAAAGCTCGCTGTCGCCAAGCAGAAGACATCGAGAAGTTCTTTGGCATTAACGGCGAGAACGGTCATCTACTGATGGATCGTAAGAGGGCTGTGAAGCGGTGACGCGACCACTTCGAGAAAATCTCGCATATATTCCTGCTGTGCCTTTTGCATTTCCTGTATACAGTCCCGTTCAGAAGATCACAGTGAGCGAAACCGAAGCACCACTGAGGAAGATGAAGTCAGGCAAAGAAACTGGCCCTGATGAGCTGCCGACCAACCCGTGGAGTTCGAAGTGCTGGTGCCCTGCTGACCAGAGTTTTTCAATCAGGTTGTTGCTGAGAAGAAAGTACCTGAGATTTGGCAGCAAAGCACGACTATTCGGATTTGGACGAAGAAGGGCAGCCCTGCAGACTGCGCTAGCTACCGTCCGATTCTCCTACTTTCGTACACAATAAAAATCCTTGAGCGAATTGTCGACAGACGTATACGGGATGTCGTCCAGTTCTCCAAAAATCAATGTGGTGTCGTTGCCGGCTGCGGAACGCCTTCTGCTACAGAAGCGGAAACAGAGACCGGTGCGTTTTGAATTCCAGGACATGGAGAAGGCCTTCGACCGCGTTCCACAAGAAAGAATTATATGGTGCGAATTACGAGGACACGGCGTCCCATATTAAGTGGGTGCGCATCCCCTACTCGTCCCCAACAAGAAGAGTGCGAGCACCAGCGGGCACCTCGATGAGGTTTCCGATCTCTGTCGGAGTGCACCAGGGGTCTGCGCTCTCCCCACTGCTTTTCGTGGTCGTCATGGATGCAATTACACGAGATCTCCAAAAGGCAGCTCCTTGGACGTTGCTGTATGACGTCATGCTTCCATGTGAAGACAAAGCCGAATTCGAGCGACAGGCACAGGAATGGGCGTTGGGTTCTCGGTCTCAAGCTAAACGCTAAAAAGACGAAGTACTTGACGACGGATGTGAATGAGCACGGATCTGTTAAGATCAATGGTACTGAGCTTTCACGAGTTAAATCTTTCAAGTATCTCGGATCAACAGTCGCGTCCGATGGCAGCCTATAGTTGGAGGTGAATGCACGTGTGAGTGGAGCCTCATCCAAATGGCGCTCGCTGACTGGGGTGCTTTGCGACAAGACAATACCTGAGCACCTCAATTCTAAGGTGTGTGGAAGAGTCGTCCATGAGTGTGAGAAGTATGCGAGGGTCCCTGATGCGAGGACGGCATCGGGGGGCAACTGAGCTAGTCCGAAAGTCCCGTAACGTAAGCAGGACCCGCGTGGCAACGCTGAATGTGGGTACGTTGACGGGCCGGTCGTGCGAGTTGGTTGAAGCACTGGAGCGTAGAAGAGTTGATTTCTGTGCGGTGCAGGAGACGAGGTGGTCCTGCCGCAAGTCTAGGGACATAGGACGAGGCTTCAAGGCCGTTCTATGTGGAAGTCCCAGGACCACCAGTGGAGTTGGAGTCATCGTCTCCGAACGATTTCGTGACTCGATTGTAAGCGTCGAACGCTTTGACGATCGATTGATGAAGATCGTTGTTGTTGCTAAGGAGCGACTATATCACTTCTTCTCTGCGTATGCTCCGCAGACTGGCTGCTCCGATCAAGCCAAGGATGAGTTTTGGAGCCTGCTTGATGAGAAGACAGCAGAGGTGCCGTCGAAAGATGTCATCATAGTCGCTGGTGACCTTAATGGGCACGTCGGCGCGACGAAAGACGGGTACAGCTGTCATGGTGGATTCGGTTACGGGTCGCGTAACGCCGATGGTGAGCGTATCCTTGAATATGCGGAATCGCATAACCTCACCATAGTAAACACCGTATTTCGTAAACGCGACTCCCACCTCATCTCATACTATAGTGGGAGCTCCAAGTCTCAGATAGATTTCGTCCTTGTGAAGGATCGCGACCGAAGTCTTGTCACAGATGCGAAGGTCGTGCCGTATGAGACGGTCGCCCCACAGCACCGACCGCTGATCTGCACCCTAAAGATTGCCCCTCCAAGGCAGAAGCAGGTCGAGCGATGCGGTGCACCGAGAATCAAGTGGTGGCGAATGAGAGAGAAGGAAGCAGCTGTGATTTCTCGCGTGCGGTTACCGACAGTCACAACTGTCGACGAAACTTGGAAGAAGGCTGCCGACGCGATACGTGAAGCTGCAAGGTTGGAGCTCGGCATCACGGTGCCTGGACGACGCAAGGTCGAAAAGCAGGCGTGGCTGTGGACAGATGATGTGAAAGCAAAAGTTCGAGAGAAGAAGTCGCTCTATCACGTGTTTCTCAGCGACAAGACAGCCGATAACTGGCGGAAGTACCAAGAAGCGAGGAAAGCTGCAAAGAAGGCCGTGGCTGTTGCAAAAGCCACTCATTATGAAGATGTCAACGAGAAGCTCGAGTCACGCGATGGTGAGCGGTATCTATACCGACTTGCTAAGAGCCGCCATCGCCAAACCGAGGATATTGAAAAGTTTTTTGGCATCAATGATGAGAGCGGCCATCTTCTGACAGACCGCAAAAAGGCGCTGAAGCGATGGCGTGATTACTTCGAGGAAGTTTCCACTATGGAATTTCCTCACCCGGCCATCCCTTCTGTGGCCTCTGTTCACGGTCCCGTACACAAGATCACCGTGGAGGAGACAGAAGCGGCTCTGAGGAAGATGAGGTCAGGCAAAGCGACTGGGCCCGACGACGTGGCAGCTGATCTGTGGAAGTCAAAGCTGTGGTACCCTGCTGAGTGGTTGGCGAAGTTCTTCAACCAGGTTGTGGCGGAGAAGAAGGTGCCTGAGTGTTGGCGCCAAAGCACGACGATTCCGATTTGGAAGAAGAAGGGCAGTCCTGCAGACTGCTCCAATTACCGTCCGATTCGCTTGCTCTCGCACAGCATGAAGATCTTTGAGCGAATTGTCGATGGTCGAATTCGTGACATCGTCCAGCTTTCCAGCAATCAGTGCGGTTTCGTAGCTGGCTGTGGCACCATTGATGCCATACATGCCGCCCGCCTCTTGTTAGAGAAGCATCGCGAGAAGCAGAAGCCAGTGCATATCGCCTTCCTCGACTTAGAGAAGGCCTTTGACCGCGTACCGCGTGAAGTGATATGGTACGCCCTGCGACGACATGGAGTTCCTGAAGAGCTCATAGAGTGGGTGCGAATCCTCTACTCTTCCCCAAAAAGTAGAGTTCAAGCTGCAGCCGGAACCTCGATGGAGTTCCCCATCTCTCTCGGGGTGCACCAGGGTTCTGCGCTTTCCCCACTCCTTTTTGTTGTCGTGATGGACGCCATTACACGAGATCTTCAGAAGCCAGTCCCCTGGACACTGCTTTATGCTGATGACGTAATGCTCGCTAGCGAAAATAAAGGTGAACTCGAGCGAGAGGTGCAAGCTTGGTGTGATCGCTTGGAGTGCTTTGGACTCAGATTGAACGTGAAGAAGACCGAGTATCTAACGACTGACGTTAATGAGTCCAGCTCCATCAAGGCTAACGGCATCGAGCTCCCACGCACTTCGGTTTTTAAGTACCTGGGATCAGCAGTAGCATCCGATGGCAATCTGATGATTGAAGTGAACTCACGCGTGAGTGCAGCTTGGTCCAAGTGGCGCTCGTTGACTGGCGTGCTCTGCGATAGGAAGATGCCAGAGCGCTTGAAGTCAAAGATCTACAGGGCAGTCATCCGGCCGGTAGCGATGTACGGTGCTGAGTGTTGGCCTGCGACCAAGGAGGTTGAAACGCGCCTCAGCGTCATGGAGACAAAGATGCTGCGCTGCACGGCTGGAGTCTCGCTCCTGGACCGCATCCGAAACGATGTCATTCGGCAGAAGTTCGGTGTCGCGCCGATAGCGGACATGATGCGCGAAGCTCGCTTACGATGGTACGGCCACGTTCTGCGCGGAGAAGAAGACAGCGTCCGCAAGATAGGCCTTAAGTTCGAGGTGGTAGGAAAGCGGCCTAGAGGGCGTCCGAAGCAGCGCTGGTCTGACACGTTACATATGGACTTGAAGGTTGCTGGTGTCCACCCTGATCTAGCGCTGGATCGGGAGAGGTGGCGTCATGACACCAGAATAGCGGACCCCGCTACGAAGCGGGACAGACGCTGAAGAAGAAGAAGAAGAAGAAGAAGAAGAAGAAGAAGAAGAAGTGGAAGAGTCGTCCGCCCAGTAGCGACGTACGGTGCTGAGTGCTGGCCCGTGAGGAAAGAAATTGAGAGCCGCCTCAATGTAATGGAAACGAAAGTGCTATGGTGGACGGCTGGAGTAACGTGATTGCACCGCGTTCGCAACGACGCCATACGATAGAGGTTCGGTGTCGCCCCGATATCCCACAAGCTGCCCGAAGCTCTTCTGCGATGGTACGGCCTCGTCCTTCGCGCTAGCGACGACAACGGCCTGAATCTTGAAGTCCCTGGAAAACGACCCAGACAACGCCCGAAGCAACATTGGCTAGATACGTTACACTTGGACTCAAAGATAGCTGGTGTGCATCCCGACCAAGCGTTTGATCGGGAAAAATGGTGCACTACACCAGAAGAGCGGACCCTGCCACCATGCGGGACAAACGCTATTGAAAATGATTGAACAATGATTCGAGTAAAAATCGCGACATTTTTGTAAATAGCATGGAGATGCCTCTTTTTTGTAGAAAAAACAGCGCCTTCCTACTTTTTGAAACAAGCTTCAAACCATTAGTTTTTCTATATTTGCTTTGTTTGCGTAGACGGTGTGCAGGTGGCGATGTCCGTTCCTCCACGTGGTGCCACTGGAAACTGCTCGCTCTGCGAGCTAAGCTAATCACGGACATTCGAATGCAGGCGACAGGCCCTTGTGACAGGCCGGCCTACGAAGACCCATGTCACATCACATGGTGTGTGATAAGTCAAGTTTCTCGAGATAGTGCTACGGCGTCCGCGGGAGCCGACGCGCACTCGCAGAGCCCGGCGAGTGTGAGAAGTATGCGAGGGTCCCTGATGAGAGGACGGCATCGGGGGGGGGGGGGGGGCAACTGAGCTAGTCCGAAAGACCCGTAACGTAAGCAGGACCCGCGTGGCTACGCTGAATGTGGGTACGTTGACGGGCCGCTCGTGCGAGTTGATTGAAGCACTGGAGCGAAGAAGAGTTGATTTCTGTGCGGTGCAGGAGACGAGGTGGTCCTGCCGCAAGTCAATGGACATAGGACGTGGCTTCAAGGCCGTTCTATGTGGAAGTCCCAGGACCACCAGTGGTGTCGGAATAATCGTCTCCGAACGATTTCGTGACTCGATTGTAAGCGTCGAGCGCTTTGACGATCGATTGATGAAGATCGTTGTCGCCGCTAAGGAGCGACTCTATCACTTCTTCTCTGCGTATGCTCCGCAGACTGGCTGCTCCGATCAAGCCAAGGATGAGTTTTGGAGCCTGCTTGATAAGAAGACAGCAGAGGTGCCGTCGAAAGATGTCATCATAGTCGCTGGTGACCTTAATGGGCACGTAGGTGCTGCGAAGGACGGGTACAGCTGTCATGGTGGTTTCGGATACGGGTCTCGTAACCCCGATGGTGAGCGTATTCTTGAGTATGCGGAATCGCATAACCTCACCATAGTAAACACCGTATTTCGTAAACGCGACTCCCACCTCATCTCATACTATAGTGGGAGCTCCAAGTCTCAGATAGATTTCGTCCTTGTGAAGGATCGCGACCGGAGCCTTGTCACAGACGCGAAGGTCGTGCCGTATGAGACGGTCGCCTCACAGCACCGACCGCTGATCTGTACTTTGAAGATCGCCTCTCCGAGGCTGAAGCAGGTCGAGCGATGCGGTGCTGCGAGAATCAAGTGGTGGCGAATGAAAGAGAAGGAAGCAGCTGTGATTTCTCGCGTGCGGTTACCGACAGTTACGACTGTCGATGAAACTTGGAAGAAAGCAACCGACGCGATACGCCAAGCTGCAAGGTTGGAACTCGGCACTACGAAGCCTGGACGACGCAAAGTCGACAAGCAGGCATGGCTGTGGACAGACGATGTGAAAGCGAAGGTTCGAGAGAAGAAGGCGCTGTATCATGTGTTTCCCGGCGACAGAACAGCCGACAACTGGCAGGAGTACCAGAAGGCGAAGAAAGCTGCAAAGAAGGCCGTGGCTGTTGCAAAAGCCACTCATTATGAAGATGTCAACGAGAAGCTCGAGTCACGCGATGGTGAGCGGTATCTATACCGACTTGCTAAGAGCCGCCATCGCCAAACCGAGGACATTGAAAAGTTTGTTGGCATCAATGATGAGAGCGGCTATCTTCTGACAGACCGCAAAAAGGCGCTGAAACGATGGCGTGATTACTTTGAGGAAATTTCCACTATGGGATTTCCTCATCCGGCCATACCTTCTGTGGCCTCTGTTCACGGTCCCGTACACAAGATCACCGTGGAGGAGACAGAAGCGGCTCTGAGGAAGATGAGGTCAGGCAAAGCGACTGGGCCCGACGACGTGGCAGCTGATCTGTGGAAGTCAAAGCTGTGGTACCCTGCTGAGTGGTTGACTGAGTTCTTCAACCAGGTAGTAAAGGAGAAGAAAGTACCGGAGTGTTGGCACAACAGTACGACGATTCCGATATGGAAGAAGAAGGGCAGTCCTGCGGACTGCTTCAATTACCGTCCGATTCGCTTGCTTTCGCATAGCATGAAGATCTTCGAGCGAATCCTTGATAGAAAAATCCGTGAAATCGTCAAGCTCTCCGACAACCAGTGCGGCTTTGTGTCTGGTTGTGGGACCATTGATGTTATACACGCCGCCCGCCTCCTGGTGTAGAAGCATCGCGAGAGACAGAAGCCGGTGCATATCGCCTTTCTCGACTTGGAGAAGGCTTTCGGCCGCGTACCGCGTGAGGTTATATGGTACGCCTTGCGACGACATGGAGTTCCTGAAGAGCTCATAGAGTGGGTGGGGATGCTCTACTCTTGCCCAAAGAGTAGAGTGCAAGCTGCAGCTGGAACCTCAATGGAGTTTCCCATCTCTGTTGGTGTGCACCAAGGTTCAGCGCTTTCTCCGCTCCTCTTTGTTGTCGTCATGATGCCATTACGCAAGATCTTCAGCAGCCTGTTCCATGGACGCTGCTTTATGCTGATGACGTGATGCTCGCTTGCGAAGAGAAAGACGATCTCGAGCGGCAGGTGCAAGCTTGGTGCGATCGCTTGGAGTGCTTTGGACTCAGATTGAACGTGAAGAAGACCGAGTATCTAACGACTGACGTTAATGAGTCCAGCTCCATCAAGGCTAACGGCATCGAGCTCCCACGCACTTCGGTTTTTAAGTACCTGGGATCAGCAGTAGCATCCGATGGCAATCTGATGATTGAAGTGAACTCACGCGTGAGTGCAGCTTGGTCCAAGTGGCGCACGTTGACTGGCGTGCTCTGCGATAGGAAGATGCCAGAGCGCTTGAAGTCAAAGATCTACAGGGCAGTCATCCGGCCGGTAGCGATGTACGGTGCTGAGTGTTGGCCTGCGACCAAGGAGGTTGAAACGCGCCTCAGCGTCATGGAGACAAAGATGCTGCGCTGCACGGCTGGAGTCTCGCTCCTGGACCGCATCCGAAACGATGTCATTCGGCAGAAGTTCGGTGTCGCGCCGATAGCGGACATGATGCGCGAAGCTCGCTTACGATGGTACGGCCACGTTCTGCGCGGAGAAGAAGACAGCGTCCGCAAGATAGGCCTTAAGTTCGAGGTGGTAGGAAAGCGGCCTAGAGGGCGTCCGAAGCAGCGCTGGTCTGACACGTTACATATGGACTTGAAGGTTGCTGGTGTCCACCCTGATCTAGCGCTGGATCGGGAGAGGTGGCGTCATGACACCAGAATAGCGGACCCCGCTACGAAGCGGGACAGACGCTGAAGAAGAAGAAGAAGAAGAAGAAGAAGAAGAAGAAGAAGTGGAAGAGTCGTCCGCCCAGTAGCGACGTACGGTGCTGAGTGCTGGCCCGTGAGGAAAGAAATTGAGAGCCGCCTCAATGTAATGGAAACGAAAGTGCTATGGTGGACGGCTGGAGTAACGTGACTGCACCGCGTTCGCAACGACGCCATACGATAGAGGTTCGGTGTCGCCCCGATATCCCACAAGCTGCCCGAAGCTCTTCTGCGATGGTACGGCCACGTCCTTCGCGCTAGCGACGACAACGGCCTGAATCTTGAAGTCCCTGGAAAACGACCCAGACAACGCCCGAAGCAACATTGGCTAGATACGTTACACTTGGACTCAAAGATAGCTGGTGTGCATCCCGACCAAGCGTTTGATCGGGAAAAATGGTGCACTACACCAGAAGAGCGGACCCTGCCACCATGCGGGACAAACGCTATTGAAAATGATTGAACAATGATTCGAGTAAAAATCGCGACATTTTTGTAAATAGCATGGAGATGCCTCTTTTTTGTAGAAAAAACAGCGCCTTCCTACTTTTTGAAACAAGCTTCAAACCATTAGTTTTTCTATATTTGCTTTGTTTGTGTAGACGGTGTGCAGGTGGCGATGTCCGTTCCTCCACGTGGTGCCACTGGAAACTGCTCGCTCTGCGAGCTAAGCTAATCACGGACATTCGAATGCAGGCGACAGGCCCTTGTGACAGGCCGGCCTACGAAGACCCATGTCACATCACATGGTGTGTGATAAGTCAAGTTTCTCGAGATAGTGCTACGGCGTCCGCGGGAGCCGACGCGCACTCGCAGAGCCCGGCGAGTGTGAGAAGTATGCGAGGGTCCCTGATGAGAGGACGGCATCGGGGGGGGGGGGGCAACTGAGCTAGTCCGAAAGTCCCGTAACGTAAGCAGGACCCGCGTGGCTACGCTGAATGTGGGTACGTTGACGGGCCGCTCGTGCGAGTTGATTGAAGCACTGGAGCGAAGAAGAGTTGATTTCTGTGCGGTGCAGGAGACGAGGTGGTCCTGCCGCAAGTCAATGGACATAGGACGTGGCTTCAAGGCCGTTCTATGTGGAAGTCCCAGGACCACCAGTGGTGTCGGAATAATCGTCTCCGAACGATTTCGTGACTCGATTGTAAGCGTCGAGCGCTTTGACGATCGATTGATGAAGATCGTTGTCGCCGCTAAGGAGCGACTCTATCACTTCTTCTCTGCGTATGCTCCGCAGACTGGCTGCTCCGATCAAGCCAAGGATGAGTTTTGGAACCTGCTTGATAAGAAGACAGCAAAGGTACCGTCGAAAGATGTCATCATAGTCGCTGGTGACCTTAATGGGCACGTAGGTGCTGCGAAGGACGGGTACAGCTGTCATGGTGGTTTCGGATACGGGTCTCGTAACCCCGATGGTGAGCGTATTCTTGAGTATGCGGAATCGCATAGCCTCACCATTGTGAACACCGTTTTCCGAAAACGCGACTCCCACCTCATCTCATATTATAGTGGGAGCTCCAAGCCTCAGATAGACTTTGTGCTTGTGAAGGATCGCGACCGGAGCCTTGTCACAGACGCGAAGGTCGTGCCGTATGAGACGGTCGCCTCACAGCACCGACCGCTGATCTGTACTTTGAAGATCGCCTCTCCGAGGCTGAAGCAGGTCGAGCGATGCGGTGCTGCGAGAATCAAGTGGTGGCGAATGAAAGAGAAGGAAGCAGCTGTGATTTCTCGCGTGCGGTTACCGACAGTTACGACTGTCGATGAAACTTGGAAGAAAGCAACCGACGCGATACGCCAAGCTGCAAGGTTGGAACTCGGCACTACGAAGCCTGGACGACGCAAAGTCGACAAGCAGGCATGGCTGTGGACAGACGATGTGAAAGCGAAGGTTCGAGAGAAGAAGGCGCTGTATCATGTGTTTCCCGGCGACAGAACAGCCGACAACTGGCAGGAGTACCAGAAGGCGAAGAAGGCTGCAAAGAAAGCCGTGGCTGTTGCGAAAGCCACTTTATGGTGATGTCTACCGAAAGCTCGAATCGCGCGATGGTGAGCGGTATTTGTACCGACTTGCTAAGACCCGCCATCGCCAAACCGAGGACATTGAAAAGTTTGTTGGCATCAATGATGAGAGCGGCTATCTTCTGACAGACCGCAAAAAGGCGCTGAAACGATGGCGTGATTACTTTGAGGAAATTTCCACTATGGGATTTCCTCATCCGGCCATACCTTCTGTGGCCTCTGTTCACGGTCCCGTACACAAGATCACCGTGGAGGAGACAGAAGCGGCTCTGAGGAAGATGAGGTCAGGCAAAGCGACTGGGCCCGACGACGTGGCAGCTGATCTGTGGAAGTCAAAGCTGTGGTACCCTGCTGAGTGGTTGACTGAGTTCTTCAACCAGGTAGTAAAGGAGAAGAAAGTACCGGAGTGTTGGCACAACAGTACGACGA
The DNA here is from genome assembly GCA_947396885.1 of Heligmosomoides polygyrus polygyrus. Classification (NCBI taxonomy): domain Eukaryota; kingdom Metazoa; phylum Nematoda; class Chromadorea; order Rhabditida; family Heligmosomidae; genus Heligmosomoides; species Heligmosomoides polygyrus. Next base: position 96,171,260 of record OX377202.1, read on the forward strand.
TTCCGATATGGAAGAAGAAGGGCAGTCCTGCGGACTGCTTCAATTACCGTCCGATTCGCTTGCTTTCGCATAGCATGAAGATCTTCGAGCGAATCCTCGATAGAAAAATCCGTGAAATCGTCAAGCTCTCCGACAACCAGTGCGGCTTTGTGTCTGGTTGTGGGACCATTGATGTTATACACGCCGCCCGCCTCCTGGTGTAGAAGCATCGCGAGAGACAGAAGCCGGTGCATATCGCCTTTCTCGACTTGGAGAAGGCTTTCGGCCGCGTACCGCGTGAGGTTATATGGTACGCCTTGCGACGACACAACGTACCTGAGGAACTTATAGAGTGGGTGGGGATGCTCTACTCTTGCCCAAAGAGTAGAGTGCAAGCTGCAGCTGGAACCTCAATGGAGTTTACCATCTCTGTTGGTGTGCACCAAGGTTCAGCGCTTTCTCCGCTCCTCTTTGTTGTCGTCATGATGCCATTACGCAAGATCTTCAGCAGCCTGTTCCATGGACGCTGCTTTATGCTGGTGACGTGATGCTCGCTTGCGAAGAGAAGACGATCTCGAGCGGCAGGTGCAAGCTTGGTGCGACCGTCTGGCGAGGTTCGGACTCAAATTGAACGTCAAGAAGACCGAGTACCTAACGACTGACGTGAACGAGTCCGGCTCCATTAAGATTAACGGTACTGAACTTGCACGCACTTCGGTGTTTTAATACCTGGGATCAGCAATAGCGTCTGACGGCGGTCTGATGGTTGAAGTGCACTCACGCATGAGTGCAGCTTGGTCCAAGTGGCGTTCGCTGACTGGCGTGCTCTGCGATAGGAAGATCCCAGAGCACCTGAAGTCGAAGATTTACAGAGCCGTCGTGCGGCCAGTAGCGATGTACGGCGCTGAGTGTTGGCCTGCGACTAAGGAAGTTGAAACGCGCCTCAGCGTCATGGAGACGAAGATGCTGCGCTGGACGGCTGGAGCCACCCGCATGGACCGCATTCGAAATGATGATATTCGGCAGAAGTTTGATGTCGCGCCGATAGCGGACAAGACGCGCGAAGCTCGCTTGCGATGGTACGGCCACGTTCTGCGTAGGAAAGAAGGCAGCGTCCGCAGGATGGGCCTTGAGTTGGAAGTATCTGGAAAGCGGCTTAGAGGACGCCCGAAGCAGCGTTGGTCCGATACGTTACACACGGACATGAAAGTAGCTGGAGTCCACCCTGATCAAGCGCAGGATCGGGAAAGGTGGTGTCGTAACACCAGAAGAGCGGACCCCGCGACGATGCGGGACAAACGCTGAAGAAGAAGAAGAAGAAGAAGAAGAAGAAGAAGAAGAAGAAGAAGAAGAAGAAGAAGAAGAAGTGTAGACGGTGTGCAACAGCGTATAGGAAGCTCGTTCAGCTTGACGACTACCATGGCTGTTTGCCTTAATGTAGTAGTGCATAAGAAGTCATGAAGTGAAAAATGCATGAACATCAGAGAAGCATTCAACTCAAAGGCCTTCAGATGCAGATGTGAATGACCTTGCCCTGACTGTAGTGTTTTGTAGGTTTGGAAAACCACCTGCTACAGGTGCTGAATGCATGACAAGAAAGGACGAATGAGGAATTTCAATCTTCGGGTCGTCATTTGATAGGTAACAACCACAGCTGGTCTGCACTATCCGGGCAGGTGCTCTACTCATATTAAGCTAGGAAAAAAGTACAGCATCTACCTTCAGAAGAAAATTTGACCTCTTCGCGACAATGCGTTGTTTCACCTGCCTTTCTCACTTGTAAATACTCTTGCCAATCAAACTAAATCATGAAAGTACACCACCTGTTGTTTTGTCAATGTACATATATTGAAATAAGTGTGTAGCGCAGTCGGAGGAGGCGTCGACGGTCGCGTACACCCGATACCAGGTTCCTGGTTCGGATTTCCCGCCCAGGCCAACCAAGCCTTCCATCCCTCCGGGGTCGTTGAATTGGTACAAGATTTGCCTGGGAAGGATAGAGCGCTGACTTCTTCATCGGCTGGCCACCGCAAGTCATTGTATGGCCAAATACGCATTCATGTCGCCTCCACGACATCCCGTAGAAGTAGAATGCGCTGGCGCATCCCAAAAGGGATTGAGTAACGCCGTCCTTTATCCTTTATTTTATCGCTTCAGCGACACCTCGTAGACGTAGAATCCCGTACTCCATAGAATTGGCTAACGTCGTCCTTTATCATTTATCTTATGTTGAAAGAAAGTGAGAGAGTTGTTCCGAGAAAAATCGTTAAGTTCTAGTCTAGCATCGCCGAAAGTTGGCCGATGTCGTATCCAAGCGTTGGACAACATTCTCCGAAACGTCGCGAAGGGGTTAAGAAACAAGATGACAATCAGAAGGTGGGAGCCGCACAACGAGCAAAGGCAATTCTTCTAACGTTGAGACGGTACGAAAGTGGCTCATACTTCCCGTGACTTCCCACATATTCTAATTGAACAGCGATGGCTGTTGTAAACAAGAGGAATTAATAAACAGCAATATCACAGTAAACAAGTGGATACTGATTGAATCCGATGAATTACAAGTGGGTTGCTATGCGGTTGACATATTGCTTTTCAAATTTTCCACGTTAAGGAGTCCTAACGTATGAGTAATAAACGCTTTTTGAACACTCCAGCACACATTTCGGTTCAAAAATTGTCAAGGAGTAAGCGCCGTAATCTTGTCAGAAAGCAAATTTGCGCCCGATAAACAGTTGACTATCCATAGTCCCACTTTTTCAACCCCTTGACGTGGATATAAAATATGAGACCAAAAGGCTTTCGATATGATTAGGGCTGGTCGTCTTCAAAATTGTCGTTGTTCATGAGAACAAAATTATTGTCTACCTGGAAACAACAAATACAGCCAAAATTTTGCCTCAAATATTTTTAGCCAGTGATACGGTCATAAATATTAATAATATTGGAAAAAATCGGCAGTTGAAAATGCGCAAGATGATGAACATTGAGCCAAGCTAGGCAAATTTGATATCAAATAGATCGTAGTAATGAGGGAAAACTAAAAATTAGCGCGTAATAGATTTTCGGCACTGTTTAAAGCTTCTAAAATTCTTCTGGGTAGATCCATTCCTGCCAGGGGCATAATTAGGCGAGACTGAGGAGCGAATGTATTCGGGTCAAGAGTTACGAGCTTGCTTAATTTACGCCGTAATGGACACAAAGATTCTAAAATTGCGCTATAATTTTAAGCCTTTTATAGAACACAAGTGCTCCGTCACGCCTATCGGCGTGCCTCGCACTTGCGCGGGATGTTGCAGTATCACTAAGCTAAGGACAATCACATCGAGCTAGCTGCTCTACTTGCACAGCTTTCTTCCCTTCCAAAGAGTACGAAAGGCTCGCAGACGTACAGTGTATAGTATGATCACCTGTACCACCTGTATCACCTGTCGTCCCGTTGATCATCGACTTGCTCGAGCGGGCGCCAGCAGCGTCTCCATTCGTCCCTGTCGCGTGCTAGAGTGGTCCAATGGATCCTCCTCGCTCGAGGGACACGAAGAGCGTCATATCGGTCGTTCAGGGCTTTCACGAAGAAGTCCGACCAACGCGTTGGTGGGCGTCCTGGTGTTCTTTTGACATCCCGCGGAATCCAATCTGTGACGGCTCTCGTCCAGCGGGTGTCTGCGAATCGCATTACATGGCCGGCCCACCTAATTTTCGACGACTTGGCCCATGCGACAGTGTCTCTGATCTTCGAACGTCGGCGAAGCTCGAAACTCCGGAGGCCTTCTCTCACTTGCGTGAGTCGTGTCACTCCGAGCATCGTCCTCTCGATTCCACGCTGCGCGACGCTGATCGCGTGTTCATCCTGCTTTCGTATAGCCCAGGTCTCTGAGGCGTATGTTAGGGCAGGAAGAACAGTGGAGTCGAATAGGTGGGCACGGAGTCGGACGTTCTTCGTTTTCTTCACGACTTCTTCGACGCTTTTGAAAGCTCCCTCGTTTCCTCCTGCTCAGCTCTGGTGCTAGGTCGTTGGTCATGTTGACTTCGCGACCTAGATAGCTGGAGCATTCGGAGATGTTCGTTCCGTTGAGCGAGAATGGGGCATCAGAAACCCACCCGTTCTTCGTGAACATCGTCTTCGTAAGATTCAGCTGATGCTCGGTGTTATGAGCACGATGTCGTCAGCGAAGCGAAGATGGTGCAGTTGCCGGCCGTCGACCTTCACTCCCATGTCTTCCCATTCTAGTTCGCGCATGACGTTTTCGAGGGTGGCGCTGAAGAGCTTCGGGGATATGGTATCCCCTTGTCGAACCCCTCTCTTCACGTCTATGACGACGTCGTTGTAGAATGGTGAGATCTTGGTCGTGAATCCACTGTACAACTCTCGAAGGACTCTGATGTACTGAGTAGGAACGCCCTGGGTGAGCAGGGCTTCCATGACCGGTTCAGTCTCGACGGAGTCGAATGCCTTCTTCAGGTCAATGAACGTAAGGCACTTGTACTCTCGCGAGACTTCGATGAGCTTCGTAATGGTGTGTATGTGGTCGGTCGTGCTGAATCCTCTCCGAAATCCTGCTTGTTCGCATGGCTGTCCTTCGTCCAGCGTTCTACTAATCCTATTCAGGATCACTCGGGTGAACAGCTTGTAGACTACGGACAACAGGCAGATCGGGCGATAGTTGCCAATGTCGTGCACGTCTCCCTTCTTGTACAGCAAAACGGTCTTCCTGGTCTTCCACTGAGATGGAACCTTGCATTCGGACAGATAGCGTGTGAAGAGCCGCGCCAAGGTGTTGATGAGCGTAGGCGGGAGGTTCTTCAGGTGTTCGGGTCTGATCCTGTCGGGACCGGGTGCTGTACGTTTCTTTTCGTTTCTTCACCAACGAGATGGCGTGTCGGATCTCGGAAGGGAGAACAGAGGGGACGACGTATCCATCCTGCCGAAGATGGCATGGGGGCAAGTGGACGTGGCTATCGAAGAGATCGGAGTAGAAGTCGTGGATGACCTTCTCCATGGTCCTTCTGGAAGAGGTGACGGTTTCGTCGGGACGTCGGAGAGCTGTCATCTTGGTCTTGAAGTTGGCGAAGTTCCGGCGGGCATTGCGGATGCTCAGCCCTGCCTCTGCTGCTTCAGCCAACACTTCCGCCCTTCTCTCTTTGAGATCTTCCTTTATCGCCGCTCTGCATAGCTTTGCAAGCTCGGACGTCAGTTGGTAGTTGCCTGACGCTCGTGCTGCTCCACGCTGGCGTAACAGCTCGAGAGTTTCCGGAGACAGGCGTCTCTTGGTGGTCTTCAAGCTCTCGGCTCCCTTAGCACTATCGCGGAGATGGTGCACGAAGCGATCGTATTCCTCGTCGACGTTGTCCATGACGGCATCTTCCCAAAGGCCGACAATAGAGGTGTAGAGGTCCCAGTTGATTCTGGGATTCCTCTTCTTGAACTTCGCGGCCTTCTCTCCTTGACGCGAAAAGCGGAACCTCGCGCGAAAGAGGCGGTGGTCCGATCCCGTGTAGAACTTGGGGACAACGGAGACATCGGTCAGGCAATACTTGCGATTGAAGATGATGTGGTCGATCTCGTTGTGGAACTGGCAACCGGGGGATTCCCAGGTCCATCGTAGGGAGGGAGGCTTCTGGAAGTGCGAGTTTCCATGGATGGTCTTGGTCGACATGATAAACTCAGACAGCCTTTCACCTTGCTCGTTCCACTCCAAACCGTGGGTTCCGATGTGAAGTTCTTCCGGCGACCTTCGTGGCCCGATCTTGGCGTTGAAGTCGCCGACGATCACCTTGTAGAAGGTGTGATCTTCCTTATAGAACTTCTCCCGCTCCACGTAGAAGGCCTCGACGTCTTCGTCGTCGTAGTCGGATGTTGGAGCATACGCGACGAACACAGTCAAGGCTGGCACGGAGCCACATCGCTTCAGTCGCAGACGTCCGATTCGGCTTGTCAGAGACTCGTACGAATCGATGTTCATGGCCAAGTGCGTGTTGACGAGGACACCAACGCCGCCTACTCCCCTGCTGTCGCATGTTCCAAGGAACAGTTCTTCTCCGGAGTCGTAGGCGGCGTGTAGGGGGTGGTGTCTTCTCGTCTCGGTCAGTCCGATGACGTCGTACTTGATCTTCCTGGCTTGCATCATCAGGTCCTCGACGGATGCTTCCGACGCAAGCGTGCGGGCGTTGTAAGTACAGATCGTCATCCTAGTCCTTCTCAGTTTGCGCAGCCTGGTTAGGCCCTGAGATTTTAGCAGCCTCTCCGTACTCGTCCTTCCCATCGCTGCAGAAATGGGGGCTCTTTCGGGGTCAGGGGAATGAGGCCCTTGAGTGCTGCTGTGTTTGACTGGAATACAACACGGGTAGCTAGTCAGGCTCTGTCGTGCGGGCGGGGTACTCCGGGCAGCCAGCCAGACTGCCCGAAGGGACGGGGCGAGACTTAAGGCGGCCTCGAATCGCCTTACATGTACTCCCAGTCTACCGAGTGCAAGCTTTTGGCCGAGCCGACACAGTTACAATCCGCACAGTCACGGACACATCCACGCACACTGTGCACGAACATGCCGCTCCCACGCACAAGGAACGCGTCGACCCGACACAGCAGGAGCAAGGAGTCCATCCCCTGCATCCCACCTGCGTCTCTGGGCAGTACACGGTCGCATTTGGTTCGCGTTTCATTCCCCTATCCACCACCCGGGGACGCGCTACGTGGCCCTGCGACAAGCGGCCCAAGATCCCTCTTAACAAGAGAGCCCGAAGGCTCTCTATCGAGGGAGATCCGTGGGTATAGTATGATAGGATGATCAATTGTTTCCTCATTCCCCTAGTGAAACGGTCCCCATTACTGGTACTGGTCCCCCTCAATGATCCACCCTTAGCGGACGACGTCTTCGGCACACCTGGTTCCCCAGGCACATTGGACGACGTCTTCGGCACGTCTACCTGAATCCCCAAACACGTTGAGCAAAGTCTTTGGCACGTCCTTTAGTCCCAGGCAGGTCATGCGGCGTATTCCGCACGTCTTCTGAATTCCTTGGCACGTCGAAGACGTCTGGGTGTTCTCTGCTATTTTCGTGCTCCGTAATTTGATCAGTATCAGTAGATGGCGAGCGATACTTCACAAACGAACTTCAAATTTGAGTTCAGCGACCTCGACTACCCCCAGGGCTAAAGTTTCTGACCGCCTGGACGACATCCACAAAAAATCGATAGTTTAATCAATATCGATTGATGGCGATAGATACTGTAAAAACAAACTTCAGATTCGTGTTCAACGACCGCGATTACCCCAGGGCTAAAGTTTTCAGACAAGAGGAAGAACTCTGGGCATTTTCCGCTATTTTCTCGCGCCGTAATTTGATCAATATCGATTGATGGCAATCGATACTTTAAAAACAAGGTTCAAATTCGAGTTCAGCGACCTCGACTACTCCCAGGGCTAAGGTTTCGGACCACCTGGACGACATCCACAAAAAATCGATAGTATGATCAACAACGATTTATGGCGATCGACACTTTAAAAACGAACTTCTAATTCGTGTTCAGCGACCGCGATTACTCCAGGGCTAAAGTTTTCAAGCAGGTAGAAGAAGTCTGGGTATTTTTCGCTATTTTCTTGTCGTAATTCCCCCCCCCCCCCCATTTTTGCCCCTATGTTTCCCCCGATTTTCCCCCGCTAATTTCTGGGGCGCCGCCGATCGATTGGATAACTTATCGCTTAGCGCGTTATTATAGAGTATGATGTTGTTCTGACTCCAACAATGTGCATTTCATTGAATATAATTGATATTGAAGAGAGTTATGGGGAAGCAGCGGAAACGGCGCATCAATCCGTCGCAGCCGCGTTTTGGCGAATCTTCACCGACGGTCCTATACTGTTCTGCGGCTATTCAGAGGACGCGCCAAGTTAACTTCTTTAGTCAAATTCTGCAGTGACCAATTGGTTCCTTTTCTAAAGTAAAGGCATAACAACAAACCTGATCTGTTAACACTTAACATACGAAGTTATTAACCGTATCCCAAACAACTGCCTGTTATATCCTGCTTCATCTATTAGCCCTACACAGGATATATCACTAAAATGTTAGATTAGAAGAAGTATTTAATGTACCACCAGCAATCTCCCGAAGGATCGTCAGTAGAGCAGTGAGAGTGGTGCAACCTACATATACTACCGGAATGATTTATATACAGAATCCTTAGGTCAGAATATGGCGAGAATGGGTCAAATAGAGATCAAGAAGAACAAAACATGGAGTTAGAGGTGAAATGATGATATACATACATACATCTAAGTTATAGTGTTACAGGATAGTGTTATACTCCAGGATCAATAAATGGTGGAAAGGTTAAGTAGGTCTCTAATAAATGTAGCAGCTTCTTTATATATATGTATATTAAAAACTTCATATTTGTAACTAATGCATTAATATGAGTTGTTATAACGACGTTCTGTTGCGAACAAAACTTCTAGCGCCAGGCGGGACTCGAACCCGCACCTCCCTCTAACCAGGCGGAAATGCTCTACGCCATTACATCACCGACGCCGTTTGATCGAACGCAACATCCACACCTCGTGGGACCGATCAGCACTCACCCGTATCCGGGATGAGGTGGCCGCTTATATCAACATGTAACCAGTTAAGCTGATGGTCTTGATAGAAACGATTCAAATCAGTTTCTTTAAGCCTCAAGTGGCTGGTGTCAGGTTGTGAGTTGTCATAACGATGTTTTGTTGCAATCAGAACATCGTTATTACAACTCACATTGATTGAACGCACCCTCTCGCCTTGGTGTAATGGCGTAAAACATTCCCGCCCGGTTAGAGGGAGGTGCGGGTTCGAGTCCCGCCCGGCGCTAGAAGTCTTGATTGCAACAAAACATCGTTATGACAACTCACAACCTCGATACCAGCCACATGAGGCTTAAAAAACCGATTTGAATCGTTTAATGCATTAATTTTTTAGCATGCATCTGGGTATCGCTTCCAGGATAATTTCTTTATGATAACCTATCCACTAATAAAAATTTTTTACGACTGCAACTCGTACAGATCCGTAAGGTTTCTGTACAAATTATAGAACTCTTTAAACTTTCACTTGCATAGAAGTAATTAGGAGCCTGATCACTTTGAAGTCGGAATAATCAGTTTTATTATATTTTTTGTATATATTTTTCCTTCTACTATTGTAATATCCCGGTCTAAAAATTGCATTCATAGCTACTAGCATTAGTACGACTAATGCAATGAGGAGATCTCATGGTCAGGAGTAGATCTAAACGTCGAAAATGGGTATCACAATGAAAATGTCTAGCCATCAAGTGGATGCTCAGCAAAGCATAAGGAGGGATAAGGAATGGAGTACATAATCCCCTTAGGGATGCGCCGCGTGTTCTACCTCTAAGGGATATCGCGGAGGCGATTTGAATGCGCATTTGGCCATACAAGAAGGACTTGCGTGGCCAGTCGATGAACAAGAACAGGTATCAATTCACCGACCTGGAAGGATGGAAGGTTTGGCTGGCCTGGGTGAGATGTCAGAATGAAGAAATGGTATTGGGTGCACGCGACAGCCGGCACCTCCTCCGACTGCGCTACACACGCCCACGCCAATAAGTTACCAATTTTATTCTTAAAAAATTGAGAAAAATAAAAGCAATAATATTAAAAAATGACTTAAAGCATAACGAAAAGTAAGCATATAGCACGTAAAAGATCAGATAGCGCCATGCATTCGAAATGTTTCCTGCATTCGAAATGAAACTTTTTTCTTGATTGATAGTGTAAATACCACTTACATGAACAATCAAAGCGGGGGTGCGTGTTCCTTGTAGTTGTTTCTTGTTGTATTGTTTAGAGGTGTACAACTTCATGCAAATAGAAATTCTCCTATCAATCGAATAGAAATCCCGACATATTGGAAGAGGCCATGGCCCCATCTCTTTTTTGGCACTAAAAAAGGCTCTTTAAAACAGGCTTTAAACCAATATTTTTTCTATTTCTTGGCACTTCCGGCTTCCCAAAATAGCATTATCAAACAGCGCAAATTGTGTCGAGGACGGTCACCATGTATTAAGTGATTTTCCTCTTTCACAAGAAGGCACGTGAATGTCGAGTTACACCAGAAATAGTCAAACACAGATCACCAAATGGTAGACACACAAGTGTTTTTAATTTCGTGCAGCACAAAGTGTGGTATGGCTCTGCATGGTGACCCCCCCCCCCCCCCAACCCCCTCCCACGACACAATTTGCGCCGAATGCTATAGAATGAAAAATAGCAAATTGCCAATTAGAGTCAGATCAGTGCTTATTCCCTTCCCTTCCTCAGTAGCGCAAATGATATTTGAAAAAATATGCCAAGATTGACGTAAAGACCCCCCAGACTTCTGCGGCGTTGCCGCTGCCCTATCCTTCATCATAGGGCAGGGACGCAGAGCTCGCCACCAGCGGCGTCCCTGCCCCACAGCGGCGAGCGGCGTTGCTGCAGAAGCCTGTGGGGGCCTTAACGCTCTGCAGCGTGCTAAATGTACTAAACGTCATTACAAACTATTTCACAGTAGGGCGCGAAAACGTATGATTCACCAGCGTGTCCGCTTGCGAAACTCGTTTTGAATTTGCTTTTATCCAAGATGCGCGATTTCAAAGTGGAGCGAGAATATTGAACGGGTTACCCGACTCTATCCGAACCATTGCATTTCTCCAGGGTACGGATAATTGGATGATTCAGATAAGGGCGATTTTGCTGACACCGGATTTTTGAATGATTCGGATCGGGATGTCCGAAAATAATTCATTCGGACCCAATGTGTAGTAGTTACAGTACCGGACATGCCGCTGCGTCCAACGAGCACAAGCGGCGCAAAAGAGCGCCGGAGAGCGCCGTTTTCCGCTCGCCACGCGCCGCGCACTAACGCGACTTGCCTCAGACGCGGCGCGTGGCGAGCGGAAATCGGCGCTCTCCGGCGCCCTTTTGCACCGCTTCTCATCTTTTGCGCCGCTTGTGCTTGTTAGACGCAGCGGCATGTCCGGTACTGTAGTGACCGTCAGAGTTTACTACGGAATCCCAACGTCAGCACATGACACATGCAATCGTTCCTTACGCGTGTTAGCAGAGGCGATGGTGACGGCTGCTGCAGGTGGCCTCGAACCGCACTTTGAGTGGTGCTGCTTCATAGCAGCTGGAGCATGTGTTCGAATATTATAACGCGGTTATTTTCGCGTTTTTTGCATTAATTGGTGCCTGGTAGGTAACAGCTTCAAAGCGTTTTTCGTGAACGTAATTAATGCTCTGTATACTGTCAAATGCGAGTTCACCACAAGCTATTCGCATAAAATATCTGCGCTCCTCAGATTGCGTAAATGAGCTTCTGGACCAGGGATGAGCGGACAGTGAAATTTTGAAACCCGGATAACGGATAACGGATAATTTTGCCCGAAAATAGCCGGATAACGGAAAAACGGATAACGAACAAACAACAAAAATTAAAACTCGTTTTAAATTGCTCCAATTTCAACGAGAAATCAAGGGTTGAAACACTGTTAATTCATAAGCCATTTCTAGACATTTCAATGAGTCTTTTAAACGTAGTGCAGTCGCCGAATCGACGACGCTCTATGGGATTTTCTGCTCACCAGAAGGGAGACAAACGAACAGCAACATATGGGCATTTCGCCTGTTTCCAAAGGGTTTCCTGCATTGCTATTTTTATCAGCCGCCTAGTTCTTTTTTCCAATTAAAGCTGCTGAAATATAGAATGGTCCTTGGAAGAGCAATTATCGCGATGTCTCTTGACATTTCCATGCTAGGAAGAAGGCGGGAGACATCCAGCCGAATAAAGTCCACATAACAGTCTTGATTCTACACCACGATAAGAACCGTTATTGTGGTTGCTGCTCGATAGTATCCCAAGATCCAAGGTATGTAAGTCAAACGTCGAATTATCTCGGATGTATACATTACCACTAACTTTCTACCGGGTAGTAACTGCGAGCAATTGTGTAGGCCAAGCACATTCAAGGACTGAAAGGCAGAAATATCCGCCGCGTTCCTGAAAAGGAGTGGTTTCCTAAGTAATAAAGAAATTTAACTGGGAAACTCACAAACTGGATCGAATTTGAATGTACTGCAGCACCCAGTACGATATGTTTGTTTAGTAGTTTGTTGCACCGCTAAAATTTTTAATCTCTCTATGTATCTCTATTGAATCTCTCTATTGAGCGTATATCTCTTTTGCTCGTATTCATTGCCGTACTTCCGTATTTGTTCGATAATTCGCGATAGCATATGGCTAAGAGGATACCTTTACAAATCAAATCGAACACACTGCAATCATGAAGCCACAAATGACCTGACGCAAAGGTCCGTGGTAAAATTCTTTCTAGGTTGAGCTAGGCCTACCCTTCCAACGGCTGCTAATAGCAGTTTGTACGCCTTTTTGGTTTGCACATGACTTGAGATGAATGAACGATTCTGTGTATGTCTAGTAAGTCTCATAGATATATGGCTCATGTTTAGCGGTTCTGCAAGGATGGAAGTTGGGTATCTTTAAAACAATGTAACCAGCTCCCAGGTGGGAAGAGCCTCAACTAACCTTTCTGGATTTGAACGATTTCTGTTGTTTCTGACGACCAATCCTACGATCGTGAAGGATCATCTACTTACTCCACCTAATCACCACGCTCAAATTTAGGAGTCATGTAATTTCTTGTTCGTTATCCGGCCCCAAATCGCCGGATAACGAACTACAAAACGGATAGGCCAAAACCCCGGAAACCAGACAACGGATAACGGTTAATCCGCTCATCCCTGCTCTGGACTACCCAGTGAACCCATGGGGTGTCTCAGGGAGATGGGCGAATGACGGGGCGAGGGGAAGGAGATGGGGATAGAAGGAACTATCCTAATCGGAGAAGCATGTGGTCCCTGAGTTTACGTAATTTGGCGTGTCCTCTGAATCTCTAGTCCTCTGCTTGAGTTTCTTCGATACCTTCAGCTGCTTTCCCATCAAGCGAAAGCTTTCAAATTTGGGGGATGCGGTTGCGTGATGAGGCGCGCTTCTGACGCTTTCCGGTTGCCCTCTCCCGACTGGGATAAATCCGAATAGAACACGTGCCCCTGATCAACCGTGAATAATATGCAGTGACTTACCTGAAGCTTTTTGTCTATACAATTTTCATGACGAACTGAACCCTTTTGAAACTGATTTCAGCATTCTGAGCTGTCTATCTAAGTGACCTTTAAAATTTTTCGAATTGAAGGAACCCCATCCAAAGCGAAATGACCTTCAGGCAGGTTAAGCTACCGACCCAATAAGGTGGTTAGAAAGAATTCTTGTTCAAGGAAAACTTGGTTTAACTTTCTATGAAGTTTTTTAGATCACCTGCCTTAATAAGTGCAAAAATTTTATTAGATTTTTCTTTAGCACAGAGAGGAAAGCATATAGTGCACTAAAAGATCAGATCGCGCCGTGCACTCAAAAAGTTCGTCGAAACTTTTATTTGATTGACGGTGTAAATACCACTTATATAAACCATCAAAATGAGAGATATGTGTTCTTTACAACTGATTTTGTTATGCCGTTAACAGGTGTCAAACTTAATTCAAACAGAAATTCTGCTACCAATCCAACAAAAATCGCGACGTCGTGGAAGAAGCCATGGCGCAATTTATTTTTGGCACAAAAATAACCGCTTTTCTTTTTTTATAACAAGCTTTAAATCAATATTTTTCCTAAAAAATATTTTTTTTATAAAATTTCAAGCAAGGTGTTCAGTTATTAGGAAGATGAATTAAAACTTCAAAGAAAGTCATACTAAAATTCTCTTTGAACATCAAAAGTCCAGTTTAATTTAGAAAATCCTATCTCAATTTGGGAGAGTTCGATTTGATTTCAAAAATTAAAGGATAGCTTAGAAATGTATCCATTTCGATATGAAAAGTTTCCAATTTTAATTTGATAAGTGTCCAATTTGATTGGGAAAATTTTCAATTTTAAATTGAAAAGTGTTCATATTAATTTAAAAATTTTCCAATTTCAATTTGATAAGTGTTCAATTTCCATAAATTAGAAATTGAAATTGAAAGTCAATTTGGCGCGTGTAGCGCAGTCGGAGGGTGCGCCGGTTGTCGCGTGCACACGATACCAGCTTCCTGGTTCGGATTTTCCGCCTAGGCCAACCGAGCCTTCCAGCTCCGGGGACGGTGCATTGGTACCAGACTTGTCTGGGAAGGATAGAGCGCTGACTTGTTCATCGGCTGGCCACCGCAAGTTATTGTATGGCCAAATGCGCATTCAATTCGCCTCCACGACATCCCGTAGAAGTAGAATGCGTGGCGCATCTCAAAAGGGATTAAGTAACGCCGTCCTTTATCCTTTATCCTTTAGGCGTTCAATTTGGTTTGGAAAATTTTTAATTTTAATTTTAAAAGTGTTCAAATTAATTTAAAATTATCGAATTTTAATTTGATAAGTGTTCAATTCGATTTAAAAAGTCTCTAATTTGGCGTGAAAATAGTATATTTATTCATCAACGCATAGACAAGAACCGAGCGCGAGCAGCGTTAAAAACATCTATAACGAAAGCGCAACACGGAAATGCAGCCATCTTCAAATGCAATGTCGATAGTATCCAGTCATTGAGAGATAGCAGCAGAGTTTCAGGACAGGACAGGATTAATAAAGCTTCTACACGTTGACTCAGACAACATCGTCGTGGTACTTCTCCAGCAACAAGAAAATAAGATTGCAGTTGAAATGGAAATTTATTTATTTATTTATTTATTTATTTATTTATTTATTATTAATACATCCATAGGGATGTGCCAACAATGATCGAGAACAGGACGCGAAAAAATTGCCCGGAAAGAATAGGAAAAAACTCAGAACTCAACTTACAAACAGCGAAAGCGCTATAAAAAAGCTATCGAGAACATTGGGGAAAATTCCACCATTTATGAACCTGCGCATCTATAAAGGAGAAAATAACCACAAAAGGGTAGGACAACCAATCCAAAAGTAACATGATCACTGCGGAAAATCAGATGAGCTTGCCTATGGTATACTATGGGCAAGCTAAGGCAATTCCTCGAAAATACTATAGGTCAGGAAGTCTGATCTAACCCGTGACTAGCGACTTTTATGTTTGAGCTTTCTAATTGCAGACTTTGTCAGGGTCCCGCTAACGAAATCCCCTGGGTTGCTTGAAGGCATCATGGCGAGTATTCTACACATTACGATAACATCAGCTGTATCTCTTATGTTGCTGCTAGTGATGGGAGACCAAAAAGCGCAGATCTTTGAGAATCATTTGGAATTGAATTGCAATCCACTGAAAA
The DNA here is from genome assembly GCA_947396885.1 of Heligmosomoides polygyrus polygyrus. Classification (NCBI taxonomy): domain Eukaryota; kingdom Metazoa; phylum Nematoda; class Chromadorea; order Rhabditida; family Heligmosomidae; genus Heligmosomoides; species Heligmosomoides polygyrus. The sequence continues at coordinate 96,186,555 of OX377202.1, forward strand.
CCGTCTCATCACACGCTTCCTGGTGAAGTTGTTTTGGACGCGTTCCAAGAGATCAATCAATATCCGCCTTCCTGGTTGAACAATGATGTCTTGCTCACCACAATAAGGTTTATAGGCTCTTATGTATAGTTCTATGTGCGCGTGTAGCGCAGTCGGAGGAGGCGCCGGTTGTACCAGGTTCCTGGTTCGGATTTCCCGCCAAGGCCAAACAAGCCTTCCATCCCTCCATGGTCGATGAATTGGTACCAGACTTGTCTGGGAAGGATAGAGCTCTGACTTGTTCATCGGCTAGCCAGCGCAAGTCATTGTATACTCAAATACGCATTCAAATCGCCTCCACTACATCCCGTAGAAGTAGAATGCGTGGCGAATCCCAAAAGAGATTGAGTAACGCCGTCCTTTATCCTCATCCTTTATGTATACTTCTGGAAGTGCGAATTTCAAAACTATGAAGAGGTGTTAGAAAAAACGAAAGCTGGTCTTTTCAACAAGGGTCTGCAACGTTTTGAAAACATAAAGGGACATATACGGACAAAGGACGGCAGTAATCAATTTCTTGGGAAAGTGCCCTGCAGTATATTTCTACGGTATTTTTTCGAGACCATTTGAATGCGTATATGGCTCATATAACGACCTTCGGCGGCCAAGTACTTTGTGCTTCATGCTTTTCCAGACAAGACTGGTACCAACTCACTGATCCCGGAGGGATGGAAGGTATGGCTGGCCTGGACGAGAAATCCGAACCAAGAACCTGGGATCGACTTCACGCCACAGCCAGCACCTTCTCCGACTGCGCTACATACGTTTTTGAAAAATGTGGGTCACCTGTTATAACAAATCCCAGATCCAGAGCTTCGTCAACGTTTTCTTAAGTTAGACCATTAATCCTATCAAGCGGTGGTTCTTAAATCAAATCAGTAGAATGTGCGTCTTCTCAGTCGCAGGAGAGAATCCCCATTTCTTAAGGCTAGAGCTCATCTGCTCTCTCCTTTTGCACAACAAGGCCTTGCAGCACTGAATTGCTTATTCGATTTCCTGTCGTTACAAAGCGGTAAAAGTCCTTAACAGCCCTGTCCGCATTGAACTCTAAAGTGTTTGGAAGTGTGATTCTGGAAACGCATTGAGTTGTAAGTGAATGTCCTGAAGAAGTGGCACACGATCACTACTGAGCAAAACGAGATTCTGAGGGAACAGCGAAAGCAGCTGAATCACAGCAGCTGTAAGCAGGCAGATTGCTGCTGATTATTCTCAAGCTAAAGTTTCATCAAGAATAAATCCATTACGAATATACCTTCTTGGTAGCCCGGGCCGGATTCATCAACGACTTACTGCAGTTTAACAGAGAAATTACAGTCGAAAATCCTGAAAACGCGACTCAACAGCAATCTTTACGGTGAAATCTCTGTGAAGTTCTCTGTAAAAGATACGACGTAGCCAGCTCCGGCTCTCGGTCGAGTTTTAGACTCCGTAACTTTCACAGCGTTTTTGATGAATCAGAATTCGCGGTGGTTTCTCTGTAAGAACGCTGTATTGTGGATTTGCTGTAGAATGCTACCGCCGTAACGTTCATGAATCTCGCTCCTGATTGCGAGAAGAGAATGCTAATGATGTGCACAGCAGAAGTAAAATGTTGAGTTTTGAGTGATGGCACTAACAGTGTCTTTTATCGTATTCAAAATGTGTTCAAGATTCTGTGTCAGAAAGTAGAAATGTGTTAGTTTTGCTGCAGCTGCTCAGCAACCACTTCTAATTAGCTCCATGTTATTCATTTCTGCCGATATCTCATGCTGACGACTTTATTTTGTTAAATTATATGAACCGTGATGTCGCAAACTCCACGTGCCATGGTAGACAGCGATGACGCTCACGCTTCAACAAAACAAGCTCTGACTCGGTACATCAGAATAGGGGTGACAAGTAGGGACACTAGTTTTCATGCCGTATCAAATGGAAACACCTCTCCAAAGGTTCTTCGATTCTTGTGATCTAGATTTTTATTGTAGAGAATGTTTTGTATGCAGCAGACAGAAGAGTTGGGGAAGCCGCGTGCAATTGAATTGCTTTTATTATAAGATGAATAAAGTTGTGTGTGAGCCGAGTTATGACATTATGAACTACGACGTCCGTGTCGGTGATTGTTTTTACAACAACCTAATAGAACCATAGATCCTGACGATAGGAAATCGCACTGACGTAATGGGCGACCCACCCTTTCATTCAGCGGCGTTCTTCAGTTGAGTACAGTAGGTTTAGTGCATCGACTATACATATTTTTGTTATTAGTAGGTAAGTGAAAAAATCTTGCACCAAAGCGTTTTTTTTTTCAAAATTTTATTGCTTTTTTTTTGTGAGCGATTTCAATCTACAAAGCAATCACCGTTTACATCTACAACATACTGTCATTTGATGAGAAGATCACAAAATGCTTTCTTCCAGAATGAATGTGACTCGAAGAAGCGCTTCACCTCGGATTCCAGTTCGATTCAGTTGCTGAAGCACCTATCCCTTAGTTGTTGCTTGAGAGCTCGAAAGAGGTAGTAGTCCGATGGCGCAAAACCTGTCGAATACGGTGGATGGGGCAGCACCTCCCGCCTAAGCTCCTGCAACTTCTGGCTAGACGACCTTGGGAGGGGGGGGGGGGGGAGTGAGCATTGTCGTGAAGAAGGTAAACATTCCTCCGCCCTCGCTGTTTGCGAGACAAGATCTCGCTCAGCTTTTACAGCTGTGTAGCGTAGATGTTCGCTGTTAATGCGGTGCTGTCGCCAAGGAGCTCATAATAGAGGATTGGTCGAGAATCCCATCAACCGCACAGCAAAACCTTCCTCTGGTGGATGTCCGCCTTGAAGTTGTGGTTCTCCTTGAGGGAGCCACTGGGCCTTTTGAGTATGATTAACGAGGAAGACCCAGGATTCATCCCCCGTAACGACATTCTCGAGAAAGTCCTTATTAGAATAACCAACAAGGAGAGACTGAGCGATAGTCAGTCACGAAGCCTTGTATGAGTCACGGAGTCAGTCAGACCTCACTATAATGGTAGAATTTATATCCCCTCAGAAGCAAATTGCCACGTATGCCACATATTCTAAGATGTTTGTGCTACAACCATTTTAGAATATTAAATAATACAACCGGAACGCCTTAAATCGAAGATCTATAGAACCATCGTCCGACCAGTAGCGATGTATGGAGCTGAGTGCTGGCCTGCAACCAAGGAGGTTGAGACTCGCCTCAGCGTAATGGAAACGAAAATGCTGCGATGGACGGCTGGTGTTACGCGTCTGGATCAATCGTCTGGATCGTCTGGATCCCGATCAAGCATTTGATCGCGTAAAGTGGCGTCACCACACCAGAATAGCGGACCCCGCCTCGAAGCGGGACAAACGCTGAAGAAGAAGAAGTTTGTGCTACAACCACGCGGCACCAAACAGTTCTTAGAGGTTCCTATTAAATCTTGAAAATTTTTCGAATTTTTAGTGCAAGACTTTTTCACCAACCTAATAGTACCAAAAGTGCATGTATTCTCTTAGATGTATGTGATGAATGCGCACTTCGTATGATGCATACAAGCATCAGACAACATCTGCTGACGAAAAAAAATATAAAAATAACCTAAATTTTACCGGAACAGGGACCGATTGCCATCCAATGTGTAGCTTCGGATGTACAGGGTGCGCATTAATTATGGGCCCTCATATAATCGAAGTGTCATAGTAAAACAAACAATTCAAAACGGAAATCCTTATCAAGGTCTTTTACAATCAAAAGTTTCAATCCTTATTCAAAGCACCCTTCTCTTGCGCGTATGCAGCTTCTCAGACGGGTCATGGAGGCGTCGCAGGTGGTACTCACCGGATCATCCTTTTCAGTGACAAGAGAATTTTTACAACAGAACCTATTGGGAATCAATAAAACGATTGGATCTTAACAGCAAATAAGAGGCAGGCCACCTTTAGAGGAAAATTCATTGGGAAGACTGCCCATGCAAGCTCTGTTTTGGATTGGGGTGCGATAACCTCACATGGGAAGACACCACTGGCGTTGGCTGATGTTGCAGTGAAGATCAGTAAGGAAATGTGCTTGAAATTGGTCCTGGAGAAAGCTCTGAAGCCATGGTCCATTTCTCACTTTAAAGGCAAGCGATGGTGCTTTCAGCAAGATTCGGCTCCTGCACACAAGTCGAGTGTTGCCTATCAGTGATGTCAATGTGTGCCTTCACATTTCTTCGTTCACGAAAAATGGCCATCAGATTCACTAGATCTGAATCCACTTGACTTTTTGGTCTGGTCAGAGTTGTAGAGTTTAAGATTTCAGCTAGAAGGCACAACAACTTTTGCAACTTACTTATGCTTTTTAAACTTAAAAGTCTATTTTACAGGCGCATTTTTAATGATCTCGTCTTCTCTTTTAAGGTACTAAAAGGGGAATCAATACCCAGAGCAAGCAAGTACTGGGTATTTTTGCCAACATTGGGTCACCGAAATCCTTACTGTTTTCGCTATACTACAGTACCGGACATGCCGCTGCGTCCAACAAGCACAAGCGGCGCAAAAGATGAGAAGCGGCGCAAAAGGGCGCCGGAGAGCGCCGTTTTTCGCTCGCCACGCGCCGCGTCTGAGGCAAGTCGCGTTAGTGCGCGGCGCCCTCGACTTCTGGACGTTAGACTGAATGAAGGAGCTTATCCATGCGTTCGGACGAGCATGGCCTACTGTTTGGAACTAACTTCCGGCATAGCGCGCGCTCTAAACAATGCATGTAGGCCGGCAGAATCAATCGAGTGGGAGCGACAACCTGTAGAGCGAGCGACAGCTTGAACAGTGAGCGCATGGGAAGTTTTAACATAAATGCCTAGCCTTCCTACTCAGGCATTGCTCTAGGACTGTCCAGCTTGCATCTGGAGTGCGCCGTGAACAATGCATATAGAATCGAAGCTATCAATCGAGTGGGCCGACCGCTCGCAAATTACACGCGCGGGCGTCTTTGGAGCGCGATAACTCTGTCAAGTGTGAACCCTTCCGGCTACAGCTCGTGGATTTTGTTGCCAGTAAAAAGCTCTAGCAGCTAGCCGAAGCACAGCGAAGTAGCCTAAGAACTGACAAAGTTACGGTGGTGCAAAAATGCAGGTCAGGCTTGTGTGACACGATTTTTTCCAAATTCAGTCGACCCCTGCGGAAAGACGCGGAGAGCTAGCATCTTACAAATATGCAGGCGAGCAGAACGCTTAAGGTTCTTTACGAAAACGTGCTTACAACTCCCTAGCTTATTAAATTGCCTTAGCACCAGCTGCCGCTTTAGAGCGGCGGACGGCAACAGTAAAGATTCTTCCGCCCTTATTCCTTCCATTTTTGAGCTTTCGGCACTTGCAATGACACTGTTCTGTTCACCTCGATAAGCTCTATCGAAGTGTCTCAATCTCGATCAATTTTGGAGATATCGATTTTTTGACAATTTTGCATCGGGGTGAGGCCGCAGCGGAGGGCCGATGACGTCACCGAAAACCAATATTTTGGAATCTGGCCAAGTTGGACACCATTCGATAGCGCTTTTGATGGTGAATGGAACGATTTTACGTAGAGTGGCGAGAACTGTGATGTGAGCGAGTAAGAGCGAGGAGAGCATGATCATTGTTGTGATAAATTGTGCGCGCGGCGTCTTCTGAGCGCGATAGCTCTGTAAAGTGTGAACCTTTCCGGTTGCAGCTTGTGCGTTTTGAAGGAAGCAAAATGTTCTAGTAGTGTGCCAAATTACGGTAATGCAGGTTATGATTGGACAAAGTTACGGTGGTGCAAAAATGCGGGTCAGGCTCGTGTCACACGATTTTTTCCAAATTCAGTCGACCCCTGCGGAAAGACGCGGAGAGCTAGCATCTTACAAATATGCAGGCGAGCAGAACACTTAAGGTTCTTTACTAAAACGTGCTTACAACTCCCTAGCTTATTAAATTGCCTTAGTACCAGCTGCCGCTTTAGAGCGACGGAGGCAACAGTGAAGCTTCTTCCCCCCTTAATCCTTCCGGTTTTGAGTTTTCGGCACTCGCAATGACACCGTTATCTCCAACTCAATGAGCTCTATCGAACTGTGTCAATCTCGGCCAGTTTTGGAAAAATCGATTTTTTGACATTCGAGGCGAAGAAGATGGCGCCGCTCTAGGTCGCGGCAGAGGTCTCCGGACTACTCGCCCCCGTGACGTCAGCCTGGGCGCGCGAACGGAGTTTCGCACGACGTCTGGTGTCTCTCACTGCTAACCGGATCTGTCACTCGCAGCCGCAGCGTCCGTTCCGCCATGCTCCCCTGCACGTGATGGGTTCTCACCGCTCTTCAACGGAGCGCGCTTTTACAGCACGGAGTGTGGTGCTCGTGTCTCCATTGGAATTCGTGGTAGTAAACCATCTAGTTCAAGTTGAGGGGTTGGAGATAAAGTGTAAGTTAAGGGAATGGTAGGATCGGATAAAAGAATTTTTAACGATAGCAAATTAACAACAAAAAGGGATCAATATCAAAATCAACAAATATCAAACAACAAGGATCAACAAATATCGAACAGTCTTGGGCAAAAATGGAGACATACATTTACATTGTACATACATACAACGTAAAAGCACATCACAGCACAAAAGCCTAGAATATCGATCAGTTGCTTGATTCTATTTATATTTTTGGCACTAGTTAAAAGTTCCGACTCCACCGGCAAGACTTCGGTCGAAAAGTTTTTTTTTGCTGAAACTTTGTCTAGGGGGGGGGTTATTTGGAGTGCTGATCACGAATCTGATATCCGTTTTTCACGATTCGATCGGAGACCACCCATATCGTTAACATGGGTGGTCCAGGCAAGATCACCAATTTCGTTGAAACTTCGTCTAGGGGGTTATTTGGGGTGCTGAGCACGAATCTGACATCTGTTTTTCGTTTTACGCTGGAGTACGGTAGGTTACGGTAGATACGGGTAACTAAGGCTGCCGAGGTCATAGTCACCAATTTTGCCCAAACTTCGTCTAGGGGGGTTATTTGGGGTGCTGATCATGAATCTGGCATCCGTTTTTCGTTTTACGCTGGAATACGGTAGGTTACGGAAGGTACGGGTGACTAAGGTAATGGTCACCGATTTCGCCCAAACTCCGGCGTAAAACGAAAAACGGATGTCAGGTTTATGATCGCCACCCCAAATAACCCTCCTAGGTGAAGTTTGGGCAAAATCGATTATTATGACCTCGGCAGCCTTAGTTACCTTTAGCTACCGTAATCTACCGTAATCGGCCGCAATTTTAAAAACGGATGTCAGATTCGTGCTCAGCACCCCAAATAACCCCCTAGACGAAGTTTCAACGAAATTGGTGACCTTGCCTGGACCACCCATTTTAACGGTATGGGTGGTCTCCGACCGAATCGTGAAAAACGAATATCAGATTCGTGATCAGCACTCCAAATAACCCCCCTAGACAAAGTTTCAGCAAAAAAAACTTTTCGACCGAAGTCTTGCCGTGGAGTCGGAACTTTTAACTAGTGCCATATTTTTGATGACCTCGCAGTGGTATCCAATTCTGTGCTGACGCACAGAAGTGTGTCGGTAATTCTGAGAAAATGCCAAATTTGCCTACTATCGTTAAAATCGAAAATGCGTTCAATATCGATCAATGATCGATAATGATTATAATCCTTGTGCTTTTCGCTTGAGGTTAACGGTTTAGGATTCGAGGGATGTTTATGGCCTATGGTGTTGCAGATGTTCCTGATAATTTATTGAACTATATTCCGTCGACCTATAATAAATGGGTGATAACTAGTAATCTTTTAGAATTAGAGATCTCCTGGACCGCAAACTTTTGATCGGTGATTTTAAATAATTCTGATATAGGTGAGTATTCATTTGCTTTATGTCAAATGTGACTAATAACTGAATACAGGTTAGCCTCACTGAGCCGCTTCGCCTCCTACCCTGTGTCTTAATGAGGCGCACACCAGTGAACCAAGTCGCTCACACATGGTGAAATCAGGGTCCTCTGAAACTGCCAAGTGCTATACTACCCATCTTGTATCCAGAACCCTTTGGATGCTTTCGGATAAAAAACACAACACAATTAGAAATGTGGTTTCATTGTACTATTCAATCGTTTGCAGCCATAATGTTAGGACGTGCTGGGCATTCTAGTTCAAAAAGGATGCGATTTCGTCTTCAAATATTGTGTACTGTCGTATTCAACTGTCGTAACTCGGTCGGGAAGATCTCAGGAGTGTTGGAAGATCGCTAATATGGACGAGCCAGGCCTCGAAGGTCCGCAGGTGGACAGAGAGACAGCTTCCGTTCATCCTTAGGCAGCTTGGAGTGTCGTTTGAGAAGCGATGCGTTGTCTGCTTGAAGCATGTGACTCAAGATTACCTCTCTCACTCCCAAAAAATCCCCTTCCCTTCCTAAAGTGCATCCTGAAGGCTTCAATGTAGCCTCCCAAACTTTTGCATGCCACCAGCCCTAATGCGCTGGCCGGTCTCAGGCCTATGTCATACCATCGCTCTTCGCTAGCGAAGGCGATGGACAACTAACATAATTGGGGAAGGGACGGTATCAGACGTTGTGGAGGGGCAGACGCCTGTAGCAGTTGTCCGATCCACCGCTAGCGAAGCCTCGCTAGCGGTGGATCGGACAACTGCTACAGGCGTCTGTCATACTGTCATACTTTCGAGCGATACGGCATCGCTACCGATGCGACCGCGTCGCTGAGCTGAGCAGAGCGTCGGGCAGCATCGGTAGCGATGCTACGACGCAGCTGCACACAACGCTATTAACTGCGCGCCTATTCGCTAGCTTCACGCTAGCGAAGAGACTTCGCTCATCGCTCTGTTCGTCGCCTTCGCTCAGGGTGAGCGAAGGTATGACATGGTTGCGGGGCTACTCGCCCCCGCGACCGCGGTTGCGAGCGCGGCAGGAGAGATTCCAGACGAAAGAGTGCACGCGGGCGCGAATGTCTCCATACTTGGTCCACGTGTGAATCATGAGCTCACGGCCGCGATGAGGGAGTCTCCAAGTCGATGACGGCTTACGAAATCTACAGGGACTGGTACCGACCACATCACGCAAAGGCCATTGAAACGCTTAGGAGGTCACATTGAAATATTTGCGAGCAACCATAGGAGGGGAAGATTTTTCAGGAGGAGGAAGGAGCACGACTCAAATGCTCCAAACATAACTTCTCGAACTATACTCCAAAGCTGTCTAAGGATGGACGAAAGCTTTTTCTCCACCTCTCTGGGACTTCGAAGTCTAACCAGACACCTGAATGTCCTCATAATATTCTTAATAGAGGACTGCCAACGCTCCTAGGATTTTTCCTACCGTCTTTACGACAGTGGAGTAGCATGAGTCGAAGAGTCGACACGTACACAGTCAGTGTAGATAATCTAGGACAGCTGGCCGAAAAGCTAAGGAGCTTAAATGGAGTGAAGAATATTGGTCATATGTGCCTCTTTCCTTTCAATGAGCTCATGAACATCTCATCCCCAACACTAAGGTCTTCCGTATGATGAAGGAGTGAGGCTTACCCTGTAGGACAGCACTATGCAGCGATTGGGGCAAGGCGGAATAGCCATTGAGTACATGTTGACCCCCCCCCTAATCAATTTGCATCTATAGCCATGTGCCATATGTTTCCCATGATCCAGGCATATCCATAAACGCTTCGAAAGAACCCGCTGGATATCTGAAACGCCCAGGACTCAATTTCTGGCGTTAAGCACAGAAAACAAGGGCCTGATGTCTGATACAAAAGCTACCATCACGTACAGGCCTTCTCTATTAAAGGCAAATATGATAGACCAGCCCCTATCCCTGGTTAAGATGCTCGTAGTATGGTAGTAGGATACCGTCGAAGCAGAATGCCTGGCGCATCGTTGGGATCATCACCGTAGTTCAAGTGCATATTTTGCAAATCCGAGGACTCGTGGATTTCTGTTAAAAGGCTAGTCTGTGTTTCACCATTCCTGGGCGCGTCTGGCACCAGTTAACTCACTCGGTTTACTGCCACTAAGTGATATGGTTTACTGCCACTAAGTGAAACGGATTCTCATGGACCCACGAGGATTCCGCTCCGTGGTGTAGAAAATGCGCAAGTGCACGGAGAGATGGAAGCTCCGGCTGCGAGTGAGAGATTCGGTTGGCAGCGAGAGACGCCAGACGTCGTGCGAAACTCCGTTCGCGCGCCGACTGTGACGTCACGGGGGCGAGTAGCCCGGAGACCACCTGCGGCAGAGGGCGATGATGTCATCGAAAACCGATATTTCCGAACCGGGCCAATTTGGTTAAGATTCGATAGAGCTTTTCGTGCTGAATTGAACAGTGCTGCTACGAGTAGCGAATACCGTAATCTGGGCGAGTAAAAGCAGGGGGAACATCGACCGTTATTGTGCTAAATTGCACATGCGGGCGTGTTCAGAGCGCAGTAGCTCCGTCAGGTTCGAGTCGTTTCGGCTGCAACTCATGGGTCTTATAGGCAGTAAAATGTTCTAGTAGTTTGTCAAAAGACAGTAATGTAGCTTAAGATAGGACAAAATTACAGCGCTGCGTAAATGCAGGTTAGCCTTGTGTGACACGATTTTTTCCAAATTCAGTCGACCCCTGCGGAAAGACGCGGAGAGCTAGCATCTTACAAATATGCAGGCGAGCAGAACGCTTAAGGTTCTTTACGAAAACGTGCTTACAACTCCCTAGCTTATTAAATTGCCTTAGTACCAGCTGCCGCTTTAGAGCGGCGGACTTAGCGGTTGAAGTTTCCTGCCCTCTTACTCACCCATATTTGGGTTTTCGATACCACCAATAACACCATTAGCTTCACCGCGAAAAGCTCTATCGAATGGTAATCAACTTGGCCCTATTCGGAAAAATCGATTTTCGATGACGTCATCGTCCCTCTGCCGCGGCCTTGTTTGTCCTCGGTGCGAAACCGCCAAAAAATCGATTTTTCCAAAATCGCTCGTAATTGATACCATTCGATAGTGCTCTTCATGCTGAACAGAAAAGTATCATTGCGAGTGTTGAATGCTCAAATCTTGGCGAGTAAGAGCGCAAGAAACTCTAACCGCTATCTTTCGACGCTTTAAACTGGCAGCTGTGCCTAAAACAGTTTAGGCAGCTTAGGCGTTCTGAGCACGCCATCGTATAGTATCTTAGGCGTCCTGTTAGCCCACGCATTTTAAGCGCGTCACGCTAGCTGCGTTTTCCCGCAGTGGTTCACCGAAATCGGAAAAAATGCGTCACACAACCCGCATCTGCATCTTCGCATCTCTGTAACATTGCCTCTTCTTAAGCTACGCCACTTCCACTCTGGCGTACTACTAGAACACTTTACTGCCTATAAGACCCACGAATTGCAGCCGAAATGACTCGAACCTGACGGAGCTACTGCGCTCTGAACACGCCCGCATGTGCAATTTAGCACAATAACGGTCGATGTTCTCCCTGCTTTTACTCGCCCAGATTACGGTATTCGCTACTCGTAGCAGCACTGTTCAATTCAGCACGAAAAGCTCTATCGAATCTTAACCAACTTGGCCCAGTTCGGAAATATCGGTTTTCAATGACATCATCACCCTCTGCCGCGACCTAGAGCGGCGCCCTCTTCTTCGCCGCGAATGTCAAAAAATCGATTTTTCCAAAACTGGCCGAGATTGACACCGTTCGATAGAGCTCATCGAGCTGAACAGAACAGTGTCATTGCAAGTGCCGAAAACTCAAAAATGGAAGGAATAAGGGCGGAAGAATCTTTACTGCTGCCGTCCGCCGCTCTAAAGCGGCAGCTGTAACTAAGGCAGGTAGGCAGCTGGAGAGCTGTAAGCGCCTTCTTGTAATGTAAGTTAAGTTATCTGTTAGCCTATGCATTTGTAGGCCGTCAGCTCATCGACTCTTCCCGCAGTGATCGCCTGAAATCGAAAAAAATTGGTTGTACAAGCCTGACCTGCATTTTTGCACCACCGTAACTTTGTCAGTTCTAAGGCTGCATCGCTGTGCTTTGGAGAGCTGCTAGAGCTTTTTACTGTCTACAAAACTCACAAGCTGCAGCCGGAAGGGTTCACACATGACAGAGTTATCGTGCCCCAAACACGCCCGCGCGTGCAATTTGCGAGCGGTCGTACCCACTCGATTGATAGGTTCGATTCTATATGTATTGTTCGCGGCGCACTCCAGATGCAAGCTGGACAGTCCTAGAGCAGCTGCTGAGTAGGACGGCTAGGGATTTCTGATAAAACTCCTCAAACTCTCACTCTACAAGCTTTCGCGCCCACTCGATTGATAGGTTCGATTCTATATGCATTGTTCACGGCGCACTCCAGATGCAAGCTGGACAGTCCTAGAGCAATGCCTGAGTAGGAAGGCTAGGAATTTTCGTTAAAACTCCCCATGCGCTCACTGTTCAAGCTGTCGCTCGCTCTACAGGTTGTCGCTCACACTCGATTGATTCTGCCGGGCCTATATGCATTGTTCAGAGCGCGCGCCATGCCGGCAGTTAGTTCCAAACAGTAGACCATGCTCGTCCAAACGCATGGATAGGCTCCTTCCATCAGCCCATCAGCCTAACGTCACTCTGCGAGCGGTCGCGCCCACTCGATTGATTCTGACGGCCTACATGCATTGTTCAAAGCGCGCGCCATGACGGAAGTTAGTTCCAAACAGTAGGCCATGCTCGTCCGAACGCATAGATAAGCTCCTTCATTCAGTCTAACGTCCAGAAGTTGAGGACGCCGCGCACTAAGGCCCCGTTTATACTTCATCGCGGCGCGACGCGATGGCCACGCAATGAGGCCAAATTGATCAATCGCGTCGCACAATCAATATGGCCACTATACGTGGCGTCGCGTCGCGCCGCGACGAAGTATAAACGGGGCCTAACGCGACTTGCCTCAGACGCGGCGCGTGGCGATCGGAAAACGGCGCTCTCCGGCGCCCTTTTGCGCCGCTTCTCATCTTTTGCGCCGCTTGTGCTTGTTGGACGCAGCGGCATGTCCGGTACTGTAGAATTAAGAAGAAAAACCGTGAAAAGATCTTCAATTCCATTTTCTTTCGGGGCGCTCGGTGGCTACAAATGTTACAAATCTACTAGAAGCTCCGAATGTTAGTATTTTTGTAGGAACTTGAACAAGATTAACTTGCTTTCAGTTTTGCACATTGTCGACATAACTTAAGCACAACACTTTTTTGCATTTCTTTTTGTTCACGTTTTTTTTAGTTTTTTTTTGGAGATTTCTATTTTTTTGTTGTTTTTTTTTGGAGATTTCTTTTTTCCTGTTTCTAACTAAGTTTGAGTTCCTACCTTAGTAGAGGAGTTTGAGTTATTGTGTTTATTCCTATTTTATAGTAACTCTCGCTATGTAATGTTTTGCTATGTAATGCTTGTCTCCTACGTCTCTGTATCTGATTACGTTTTTGCACGGCTCTGCTTTTTCTGACACATTGTCATTGTTTTTGTTCTATTTCATCAAAAATTTAAGGTTACCTTACCCTTCCCATACAACCGTCAAATGGGCACTGATGGAGGCGGCGGACCTACTAAGCTGGTATCCGGAGCCGTTTCTAGCGACTTGCAGTGTTGGCCGGCCACTGCTCGTCTTCATCAAGTTCCCCTACCCCAGACCCGCACATTTGAAAGCTAATTTCATTTGATTTCCGAGACTGCTTTTTCCTCTTGATTGAGGGTTGTTTTCATTTGATAGTTAGGTTGAAGCATTTGGTTGATCTGTTGAGGTTCCATTTTACTTTATTTGGTGACTCTCGATTTTCCTTACATCGTGTCCACTGTGTTTCATTAACTGTTTTAGCGCACAATTTTGTGCAAATAAATAAATAAATAAACTTGAATCCTCAAAGCTGCACTTACGAAAGCGTGAAACGATGTCGATGAGGACTATCTGTGTGCCGTCTGCGACCCGTTCATGTCTCGTAGGAGAAGCTGCGTACACACAAGATGAGGACACTTTAAATGAAGATTGTAATTTTTGATTGTCAAGGACCTAATTAAAGATTGCGAAGTGTTTTTTTTTCGTTTTGAATTGTTATTGTTTTAATACGCGCCCTGTAGAGAATGGGATGGACAGGTGTTAATTACTTACTTCAGCACCAAAAGCCTTAGTAGTATTAACTCTCTCAGTAAAAACAGTTGGCGAGATCATGGCTTCATCTTCGATTAAAAAAAAACTTAATTTCTAACAGCATTGCGAGAAGATGATTGCAATGAAAGCTGAAAGAACTACTCGCAATATTTTTAAAGTTCTATCTACAAATTCAACACGCACTTCCTTCTTGCATACAAATCCTATGTGCGCCCAACAATGTAGTAGGGCACTACTGTGTTTAGTCCTCACCTTAAATGCTGCATAAAGAGGTTTGAATCCGAGCAGAGCGGCTACACTAGAATGCTGTAGTTACGCTTAAATGGCACGACTATCATCAGTGCAGCAGCGCCTGATCGTAGCGAAATGTTCAATCTGGAGCCGGAATCATCAACGGCTTACATGACTTTAACAGAGAATTCACAGCAGAAAACTCAGTTAACGCGGCTTAGCGCTCAGCATATCGCTTGATAAGCCGCGCTATCTGTGATTTCGGCTGTAATTTTCTCTGTTAAATTTCTGAAACTCGTTGATGAATCTAGCCACTGGAATCACTTGCCATTCGTAGAAGGCGAAACGATCTAAGTATGAGGCGACGATTGGAAGGGTTGCGCTTTCAGTTAGTGAACTCTTCACTGTCCACCAGTCTACCACAAAGGGTTGCAAGCTAGAATTCGTTGTCCTAAAGCCAAAAGTTGTGCTCGCGCTTTCTTTTTTCTCAAAGGGCCGGTTCTGAATTGTTGATGTTTTTCAAATAACACGCTTTGCCATCCTTTTTCAACGAATGAGGATCGTTGATAGTCATCTCAAGATTTGATAATTTACTGTTTCTTCCACTTTTCTGCTGATTATCACTGTGTTTTAATTGTGTTTCTTTTGTCGCCTGTTGTCATACACGTATAAATAAAACAAAAAACATTAATGTTTTCGAAGTTTGCTGGGTTAGCTTTGCTTCCTAGGACCATAGCGCTGCCTTGTTATGCTTGATTCTTATCGCTTTGTATTTTTTGTTTATTTGTAAGCGTACCTATGATTGCAATGAATCGACATTTAAAAACATATACGTAGTGTGTTGTGTTTGTTTGTTTGTTTGTTTTTGTTTGTCACCTGAATCCACTATGTGAAACATCTAAAAACTCTGGAATAGAGTAACA
The DNA here is from genome assembly GCA_947396885.1 of Heligmosomoides polygyrus polygyrus. Taxonomy (NCBI): domain Eukaryota; kingdom Metazoa; phylum Nematoda; class Chromadorea; order Rhabditida; family Heligmosomidae; genus Heligmosomoides; species Heligmosomoides polygyrus. Next base: position 96,201,794 of record OX377202.1, read on the forward strand.
ATAAAACTGCGGACTGTGCAACTCCACGATCGTAAAACGAACGCGAACATACCAATTACAGTGTAGAATAAAACGCTGAAGACAATGTAAAACAACTAATTAGAAAGTTGAAGGAAGGTGAAGTGAAGGAAAGCGATAGAAACAAGAATGCCGTGATGACCCCAGAATTTTGTCTACTACTTTTTTGAATGCACCAATATTCCCTGGAATTGCTTCTTTCTGCTAAGACGTTGGTGCGGTGGAAGTGCCCTGTTGATAAAAAAGTGCACCTGCAACTTTTCCGAACCCTACGCACGACAGTTTTCGACGTACCTCCTATAGTTATTTAGGACCTCTTTGCACAAAACTAATTTATGGCAACGCATGTCCGGCCATGAATTATACTGTGTAACCGAAGGAGCTCGAACTTTTTCCTTTTTTAAGGCTGCAACCGAAGACCAAAGTTTCGATTCCTTTCGTTCACCGGTGGGATACAGTCATACAGAAAGTCCACTGCCCTGATCACAAGTTTTCTGGTGAAACCGTTCTGAACTCTTTATTCAAGTAATGATCTGACGTATGATTTCTAGGACTGAAGAAGCACGCCACTACTTTTTGTAATTAAAGCATGAAATATTTTGTGCATTACTTACTGCATGCGCTTTTGCTGCTACCTGTTCGTAATGACTGTGGAAGTTGTGGTCTTTTGTAACCAAAAACCCTAACCAGGAGACTATCTCAACGATAAGGAAACGGGAACGGCCTACGTTTTGTATATGGGCAGAACCGCCTTTATCTGCGAAACAACAAAATGCAAGTATCTCGACCCCAATATAACTCTGAGCAGAGTTAGGGGCGACGGAAGTTGAACCGTTAGCTCTCTGCCTCCGCGCAGAGGGCGGGCTCAAGTAGGCCGGAAAAAGCGACCTCGGCCGAGCAGTGGTTATGTTGTGGGTAAAGGAGCGGCGTGGTGGAAAGAAGTGGTTTGTGGTTCAACCGTTTTCGCTCTTTCCGGGCTACCTGAGCCCAAACACTGCGCGGAGGCATAAGGCTAACACCACCAACGGTTCAACTTCCGTCGCCCCTAACTCTGCGCAGAGTTCTTTGTATTGGGGTCGAGACCCTTGCATTCTGTTGTTTCCCGAAGAGAGGCGATTCTGACCACAAACCACATTTGGGCTGTTCCGACATACCGTTATGATAGTCTCTGGTAAATGCCTTACCTGATCAACGCTCCCTATCGGTGTATGACCAACGCTATGTGTGTGCATGGGATTGTTAGTACCAAGGTGGACACTTTAGTGTTTTCGACAGAAAGGGGAAGATCCCAACTGCGTGACCATTCAGTGACAAGGTCAATAGCATTTTGCAGTTTAACACGGTGGCTAACTGTTTGTAGATTTTAATGTCCTCCGCAAAAGCACCACACTAACACTAACGTCATCTTCAGCTTAGTGTTTCAAACAGATTGATGGCTACGTCATTGAATAGTGGACTTAACAACATATTTATTTACTTATTTCCTTATAATAGGATGCTGTCCCGTATCGTCTATCGTGGTGTAGTCGGAACGGTGTTAGTCATCGAATATATATGGAGATATATATTAGAATAGATACATATATGTAGTAAGTAATGTATAGTAGTGGTATGAAGAGTATATAGAAAATATAGATACAGTAGTATGCAGTGTAGACTATAGATACATATGTAAACGGACCAAATAGACGATTCAATTGCTGCAAAACACTTTGTTAAAAGTAAGTAAAAACATGTTATCGAAAACACTCAATCCATGAAAAACGATATTCCACCTCGTCATGCTTCGTATGTCAGGAAAATTGAGAACTCATTCTGAACATCATTGATCTGTACAGATGGTGCTTTTAGATCTGGAATGCTAAGAGTTGACAGCAGATCTATTTCTTTTAGTCTCTTCTTAAATGTTGGAACGTTAGGTGCCTCTATAACATTGCGTGGAATTAACTGAATATGCTTGCTGCTTGCTAAGCCGCCTACTCTATGCATTATGACGGATTCACATATCGCGGATGTGCGCTCAATCGGCGCCGATGGTTTAAGACGTAGCACCGCTGGCCGAAAACCAGAAGATGCGGTTTCGAGTCCAGGCTGGCACAGAAGTGGTGATCGCAGCGAAACATCCTGTAACAACATATAGCTTCTATATCAGCTGTATATCTATTATTTATTTATTTATTTATTTATTTATTTATTTATTTATTTATTCAAGCACATAATTGTGCGCTCAATACCAGGCGTTAAACAAAACGTTAGAACACAACAACATTAATAAACTATGGCAAACTATTAACCAAACTGTACATATGGAACAAAATCATTAATAAAACTCTAATAAAGAGAAAAAAGAAAGCACGGATTGCGATTTGGATTTTTTAGGATAGCAGCAATTGTCATGTTTCAAGAGATTTACGACCACTGTTTGTTTGTTTCGCCAAGAGTAGCCTGCTTTGTTTTAATATAATAAAAAAAAATTCTATGGAAGTCTTCAAAAACATAAACATAAACATAAAAGGTCAAAACAGAAAGCATCCGTAAAGACATCCTGGCCGTAAATGCGGTAGGACTACGACCTTCTACACGCACGATTTCGGGGCGGGCCCTGTATCTCAAGAACCTCTCTAAACTGAAACGCACCCCGGCGATGGCGTGGAAGGGAGGCACGCATGTAGAGTACACATGTCGATACGGAATAGTACAATTTAAAAATTAAAAAAAAAACATGGTCGATATAGAAGTTAAAAAGATTAAAATATGTAGAAAGATAAATGGTTAAATTATAATAATAATCAGAAGCTACTAATAGGCAACCCAAACACAAACATATAAATCCGAAAGCAGAAGCTGCTCCTAGGCAATCCTAACACAACTGTGAAGAAGTAGAAAGAGTCAAGAAGATAACCAAACAATGCAGAAGACTAGGAACTTGTTAAAAAACAAAACTAGCCTTGAAAATATTAACCAATAAATTGGTCAATGGAAGGAAACAGTCCAGAAAATGAGCGGATACCAAGAACGAATAAGCCACACAAAAGAAAACACTGGTGGAGGCAGAAAACAGATTAGGCAAAAAATGCGATGTGTGCGCGAAATTCTAGCATGGTCAATCATTCCAAACTTATTCAACACTTACTAGAAGTGGAAAAACTGCTAACTAAGCACACTTCTTGTGGAGGGTCACCATGGGTAACCTCTCTTTCTACTGGTAGGATATTGTAACAGCTCTTGAAGAAATTGGCGAAACTGGCGAACTCGTTGGTCTCTCTGTGCATCAACAGCTGGAAAAAAAACGATAATGATCACCTAAGTAGTAGTCCAAAAATAAAGATAAAAAACAAGTTTAGCCTGCTTTGCTGCACTGAACACTCGCAGTAGTCCCCAAAAGCTATAGTGCAACGAAGACTCCGTACTCTAGGTGACATCCTCGATCTGAAGCATGCCTAGAACATCGACCTTTTTGAATTTGAGTCTGAATTCTTTAGAACTTCTGCATGACACAATGTCTAGGGGAAGTTGGTTTAACCACCTCGTTGTCCTCATGAAAAATGAGTGAAACGCAAGTTTATTAAACTGACGGTTTAGCTTGCGGTGCTGTATTGCAATCCCTGCCGTTCTCCCACGACATGGCTTAAAAATCCAGTATTTACTGGCACTTAGCTTGATTTCCATCCGAATGATGCGAAAACAAAATGTCAAATCCTTCACAACTCTTCTATACTTGAGACTCTTCATACCAAGTATTTGGAGGCGGTCTCTGTAAGAAGGAAGACTTTGTGGGTAATTTTCATTTGGGAAAGCTCTGTAGAATACGATTTTGGTGAATGCTTTCTGAACGTTTTCCAGAGACAGTATATACTTCTTAACACAGGGACTCCAGACTGTCGAACAATACTCCAACTGAGGCAGGACATATGTGTTATACAGTCTAACCAATATCTTTGCATCATTGCATTGCACGCTTCTGAGAAGGGTGAACAGCGATGCCATTGCTTTTCTTACAGTAGCTTCCAAATGCTTGTAGAATTTCAATGAAGTATCGATAACAACACCCAGATCTCTAACAATATCTTCCTGCCTTATTGTAATCCCATTGAAGCTATAGGAGGGTGCTGGATAAGGTCCTAACTGGAGGTGTATTGTTTTTTCCAAGTTGACTGGAATCTTCCACTTATTAGACCACCATATATCTAAACAAGCGTGTTTAAACGTTAAGATACTATGCTTTATTCACCGTATATTACGAAGTACTGCCATAACGCGAACACATTTTCAGAAAAAAAATATAGAGAAAGAAACTCAGGACTAATCTAGAGTGAGACGTAGAAGAAATCCAGTGTACCGCTCGTACGGAGTTATGATAGAAAGAGTAGCACTCCAAAGACGTATTGCGTCGCTCTAGCGTCTAGTTCGGCGACGGCAGATGATCACTGTTCAAGAAACTACCAATGGTGTAGGTGCATACAAACGCAGACTCCTTGTCCTGTTTTGCCTCACTAGCGTCATCTACCAGGATCTCAGAGCCGATCTTGGCCTCCAGAAACCGCATGTTCGGGTTACGTGTAAAATGTACGAATGACTCTCCAACAGTTGAGCTGGCGTGTGAATAGGTGGTCTCGTACGTCCACAGATCTGGTAGCTTCTGAAGCAGGCCAGGTTGAACGTGAATAAACGAAACCGCCGTTTCGTAGAACACCTTCGTGATGTCAGTAATTGGTGCAGCACAGTATTACGCGATCACCGACCTCGTCATAGTGGTGAGAGTGTGTTGAGGAAGAGCTAGGTAACGTTTCATTTCGAGCATTGTTTGCAGCGCCAGGTGAAGCGGAAGAAGAGCCTTTGTTCTCTCCTTCGGTGAAGCACAGCATTTAAAATCCAAATCTGTGTCGCTCGTCATAAAGCCAGCAGTGACATAAGCCTGCAGCATATCCCTCCTGAAGCGTTCGTATCCATTCTCTAGCAAAATCCGTATGGAGTTAGCGCTTCGAGTCTCGGCAGCATGAGATCTTTCGATTGCGCATCTCGAATAAGGCGGGCAATTGAGGACTTATTGTCTTCATGCAGCACTGCGTTGATGCGACACTGTTTCAACGCATCAAAAACAATATTCAGAGCAGTAACCAGAGTTCTGTACTATGCACACTGCTTCAATATATCCCAGAGACATTCGGTGAACTCCATGTGCCTCATTCCATGAACAGTGCGCTCCGCATCATTGTTCTGAATCCGGTACGTTGCTATCAACTCCGTTACACCACTGAGAACATTAAAATGTGTTCTCTCGTCTCCTGAAGGCCACACCAGGGGTGCACATTTAACGGTTAACGATCTAACGAATTTAACGAATTAATGGCATTTCTCGTTAAAATCTGGCTTAACGTCTTAACGGAAATTTTTAGAAATTTAACGGAATTTTTAACGGACCTTTTTCTCAGTGAGTTTATCACATTGACCCTAAATTTTCACTAATGTTGCAGCTCTCATCCTCCTGATTAGAACTGTTTCTGAAAAACTATTGAAATCAGCAATGTTTTATTACTTTCATGAATTTGTTTTAATTTTTTGGAAATAATGCTTTTTAAGGAGATGTGTAGCTCAGTCTTAGGAAGTGTCAGCTGCCGCCTGCACACGATACCACGATTACACACAATTCCTTTCCCACGCAGACCTACCAAGCCTTCCATCCTACTGGAGGCGGAGAATTGGTACCAGACTTGCCTAAGAAGGATACAGCGCAAAGTTCTTCATCAACTGGCCCCCGAAAGTCATTGTATAGTGAAATACTCATTAAAGTCGCCTTCACGATAACCCGTAAAAGTAGAATGCGTGGCGCATCCCAAAAAGGTTTGAGAAACACCGTTCTTTATCGTTATCGTTTAATGCATTTTAGAGTGAGAAATTTCTTTGCCGATTCCCTAAGCACGTCAACGAATTCACAAAGATATGTACTGGTCTCTCCTTGTAAGATATGCTTATGCTGCTACTGCTGGTACTGCTTATCCCAAAATGATTTTACTCGCCACCTGGAAAAGTCGAGACAGAGAATATGTTTTCGGCCGCTGGGCGTATTTTCAACGATTTTTGAAAAACGATGAGAGAAAGTTAGGAAGGCTACTTCTGAACGTTAACGCGTTGACGACGTGTCGCAGCTTTTCGGCAGTGTGGGACAGTGCGACACAATGTCGTATCTCGGTCCCGGCAGAAACAAAAGAGGTTTCAGGTTTTTCTTTCTCGTAGAACAGTCACACAACAAGGGTTAGCAATGAACTAGAAAAGGGCAAACTGCGGATTCTGCCTGATCGCACATTTTAAGATGCCTTGTCAGTATCAACTTGAGCGATAATTCCATACCTGTTTTTATTCCACACTGGGCATTGGATCCGATGCCGATTCGGATAATTCGACTTCTTCTTTTTTCAAACCTTAGTTAAAACGATCATGGATAACAATAACAAGATTTTTGAAAAGCTCAAATCTTATGGTGATTCAAACAGGGGTCACCTTCACTAGATCAAATGTTAAGGAAATTCAGATAATGGTTTTAATCTAAAATCTGATGCCCTCTCCGATTCAGATATCCGACGTGAGATCCAAATAGAAATCAGTTATTTTGATCATCCAAAAGTCCTTCTTGATAAAACTAATCTCATCTGAATTATTCCAAAATCCGAGGCTTTTCAAATATGCCATTATTCGCATATTCCTTTCAACCGCGCTTTGAAAAATTGCGAGTTCGAATTATCCGAGTCTCTTTGTTTCGTATCCGATGTCTATTCCATACCCTTTGGATAATTTGTTGCTGAAGGCCTCTTTTTTCCTGCGGGGAGGTTGAATTGTTCATTTTACATTGCAGTGTTACACTGCATTCCTTGGACTTCAACGATTAACCTCTTGAAGGTGAAACGGATAAGTTTCCCTCGATTATTTTACTTGAAATAGTGGTTTACAGCTAATTGTATTTTTTAACGAAATTTTACAATTTACCAGAAATTTAAAGAAAATTTTCCGTTGAAAAATTTCGTTAAAAAAATGAGGCAGACGGTGGTGGAGCGCACAAGCAGTTATCCGCCTTTGCATCCCACTTGAAAGTGAGAGTGATGACGGAAAGGTATCTTCTGCTGCCCGTGAGGAAGATGGGTTTGTTCCCAAGATGCTGTAGAGTGCAAGTGCCTTGCTCTTTGCTTCAAGTCCACCCTTGAATCGATTATTGCATCTTAATAGCATCCTTGCAGCGATCGATCACTACAACGACCTAAACATCGTGTATGAAAGGTGGAGATTCTTGAGCTTGACAAATGGTACATATCCGACAAGAACGGTCCCCATTTGGTCTCTGGCATTCGCTGCAATCCAAATAGGCAATCTTGAGAGATGCTCATCCGTTCCTCACGACATATTCCTCCGAAGCAGTCTGTTGCGAAGAGAGAACGCAGTAGGCGAATCCAATGGATTGCAGTCAAAATAGCTCAGTGATATAATAGGGCGGTCCACAGCTAATCTCTCATCGTCTGTCTCGCAACGCTGTTCAAGCTTGGCCAATATGAGGAAATCGAAAATGATCGGCCCATCACCACAACCGCCTTCCGTTTCCATTGATCTCGCGACGTCTGCGTTCTCATTAGGGGTGAAATCGTCTTTCGTATCCTCGTTATTGGGCGGTAGATCCATTAGAACAATCTCCGGCTGTCGAATTCCGTTATAGTCCTTCAGAATAGGAACGTCTTCACATTTGAGCAGCCGCACTCGGAATTTGTCTAGCAGCAAAATGGCGTCGGACACTTCTGTTGCCGTTCCACTAGTGAGCTTGAGCTGCTCGTAGCTGATAGCACCAGGCATCTCAAACCTGGGTAATTAAACCTCTAGATCTTTACCGCTTTGTGGTTATTTTTAGAGAGCTGTGCTAGATTGAAGTGAGTGTGTTCTTGGCATTGGTACTAAAAGGGATGAGGTTCGGGTGTTTATGGAGACGGCAAAATTCATGAACGCTGCCGCTGTAGCTGTTCGTACCCTGAAGTCGGAGTTGTAGAAATACTTGATTAGATGTTAAATATTATAGGTTTATAGGAAAAAATCTCGCAAATCTTCGGAGAGAGTTTAAACACATTGGTCGTTTTAGAAGATATAAGTCTAAGTAGTGGTAGATTATACGGTATATATCGCGAAGGTGGGCAGCACATGGGGGTCATTGTATCGATTATACATACACAGTATGTACCTAGTGTATCTATTCTCTGCTTCGATCTTCTTGCAGTTTTATAGAAGCCAAAACACTGAACAGAATTATACTTCAATTATTTATTTTCGGTCATCGAATAGTCAACAAAGATGAGGTGGATTTTAGCGAAACGACTGCAGTCCGTTGTATGGCTTCGGCTCAAGAAGAAGAGACTGTTTGTCAAACAGACAGGGACAGAGTCAGAACTAGAAAGAATCCGAACCCAATGATCGAGCAATCTCACCCTTGTCCCACAATATGCATTTACATACGTACGTATGAATTTATGTATGTACAACGAGCGAATAGCATGTGATGTCCCGTCGTGGAGATCTACGCTGATTGACTAGATGGGATGGAGCAACGCTAATACACTAACAACGAGTGGCGGACGAAAATGGTACAAGAATTTCGTAGAAAAATCGAATTCAAATATTGCCCGCGACGACACAATCTGGACGACTACAGGGTAATGTCGAATGGAATCTCTGGCCGTAGTAAATCAAAGAGCACCACAGCCGTAACACTGTGTTTTCGAGCTGCAAGAACACAGGCGAACCTTGCCGCTGATCAGCAGTTGCGTCACGGCTGTGGTGCGGGAAAAATTCCACAATAATTCACAGAACTGCATAGGTGATCACAAGCACTTTGAGTAATTGGTCATATTCGATCCGTAGATGGGAAAGTTCCTCTGGAGCGCCGCGTTGTTGCTGCCGGCGAATCCACCGTAGCCCATCGTCGATGGATTGAAGAAGGCACCGCTCGTCTGGAATTATTCACAATATATACAGGTACCTCAACCTTGGGTGCTGAAACCGGAGGCTCGTGTAAGCGCAATATTTGATTCACGAAGCAAACGAGAGCTGGGGTCTTCTACGACTGCGCTGCATAGGTCATTTGCTTAGTTGTTTTTATATTGGATACAACAAACCTTACTTTAACCTTACTATTCTTACCTAAATATAGATTTTTCCTTACGTACTAGATATTTGGGCTCGTAAAGCGCAGTCTGACGAGGTGTCGGCCGTCATATGCATATGCAGCCAATTGCAGGTTCCTAGTTCTTGGATTTCCCGCACAGGCCATCTAAGGCTCCCATCCTTCTGGGGTCAATGAATTGGTATTTAGAAAGGATGACTGATAGACTTCCCATCCACTGGTCACCACAGGTGATTTGTTAGGGTGTCCGAAAAGCCTTGCAGAGTTTCTCCACTTCACTCTTTTTCTTCTTTGCCTGATGGGGTCGGGCATTGTCTATTTATGACGATAAGAGACTCACCGCGGTACTGAAGCGAATCGGAGACTCGACAGCCATCTCTTGCGGTTGAGGGGGGGGGGGATCTCGTGATATACGGTGGAGCGGGAGGAGGGCGAGATCATCTCCTTCTTTACATGGCTACCACGCTTTGGACGGGTTGTGGCTTTTCCTCCAGGGGCCGGATTCATCAACGAGTATACCCGCGGGTATGCGGGGGTAGACTATCGTCGCGGGTATATCTACATACCCACGAGGATTTTGTGCCCCATTGACAAAATGCGCTCCACTGAGATCAGCTGTTATCGCGAAAGGTCTCTTAATTCTCTTCGTTTTTCTTATTATTTTATAATTAATTTACAGCCTACATTCTGTTTGCATTGAGTGATAATGCTAGCAGTAGGAGGTGAAAAAGAACGACCGGATAATCAAAAAGCAACTAACTGATACTCAGTATGTCGACATAATGAGCTTTACTACAGCAAGTATGAAGGTGAAGTCGCTCTTCCCCACCAGGATAGATCGTCATTGAAAAATGGAGAATGAAATCAGCTCAAATTAAATAATCAGCAACTAAAAATACTCAAAAAACTCAATACTCAAAAACAGACCAATTGATTATCAGTTGTCCCGGGGTCTAATAAATTGCTTTCTGTTTTAGCATTAACAACATATTGCACATCTATCAGGGTAGTTCTACCTTACCCTTGATTCCTTTCATGATTATGAATCGTACCGGCTAACCACACGATTCCCTAGATCTCTACCCACACCCACTGCTTGATAAATCCGGTCTCAGTTGCATTCCCCGGTCCCAGCTTTCCTGTGAGATCCACTTTCGTTCAGAGCAAGTGGCAAGTTGACGGCTGATGAAGTTTGACCATCTCTTCTTTCGTGCTCTGTTGAGATGCTTCCGATTCAGGTCGATCCTTATTCAATAATCCCTTTCAGTGAGGGATCGTAGAGTCACTTCAGGGCACACTTCTAGGGCCAGATTCATCGAGCGCTTACCGGCCAGTAACGGTGAAAACTACCTCCAAACTGGATGCTGATGAATCTCATATCGTGGGTTTTGGCGGTATTTTTCACCGTTACCGGCCGGTAAGCGGTTGATGAATCTGGCCTCTGGAGAGCATGCGGTTGATAGTGGAGCCGGGTGTGGATGTTGTCTCTCCATTTCCCTAACTCTTTGAGACCACTCTTCATGGAATCCAGAATTTGAGCGCAGTTTGATTCTCAAAGCTTTGTGAACACACTCACATTGGTCAAATACGCATTCAAATTCAGGGCGAAAAAATTCCAGATGGACCTATAAACCTGTATACATGTACATGTATATATATATATATATATATATATATATATATATATATATATATATATATATATATATATATATACGGGTGCGTGTAGCGTAATCGGAGGAGGTGTCAACTGTCGCGTTCACTCGATACCACGTTCTTGGATGGGTTTCCCCTACAGGCCAACCATTCTTACCATCCCTCCGTGGTTGGCAAATTGGTACCAGACTTGTATGGGAAAGATAAGGCGCAAGGGTAGGGTCTTGTTCGTCGGCTAGCCACCGCAAGTCTCTTTATTGACCAAATACGCATTCAAATTGCTTCCATGATATCCCGTAAAAAATTGTGTGCGTGGCACATTCCAAGTCGGTCTTTACTAACGCCGTCCTTTTCTCTTTTTATATTAGAAACAAACCAGAGCCGAAATAAGGCTAGGTTTCGTACCTGTAACCCTGTTGGTATGAGTGACCTGTAGTTGGCGGACCAACCGCCCTGCATGAAGTCCTGCTGTAACCGATTCACCGTCTGCGGTGAGAGATAGTCCGATCCGGCACCACCGGTTTGAGGTTGCAGAGCTTGGGCGATTCCTGAAAAGGAAGGAGATCAGCAACTTAAAATCAATGCAGGTGCAGAATCACTAGAACAACAACTCACCTTGGAAGTCGAACTTGTAGGCGTATCGCTTTCCGTGCACCTTGCACATGATGTTTTTGTCGTAGTAGTAGCGCAGTGCTCTGGACATCTTGTCGTAGTTCATATTCGGCTTTGACTTGCGCTCGCCCCATTTCCTGTAGGAAAATGAAGAAGTGAAAGGGTAGAAGGACGTTTCTGCGACTGCACCTTTGACGGTCTTCTAACCGATGAGTGTCCGGGAAAACTAAGCAACGTTTCTATGCTGTTTCATGCAGGTATATACCTTTTTCACTTCAAATTGGACACACCTTTAGGTAAGTTTGACGCTTTTGAAACAAAACTCTTCTCAATCAAAACAGTCGTCCTGCAGACCAAGCTAGGGACTCTCAAAGAGGTCAAGCACAGTTTCTTTCTTTCTTTTTTCTCCAAGAAATTTTGCACGATTTTTATTAAAAATTCTTGATTCATCTGTTTATCAGGTAAACGCACAGTTTAAAATTTTTGTACAACTTTCACTTTTAAGAAAAAGATATGAGTTTAAAACTTATACTGAACATAGAAAGACAGTAAAGTTGCAGCACTTGAAAATGGATTGCGCCATGCACTCGTCCAGGACGTCGCAATTTTATTCCAAAAAACATCTCTAAAAACACCTATATCTTCACCTCGCTGTTTCAAGTAGGTAGCATTTATGCTACTGCTAGACGACTGATTGCGCGATCTCCTCTATTTTGAAGCGTTAAAACATTACTGGTTTTCTATGCTACTCAATAAGTTTCAAACCAAATTTGTCCTTGAAAATAAATTTTTGAATAAAATTTCAAGACGTGTGTTCACTTAGCAGAGCAGCTGAATTTCAAAAACGACACAAGTTTTTTGCTTGAACAAAAAATTATTCTAACTTTCGTAGAAAGTCTCGAGTCTAAACTGAAAAAAGTTGCTCATCTTGGAAGGTGTTTATTTTGATTTCAAGAGTTACAAGCTTTCTCAAAAGAGGATTTGATTTGAAAGGTACGTGTAAATTGTGTATTCAACGATTTTAGCATTCTAACAACCTGGTGATCTTTATTTTTCGAAACATTTGACTTTTTTAAACTTCAAAACTTTAAAATACCCTGTCAAAAATGAAGCTAGCCCTTGGCCTTTTAAAACTTATTTTGCTCTATGTCGCGAAGTTGGGCAGCATTGGGAGGTGTTGGCGCCAGCCAATCAGTCCGCATCAAATTGCCAAGGCCACACAATGAGGGTTTGCACGGTCAGTATCCTGATTGACTTAAGTGTGTTCGACCGGTGCTCTGCATAGATATGATTGGCTGGCGCATCACCACATCATAATGCCCCATCTTCGCGACATTTACCCTTAATTGTAATCACAGGCTATAGACATTTTGCAAAGCCAGCAGCAAGTATTCCTTACCGAGCCACTTCATCGGGATCGACCAGCTTGAATTCGCCCTGAGTTCCTTCCCACGTAATCACGTCGTCGTATCGTTTGTCAGCGAGTAATTCGAGCAGGAACTGCCACAACTGCGTTTGTCCGCTCCCTGGAATTACTTACCTTTAAGAGCATGTCCTTTTTAGGCAAACGCATATTTCGGAATCGAATGATCCTTATGTATGCTTAGGCAACAGTTTTAAGGTCTTGGTGAAAAACTAAGAATTCGGTCTTCTACATACCTCCTAAAAAGTGTAAAACACTATGGAAACACGTGGAACCTTATTAGTGACCACTCAGAAAACAAATCGTTACTAACCTGAATGCGCTAGTCGGCTACACGTTGGTCCGAGAATCTGATAGGGATCTGCAAACGGAAGACCTTCAATAACCGCTTGAGACATGAGACATCTTTGCAAAGGGTCAATGCTGATGTATAAAGCAGAGAAGGATAAGAAGAAGAAGAAAGGGAAGAGGTGGTATGGAGTTGGAGGATTAAACTAGGCAATTAAAGACAATGCTACCAAATTCTCTGTGAACTTTTTTGAAAATTCTTTGAAAACAGCCTACACTCCTGAATAAGCTCTAAAGTTTAGAACTAGCACTGAATTTATGCGAAGTTCTTGGACTCTTGTGTTTTATAAACATTCTGAGTATTGGGTGCGTGTAGCGCAGACGGTAGAGGTGCCGGTTATCGTCCGATCCTCATGATATCAGACACCTGGCTCGGATTTTCTACCCAGGCAAACCAAGCCTTCCATCCTTCCGAGGTCGGTGAATGGCTTCCAAACTTGTGTGAGAAGGACGAACCGCTGACTTGTTCATCGACTGCCCACCGTAAGTCATTGTAAGGGAAATACGCACATAAAATTTCCTCCACGAATCCCGTAGAAGTAGAATGCGTGACGCATCCCCAAAGGATCTGAGTAACGCCTTCTTTTGTCCTCTACCCTATCTTTTGAGTCGTTTAGTCAAACTAGTTCGATTCAAGCTTTTCAAACAACAATCTTATAGCTCTTTTGAAGAGCATTAATACAGTCAGAAGGCGCACAAAACTGAATAGAAGTTGGAGGCGGAGTTGTAGCTTATTGGTTATCATCTGCTGGGTCGTTCCCACCTCCCAGAGTTGCTCACGTTCACGACATGAAATACAATAGCTTCTCCAATACGATATTGTTTGGGTGAGTTGGGCAAAAGTAATAAAATCAAGCTTTCCGCGATCTTTTATGTGATCCTCCATCTTTAGGCGAAGCTAGTCCTTCGTTGAAATAATTTTTCCAAAAATTTTAAAATTCTAACCGGGTGACGAGAATGAGGTATGAAGAAGGAGAGTCCGTGGGAGTCTTGGACTGCATATTTTAGTTAAAGAATGGACTCTGTGCATTTTTTTAAGATCTTAGATCAGGCGTCTTGTTGACAACCTTCATCCGAGTTCCCACGTGCCACTCGGCTAAGGCAATTTCTGAAACGATAAAGGATGCAAGGATAAAGGATGCGCTACTCAATCCCTTTTGGGATGCGCCACGCATTCTACTTCTACGGGATGTCGCGGAGGCGATATGAGTGCGTATTTGGCCATACAATGACTTGCGGTGGTCAGCCGATGAACAAGTCAGCGGTTTATCCTTCGCAGACACGTCTGATACCAGTTCATCGACCCCAGAGGGATGGAAGGCTTGGTTGGCCTGGGCGGAGAATCCGAACCAGGAACCTGGTATCGGGTGTACGCGACCGTCGACGCCTCCTCCGACTGCGCTACATGCGTCCCTCTGAAACGATACCACCCCTCAACTACAGTACCCCGCGACCTTCTTCAGGTGTTCGACCGCCTTATACTGGAAGTGCAAGTCGCTTCCCATGTTATTCTATTCTCTGACGCTCCCTTGGAGCCGGAGTGATGAGGCGTGAAGGAATCTGATGGTCGTCTAACGAAGTGAGATGGATGATGCTGCAGCGTCGTCACTGCAGCTCGCCGTCTCTCATCAGCCGCCTCTTGTCTCCGTGGTTCGGCTGCCAGTGTCACGCGATTGTTCGCCGGCCACTTAACACGCGGCTTCGAACATCTGCTTCTCGTCGTTGCACACACTCACTGGGAGCCTGACACTGTGCTGAAATTCCGCCTAATCGGTGGACATTGAATTCGACTCGGGCCGAGGAGAGCCCGGCTCCAGACGACCTCTTCTTGCTCGCTCTGATTCTTCGCAGTCCGACTAATTGTCCCCACTGGTCCGGCAAGTTCTCCCCAACTACCACACCACGACATACGGTAGCGCTGCACACGGGTCAGCTGAACTGATTAAGCCGTCCGTAATTAGTCGATGAATGTAATGTCATTTGTTAGTGTGTGTCAACCGATTAAATCAAGAGCCCCGCGTAGAGGTCGTTAAGGTCACCACCGTCACAGCAGCTGTGTGCCAGCGCCTCCCCGGAGCAGGGCCGGACCGTGTGCAGTCACGCCGGTGTCAAATCGTCGTGTACAGGTGGAACGAGATGATGATGAAGCCAATTATCGGCCGAGAGCACCTGAGAGATTCGGGCGCCGAAGATTGTCTCCTCGATTCAGCAGCAGCAGCAGCATATGGTGACGGACGGATCGGACAAATCGCTCAGCGCCAATGACCTTACCAGCAGCAGCGGTTCATGCTTCGGCGCACAATGGGCGCTCGAGACATTTGTCGCTAATTCTATGGAATTAGGACCTAATCGCTTTAATCCTAACGTTATTCCTGCTACATCTACAGAAACCCTCTCACGTTTAGATACCTTTCGCACGGTAAAGTTAAGTATTTTTGCTCCAAATTCTTCCTCTTAGGTTGAGGGTAGGGCCACTACCATCGTGGGATGCGCCATGCACTCCGCAGACAAAACTGTTCGACAGGAATGGAACACTACTATCGCACCTTTGAACTAGTGCGTCTAATCCTGAAGACAGTAGGAAAATATAATCCCCACGAAGGTGTGGATTACTGTACCTGTGCATCAGCACATTGTGCTTAAAACCACGTATTCTATACCTAAGGATTTTTCCCCAGGTAGGTGAAGAACTAATAAAAGAAGAAGGACGCGTGTAGCTCAGTCAGAAGATACTCCGGCTGTCGCGTGCACCCGATACCAGGTTCCTGGTTCGGATTTTCCCCTCGGGCCAACCAAAGGGTCTGTGAACTGGTACCAAAGTTGTCTGGGAAGGACAAAACGCAGACTTGTTCATCGGGTGGTCACCTCAAGCAATTGTATGACCAATTGTATCGCATTCAAATTGCCTCCACGACAACCCGTAGATGTAGATTGCGTCGTACATCCCAAAGGGGATTGAATAACGCTGTCCTTTATCCTTTACCCTTTCAGCTGGAGGGTGGGCGCGTGGTGGCGCAGTTAGAGGAGGCGCTGGCTGCCACGTGCACCAGATTCCTGGGTCTTGGTTCGTATTTCCTCCCAGGCCAATCAAGCCTTTCATCACTACGGAATTGGATAAATGGTGCCAGACTCATCTCAGAATAATAAAATACTGAGTTGTTCATTGACTAGCCACTACAGGTCATGATGGTGGAACATGCAAATATACGCATTCCAATTGCCTCCACGTCATCCCATAGAGGGCGCATGTAGCGCAGTAGGAGGAGGCGCCGACTCTCACCTGCACCCGATACCAGGTTCCTCGTTCGGATTTCCCGCCCAGGCCAAGCAAGCCTTTCATTACTCCGGGTTCGGCGAATTGGTACCAGACTTGTCTGGGAAGGATAGAGCGCTGACTTGTTCATCGGCTGGCCACCGCAAGTCATTGTATGGCCAAATACGCATTCAACTTGCCTCCACGATATCCCGTAGAAGTAGAATGCATGGCGCATCCTAAAAGAGATTGAGTATCGCCGTCCTTTATCCTTTATCCTTATCCATCCCGTAAAAGAAGAATGCGTGGCATATCCCGGAAGAGGATAGACAAGCGCAGTCCCTCATCATTCTATCCTTGTGACAGATTTGGAGAAAAGCCTCGCCGCTCTATAGATATCCTACACCAGATCCTTTGTGTGATAAGCAGAATGTACTGTGAAACTTAGTCCCTAAAAGAATTCGCTGAAACCATTTGTGGAGGAATTATAGAAGATAGCCAGCGGGGAATTTGAGCGCTTCTGCTAATGCGGAGTTGCTCTGGAAAACCCGTCATTGATGGTCTACATATTTCCTAACAGTTCACCCGCACTTGGCCGCTACCCTAGGACTTTCAAAATCATTCACCATTTCGTCACCGCTGTTTCCCAGCTTCACGTAAGCGCCTTCTCTTCTTGACCTACTTTTATGACATCACTAAGTGATATGAGCAGGTAGCACCCAAGCGTTTCTGCATTTTCAAATAAGGTCTAGAAGTCAAGGAATAACTCTGTTCCATTTCCTACGATGGAAATGACTTCAATCCACAAGGGATCTATCGAGCAGGAAACGGATAGCTCTGGGGTGACAGTTGTGTCCAGTGTACCAGGACAGCGCATGCTCTGAGTGAGCATCAGTTCAGCACCTCATCATTTGACAGCATCAGAAGCTTTGAGACAAATTCAAGTGAAGGAGTGGATATGCACAACACTCCGTACCACATTCCGATTAGGATACGTCCTCCACGAGTACCCTATCGGCAAACTGTACTGAATAGACTAAACCTAAAGAAGCCGGAGCTTGCGTTTTACTGCTCCCATTTAGAAGATAAGTATAAGGATACAGTATTTAAGAAGATGCTCAATCCCTTTAGGGATGCACCACGTATTCTACTTCTACGGCATGTCACGGAGGCGATTTGAGTGCGCATTTTGACATGACCTGCGGTGGCCAGCCGATAAACAAATCGGCGATTTATCCTTCTCAGACAATTCTGACACCAATTCACCGACCCCAGAGGGATGAAGGCTTGATTGGCCTGGGAGGGGAAATCTGAACCAGGAACCTGATATAGGGTCACACGACAGCCGGCACCTTCTCCGACTGTGCTACTCGCGCATCATCATTCAGGAGGTAGAAAGCACTAAAAGGAGATGCTATCAAGATAGATTGAATACGGCAGCCTAAGCGCGGTCTATGTACCTTTATAACCCATTCTGCATCAGCGCTATCATAACTGAAAACTAAGCGCCTCTGTTTAACGTTTCAAGTAGACCTGTGAACCAAATCCTCCTTTTAAACGAAGCTTAGGTCTTTCGAACGCTTTGTTTAGAAAAAGGTTGTCTTCTGATAGGAAAAAGAGCTTCTAAATGTCAGGCCCAACTTGAATGAATCCCCAGCTCATCCACTCCGCTCCACCATTGGCGGACTCATCGACAACGACAGCGATGATTGCATTCGAGACGACGACTACGATAGCCGAAAAGATCATTACCCTTCCGTCCGCCCAACACACACAGACACCACATGAGAGATTCCGCCAGCCGATAAAGGCCTTTTACCGTCTTCCTCAACAGCGAAAAGTACGGACGAACTTTTTCTGAGGCAGCGCCAGCAGCTCGTCGTCGTCGTCGTCGTCCTCGTCGATGACCCCATCGTCATCGTCTCCCCATTTCCGCTCTTAAACGGCTTCTAAGTGCCCCAGACCCTCGGCCACCTATCATTACCGGCTGCTGCGGCCGATCCGCGCTTTTCGGCATTGTTTCGGGCAGCGATAATGTGCTGCGCGGCTTCGAGTAGGTGTTAAGTGGTCACATCGCCAGCAAGGACCACCTGGTTGTCGGCAGCTTCTTAGTCGGCTCAGCCTCTCAATCGCCGCTAGTGTTGCATAAGAGGCGCAAGCAGTTGGCGCGAGAGCGCTCTTTGCGAGTCATTCTCGGATTAGGAGAGAGCGAGCCGCGCATAGATGGGCTTCTCAAGGGCTGTCGGTAAGGGTTGAGCAGCTTCCTGCGTCCAATCTTCCAGATCTATCCTAGTGGGAGGAGGCACTTTCCTCTGCCTGGTTGACAACATCTGAAAATTTTAAACTAAGCCGATTCAGACCAGTTTCTTTACACCTCAAGTGGCTGGTATCAGGGTTGTAAGCTCTCGTAACGATGTTTTGCTGCGATCAAAACTTCTAGCGCCAGGCGGGACTCGAACCCGCACCTCCCTCTGACCGGACGGGAATGCTCTACGCCTTTACACCACCGGCGCCGTTTGATCGACCGCAACATCCATACGATATACGGGTGAGTCCTGATCGGTACCGCGAGGTGTGGATGTTGCGTTCGATCAAACGGCGTCGGTAGTGTAAAGGCGTAGAGCATTCCCGCCCGGTCAGAGGGAGCTGCCGGTTCGAGTCCCGTCTGGCGCTAGAAGTTTTGATCGCAACAAAACATCGTTATGACAGCTTTCGAACTAAGCAATTTTCCATGGACGACAGACTGGATCTGTAAATGAGAAGATCTTCCTCGCAAGATTCTAACAGGACGAAGCCACATTGTTTGTATTTTGTTCGCTGTTTTAGTGCCCCCTCCTCCCACTAGAACAGATTCAACGGATCCGTCCTAATCCTAATCGGGGGGGGGGGGCGTATGCTGGTTTACGTCTCCATTTCCAAGCCTGAGTTTCTATGAGAACTTCAGCTGCTCCCCCATGGTGCTAGGCCGCTCCTTCAAACTAAGGGGATGTGCTTGTGTGGCGTGGGACAACCTATGCAAATGGCACTTTAAGGTTGCCCCCTCCCAACTAGGATAGAGCCGATTCAACTTTTTCCGATGGATACTTTTCCTAAAATGCATAAGGGATTCGTCAGAAGACCTGGTCCATTTTATTCTTTATTGGTTACTCTTTTATCGTTACAATCGGATGCAATAAATGCCTATCTGCTGTTCTGGTTCGTCCATGATGCTGTCGGAAACGGTTTCAGTCACCAATATACATAGAGATATTAGAAGGTATTATGCCCTGTATTTGGGCCTGTAGCGCTGTCGGAAGCCGGCTGTTGCGGACACCCGATACCAGGTTCCAGGTTCGGAATTCCCGCCCAAGCTAACCACACCTTCCATCCCTTCGGGGTTGGTAAATTGGTACCAGACTTGCCTGGGAAGCAACGACTAAGACAATGACTTTCCATCGGCTGACTCTGCAAATCATCGTATATGTAGGCCAAGTTTACCTTCAAAATGCCTCTACGATATCCCGTAGAAGTTGGAGGCGTGGCGTATCGCAGATGAGTCTGGTTAACGCCATGATTTGTCCTGATCAGACGCATGTGGTGCAGTTCGTGTAGATATATGTAAGCTCTCGGGTATCCCATGAATCGATCCATGGTTCGAGCCCGGCAAAGGCCTAGCAAGCTTTCCATACCTCCAAAGTAGTTCAACTGGTATGTACCTGACTAATCTAAGGGGAAATGACACAAAATGACCCTTGTTGACTGACCGTTTCTATTCTGTTCACAAGCCAAATACGCATTCAAATTGCTTCCTCCATAAGACGTGGGAGTAGAGTGCGTGGCGTATTCCATCAAGTTACTCATTAACACGAGCCTTTAGCCTTTGTTCCTTATTTTATACGAATTTAATAAAGTTCGTTTGACACAAGCGTACGACACCCTTTTCAGAATTCAAATCCAATCAGGATACGCCGTGCAATCGACTTCAATGCGATGTTGTCGAAACGGCTGAGTTGACTGCTGGACCCGGATTCATCAACGACTATCTCGCGGGTATAGGGGGTAGAGATACCCACGATGAAGCCTGCGTCTCTGACTCTTACCTTATCTCTACCTGACTCTTATCTCATCTCTCCGCTTACACCCTGCATACCCACGGGTTTGATTGTTGATGAATTCGGCCCCAGGTCTTACCGTCCTCAGTTGCAGAACCCAACTAACAGGAAGCTTCCTGAAGGGATTGCGTGTATCTGAGATCGAGGTGAAGAGCGCTCTTTTCTAAGGTTTTAGGTTCTTCAATAGTTTCAAGCAGCTGCGGAAGAGCTGGTGAATTTCATAGCAGGCATAAATGGCTCATTGATCTCCTTACCTTTTAAGGTCTGCGGTCGGATTCGGTTCGAACGTCTTACATAACTTTAACGGAGAATTCATAGCGGAAAACTCAGATAACACGGCTTGTCGCTCACCATATCGCTTGATTAGGTGAGCGACAAGGGATTTCGGCTGTAACTTTCTCTGTTAAATTACTGTAAGTCGTTTATGAATCCGGGTCCTGAACGTCAAAGGATAACCAATTTAGATTTAGATAAAGAAGGAAAGTCTGGCGCTTAAAGCTCCTTTAGGTTGGACCACCCACTCTATACTTTTACATGACTTAGCATTTCTGGTGCACGGAATGGTTTACGGAATCCGAGTGTGAACAAAAAATATGCACCTTACCCCTTTTCTGCAGTTTTTTTGCAAAGTGTACCAACATTTTGGTGGTACAAGGTAGAAGTTGGTTATTTCTGGCAACCTCCTTCCCTTTTTCTTGAGGATCTATGTTTCGGTTCTTATAGGTATTCCTCAGCCTGAAGGCTCAAGAAAACCCACTCAATAAGCACTTGTTCAGCTAAGCTTTCATAAAGGATAAAGGATAAAAGACGGCGTTACTCAATCCCTTTTGGGATGCGACACGCATTCTACCTCTACGGCATATCGTGAAGGCGGTTTGAACGCGCATTGGTCATTCAATGACTTGCGGTTGCCAGCCGATGAACAATTCGGCGGTTTATCCTTCCCAGACAAGTCTGGTACCAGTTCACCGACCCCGGAGGGATGGAAGGCTTGGATGGCCTGGGCGGGAAATCCGAACCTGGAACCTGGTGCACGCGACAGTCGGCGCCTCCTCCGACTGCGCTATACGCGCACTAAGCTTTCATAAGCTCTAAAATTCAAGGAGACCTTGGTTAACCGTGTCTTATCCCTTTAGAAGGGTGGCTTTTGCCTGGCGGTGAGAGCG
This sequence comes from Heligmosomoides polygyrus polygyrus, assembly GCA_947396885.1. Classification (NCBI taxonomy): domain Eukaryota; kingdom Metazoa; phylum Nematoda; class Chromadorea; order Rhabditida; family Heligmosomidae; genus Heligmosomoides; species Heligmosomoides polygyrus. Next base: position 96,223,512 of record OX377202.1, read on the forward strand.
GCAATGCCACCGAATAGTCCATCACTGTCTGTAGGAACCTTCGATAATTTATTCAGCCCATGCAAGCCTTATTCAGAATTTATTTACGACTATTAACCCAAGTTGGAGCGAAGACTCCCTCAAGGTTGTTGGTTCGGACAACCACGCCTTCGAAATATCGTGTAGAAGCAGAATGCGTGCCGCGTTTCGTAAAGAGATTACCGGATCTATCCTAGTGAGAGGGGACACTTCACGTCATCTGAAAGACTACGGCAGCAGAATTGAGAGTGAGAAAATTTCACAATGAAGACGTACTGAACTACCCTACAAGAGGGTATCGCCCTACAATTTGCAAGTCAGGGGAGATTTTCTGCTGGGGTTTGTCTCCTTCTTCTAGCGGTGCCCCTTTCGACTAGGATAGATCCGGGATTTAGTAACGCCGAACTTTATTTTTATCACAACGTTGGGCTGGGTGGCACAGCGAGAAGGGGCGCCGGCTCTGACTGCACAAGGCTCTGATTCTGCTCAAGGTCGCTTGCCAATGCATTTACTAGGATTGAATTAAATTCAAGCGTTTGGCGTTTTGTCCTTTCAATAGCAACCGCAAATCGAATACGCATCTAAACTGCATCCACGATATTCCGAAGAAGTAGAATGTATGGCGCACTCCGCGAAAGGTTGACAGAATCTGATTTCTGCCTCTTATTCCTTTGATTTAGGTCAGTGCCATTCGAGCAACCAGGGAACTCCATAGCAGCTGTAGCAACCATCAAACTCTTGACCCCCTCTCATTGCTAGAGCTTGGCGCTAAAAATGGCGCGCCGATGAGGTCCTCGGAATGTCGACCTCATTATGACACCTCAACATGCCCTTCTCCAGCCAGCCGCGCCTAACTTCGTTCGAGATCGAGCTTACATAAGAGAGCTCGAGCCGCTGCTTGACATAACGAGACCTTCCGCGCGGCGACGGCAATTGTCATTACCGTCGCCGGCATGATTGCACTTGTTCTAGCACTTCGTTATGCCGTCGTCGCCGCGGCTGCGTGCGCATCGTCCGCGTCGTCGTCGGGCCGAATCGCCGGAAACGAACTTCATTCGATTGCCTCCTCTCCTCGGAACTGATTGAATGTCATCGCGACGGTTAGTTAGATGACGGCGGAAGGAAGTGGGTGCTGCTGCTGCCGCTGCTGACAGAGACCGTCACCGTCTCTCAACTTGTACGAATTGCTAGATGATTTGACGACTAGGCGAGCTGTGACGGAAGCTGTGAGAACTCCTTTTCGGGAAAGAAGAACAAGCCTATGGCCGAGCTTGATTACGCATCAACGTCTCCTATGGCTCTCAGGACGGCCGGCTATGGTTGAACTTGCATGAGAGAGGGCATGTATACCAACATGCTTGTCGTCCGACGCCGTCGGCGCAAGCACCTCATTAAGAAAGGTCTCCAGAAGAAGAACACGTAATGCTGCCGAAATAATGTTGGGAAGCTTGGAGTTCTTAGATCGCTATGGTTAAGCCTGTTTCTCTTACAGAAACAGCTAAGCAAGAGACAGCAGAGCAATGTATACACTGATGTCTACAGGATTCTCCGTTCACATGTAATAAATATGTTAATATGTTCTTATTCTGAGGAGGGGAGTGGCAAAGTAGGCACTTTATTCAGCTTTTTCGAACTAAAAATGAACTACCTTATAATGATATTAAGCTGCTTTGGCTTACGAGAGATTAAAGGATAAGGATAAAGGACGGCGTTACTCAATCCCTCTTGGTATGCGCCACGTATTCTACCTGTACGGGATGTCGTGGAGGAGACTTGAATCTGGTCAATGACTTGGTGTGGCCAGTCGATGATCAATTCAGCGCCTTATCCTTCTGAGACAAGTCTGGTACCAAATACTTATCACGGAGGCTTGGTTGGCCTAGGCGGGAAATCCGAACCAGGAACCTGGTATCCGGCACCTCTTCCGACTGCGCTACATGCGCCCCACCTATTCGCAACTCCCTATCAGAGAACACCACCAAGTGTTGATTTTGTTTCGCTTTTCTAGCGGTGTCCTCCTCCTACAAGAATAGATGCGGTAGACGACGTTTTCCAGACGTTACCCTACATACATAGGGTCTAAACCTAGTAGCTACTTCAAAGGACGAACAACCCGAGGGAGCGTTACCATCTTCAGAGGCAGTAACCTCGTGGAGAATACTACCTCTGCTTGCTTCCGGCCACTTTAAAGTCGATCCTACCTAGGAAAATCACGAAGCGTTCATCTCTTCTAAGTAAGTTTGCCCAGGAAATTTACTGTTACGCATCCCAAAAGAAGCTTTCCATGGGCTTTTTGTACCCAACTCTCGCCTGCACGCTTCTTTATTCATTATTTTTATTTATATAAACAGATTAATGTTAAGTTTTAAGGGGGCAAATAAAAACGCATAAAGGCCATCGCTAATCACTTCTTATTAGGATGCGCCGCGCATTCCATTCCTATGGGAGATCGTGAAGGATATGGAGTGTGGTAGCTGAATGGGAAGAGGCGCTGGCTGTCGCGCGCACCCTATACCAGGACCCTAGTTCGGATTTGACGCCAAAGCCAACCAAACCTTCCAATCCTCTACGGTTGATGAATCGGTACCAGTCTCGTCTGGGAACGACGAAACGCTGATTTGTTCATCGGCTGACCACCGCGTTTCTTTGTATGGGTTAAAAACGCATGCAGATCGCCTCCACGACATCTCTTAAAGTAGCATGCTTGGCGCATTCCAAATAAGATTTATTAGCCGAATCCTTTATCATTAATAAATATATGCGTCTATGTGTTCTGCTACCAGAAATTCCATCGATGTTGATAATGGTCTCGAACTCATCGAAAAGCAAAAAGAACTGTTGTGGACTAGGACAGATGTCCGTGATAGAGCAGAGATTTCGGACCCAACCACAATTTCGCCGAAGCCGATACATGCTCGCATGTCCCAGCTCATCAGCTCGGCGCGGTGCTAAAGCGACCCGACACTGTTTGCCGAACGGATACTGTAACCCCAGTGCTTGTCAGATGGTGTCGGTCAGCTTCGCGGCGACACGAAGAGGTGGAGAATCGAGCGGGCGAGCGATCGAATCCGACGAGCACTAAGAGTGCGCCAGCGTTTAGCGTATAATAGACCAATTAAACTATCAATATCGCATACGGTAGGTATCCAGGTAATCGAGCCAGCCAGCCAGCGAGCCGTTGTCGTGGAGCGCTGACGGCGGCGACTCCGTGTCCCCAGCTGCGCTCCGCGGAGGTTTGATTGGCGAGGGAAATGTGGGAGATTCTGAAGGCTGAGGGTAATGCTTAGCTGACTGAATGAAATCTAGCCGGTTAAGATAACCCAACTAGGACAGTATGTGGGTTATAAAATTCTCAGGAAGACTTACTGCTTCACAGAACTAACCATAAATCCAAACGAGGAGAAGGTTGTTGCAGTCTGCTACGTTTTTCTCATACATTTTGAATTATACTCTTCTTAGCGAAGGAGTGCATGGTAGCGCAGTCGGAAGAGGCTCCGGCTGTCGCGAGCACCCGATTCCATTTCTGATTCGAATTTTCCGCCTAGGACAACCATGCTCTCAATCCCTCCTCGCCTGTGAATTGGAACCTGACTTGTTTGGAAAGGATTCATCACTGCCTAGTTTCATCAGGTAGCCACCGGAAGTCATTGTATAGGCTAATTACGCAGAAAAATCGCCTCTATGATATTCCGTCAACGTACACAGAAAACGTAATACATCCCGTAGAGGCATGAATTATGTCTAAGCAAATAATATGTGTGACAGTCTGTGAAGAAATGAAGTCTTCTAGAAAAGAAGGACAAAAAAGATAAAGGTTAATCAATCAGTTTTGGAATGAGCCATGCATTCTACTTCTATGGGATGTTGTGGGAGCAGCTTGAATGGGTGTTTGGCCCACACTTGCGGTGACTATGTAGCCGTTAGACAGATCAGTGTTCTTATAAGGAAGACTGGTGCCAATTCGCCAACCCTAGAATGATAGAATTTTGGTTGGCTTGAGGGCTAATACGAACCAAGAATCTATTTAGAATCGGGCGTACGCGACAGCCGGGCCTCCTCCAACTGCGCTAAGGAACCTTTGTACCCTGAGGAGTGTCTTAAAAATATTATGGTTAGAAGTCTACATTTGAAATGTGGAACTCGTCAGCAAGAAGACGTCCTTTAGAATACATATGCTTGTGTTAGGGGGTGCGTTGAGCGCAGTCGAAGGAGGAGCCTGCTGTCGCCTGCACCCGATACCAGGTTCCTGGTTCGGATTTCCCACCCAGGCCAACCAAGCCTTCCATCCCCCGGGGTTGGTGGATTGGTACCAAACTTTTCTGGAAAGGCTAAAACGCTGACTTGTTCATCGGCTGGCCACCGCAAGTCATTGTATGGCCAAATACGCATTCAAATTGCCTACACGACATCCCGTAGGAGTAGAATGCGGGGCGCATCCCAAAGGGAATCAAATAACGCCGTCTTTTATCCTTATCCTTATGTTTATGTTTATCTCCATTGAAAAAAAAAACTTAAAAGATGCTTAAAGACATGACGTCTAAATTTGAGAAAATCCCTTCAGGAAATTGTTGTCGTGATTGGGCTGACTGGAAGCAGGTGACCTAGCCAGAGAAGACGAGAGGTAGTCCTCCTTAAGGCAAGGATTTGTTTCGCGGACCATTTAGATTTGGTTACACCCTATGTTTAGTTTCGCCACTCCCACTAATTTTTTAAAATTCTTTGCTAAAGCTTCAGAAAGTTGCCATTATCTTGTGCTTAATCATAAGCACCGCAGTGAGACCTTAAAAATTATTCACCGCTGCTGAGATACTCGGCGTATTCAGAGGTAAGGAGGCGCTCGAACTTCATCATACTCATGCAGAGAGCTTAGTACTAAAGGAAAAGCTGTATTCAGTCATACAGCAACCCTGAAGTGCTTGCTGTTTTCAAGGAGCTCGAGCTCGTCGCGCCGCGCTGCTGCCAGCTAGGCGGGCAGCTTGCCAAAACAGGATGCGCATGGAGATTGCTCGCCTTGAATTTGTTTGTCATGCCGCTACTACCGTAACCGTCGTCTCCATAATGTAGCTCTAATCATTGTTATCCATAAACGGCTATACGAAAAGAGTGAACGAATTCAGAAGAACACCGCGGCGTAGTCTGGACAGGAAGAGGAGCAAGACCAGGCACAAGCACGGAGATTGAAGTGGGTGGTGCTGATTGAGATCCGAAGCACGTACCTGGCTGTGAGAACGTTCCGGGGTGACAGGCCGGTAGCTTCAGTCCGGAGTAGTTGAAGCACGAGCTCATGTTGAACTGTGGTAGCTGAAAGAAGGGGTAAAGAGGTTGATGGAGGCTGGTACGGGGGTGCAACGGTGAAGGACGTACCTGTTCCTCCTTGATCGGCGTCGGAGCGGCGTTGAACGCTTGCATGGAGAGATTCATACCGGAGAAGACGTCTGAAACAGACAGGCTGATTATTCCCTCTGAAGAAGACGTAGGCATCGCGTCGAAGAAGTCTAATCTACGGGGAAAGTACGACGTCGCCGAGCAGTAACGAGAAGTGTTGACGACGTTCAACGAGCAGGTGTCGTGGCGCGTTTTGACGGTGGTCGGCCAGCAATGAAGAATGGCGCTCGGAAGAGGCGCTATTCAGGATGCGGTAACGTCGTTAGTGCCACTCGTCGCCGCCCGCCACGACGACGACGGCGACGACGATGGCGACGACGGAGTCAGCGGAGTCGAAGAGCATCGGCCCGGCGAGCGCCCCGCTTCGTCCGGCCAGTGGTGGCCGTCCGGAAACATTCCACCTAACCGCATCAAGCGGCTGGTCCGATCCACGGCGCCGTCCGGTGTTCGGAAGGGGCGCTCCAGAAGGGCCATTGGCATTCTTAAAAGCACGGAGCTCACTAACCGTTCGTCTGTTTCTGCGGCGCCACGTTGTTCGTGTCGTAGAACGGATTCCGTCCGAGTTGTCCACTGTGCATACCATTCTGAAACATAGCAGAGTTGGTGATTCTGAAGCCTATGAATGAACACTCGAAGAACTAGGAGACATAAGCCTTACCAGCATGCTCCGATCTTCTAGAGCAGCTGGGAAATTAATGAGCTGGGATCAGCGACACTTATTTATGGTAAACCATACTCCGTAATTGTTAGGTACCCATTTATTCAAGGACTGCGACAATCGCCTTCAATATTCGCAGAATGAGACATGAACTCCATCTCCAGCCATTCTTGGAAGCTCTCAAAACCAGAGTGAATCTCAAAAAGCTTACTATAGAAGGCTGTATGAATCCTAATAGGAGGAGGCCATCGTTAAAGAGTCGAAACAAACGCAGACACTATGGCCTGTACCGGCTAGAAAATTGCAAAGAAAGGTCTTCTTGTAGGCTAATTCATGGCGTCTTTTTTCTAGATGAGCTTGCTTTTGGTTTTGTCGCCGTTGTCGAGAGTCATAGTTGAGTGCCCCCTTCTAACTAGGATAGACCCTTGAACGTTTTCCAAAAATTGGGCCAGATTGCTTTGTTGCACTACGTAGGTATTTAGTTAGTAGTTTCAAAAATAGAAGATAAAGGTTTACTCAATTCAGTTAAATCCAAGTGTTGCTACATACCTCTCTGTAGAAGGTAAATCTTCCAGGGAATTCTACACCACAGGTAGTTCTGCTTATTTCAGACGTCATAAAGAAACTGGAAGCCTCAAAAAGCATTTCAAAATTTGGAACTGGTGATAAACGCACCTATTTAAATTTTACAAATTCATTTTCTTTTAGACGAAGTCGTCACTCAAAAAAATGCATGAAGAGACTTCTCGAGTAATTGCCAAAATGCTTTATTTAAATGTTTTCTTATAAACCTCAATATAAAAAACTGAAACCTCAATAGCATTACAAAATCCTACGGCACAAATAAACCTGAATAATTTGTTAAAAGTTATTGCGTTTGAGTATACAATGAAAAACTAATCTGTGCAGTAAAAAGCTTTGCCCTAAGAAACTGTTGTATACCAATTATACGCCGTTTATCAGACCCCTCAGAAAAAATTTCCTACAGATTTAGAACGTTGGAATAAGGTTTGTCTTTAAAACAGAAAGATTAAACGTTTCATTATTAGTGAGCATAAATAGCGGAATAAGCAAAAATTTGTGGCCTTTCAAAATTCGTTAGAACTATCCACATCTTTCAGTGTAATAAAAGATAGCTCCTTATTTTAGAAGACGAAAGTAGTAATTGAGTTATCTCTTAAAACTCCTCCTTTATCATGAAAGAAAAAGTGTCTTACCCGTCAGGCAGCTGGACTCGCATCGTCTTCGGGTAATTTTGGACTATATGAGACGGTACCTTTACAGGAAGACGTCTTTCATGTCTACTTTAGAGTTTAGAAGAGCAAGGCAACACATGAATAAGCCAAGGCTTCATACCTACGAGGGAAACTGAACTTCCAAGCTGATGAGTCTTCAAAAATTTCTGAGCACGGCAGTGAGGAGGAGGAGAAGACGCGTAGGAACGGAACGAATCAAGGGCGAGACGACTCACCTGTAGAAACGGAAAATGCACGGCCTGCTGCTCGGCTTTGACTGGGTTTTCCGGCTTGGCGTCCATTCCGGAACCGTTTCCTTCCCGTTTGCGAAAATCGGCGCCGCGCCGAGGGGCGCGGCCGGCGATGGGCGTGTCCCGCGCCGGCCGACCAATCAGCGCCGGCGACAGCCGCGGCGGCCAGCGCCGTGCGACGCCGCCGACTCGGCGGCGCCCGATACAGTAGTAGCGTCGGCGGGGGGCGCTGAACGCGGCGGCGAATGTTAACGAAGTTTTTGAGGAAGTGCGCCGAGAACGGCAGGAAAACGCAGGCATGAAACATCAACGAAGACGTCGCCGACGACGTCGCTCGGATCCGACCCCCGAACACACATACATCGCGTCGAGAAAGCGCAGAGATGGCACGAGCGAACACGGCGAGAAGCTGTGCGAACCAGCTCAAGGAGGGCTTCCAATTGTTCTTTGAGATATTTTTGAGCAATTTTGGGAACCCAGATAAAACTATAAGCATCTTCACTAAGTGTAGACGGCTTCTGCGCTGCCACCACGTCGCCCTTTAGAGACTGGGCCACTGTGGGCGCTGAGAAAGGGGAAGGTATCGGATTTCAGCTTCCCATTTAAGCGACGTTTTGTTAAAGGACTTGACTTGTAGGCAAACAAAAGTTGCTAACATATTCACTGATATCTGTGCGACTAGTTTTCTTATAAGAATCGGAGACCGCCCTTTGGCCCAAGAGATATATCGAAGACAAGCTGCGGAAAACGAATTGCTGAAGTCTTCCTTGCTTCTCATGTAATACTCACAGTCACACTCAACTGGCTTTCAAATTCAAAGCAGAGGTTTCTTTTACGGGAATCGAATAAGCGATTTTTTAGGACTTACATACATACATGGCCGCGTGACTGCCCAATGGGAGAAGTCGCCGGCTGCCGTGTGCGATCCGATTCAAGCTACTTGGATAGGAATTCCCGCCTAAGCCAACCAATTCTTGCATCCCCGTGTCGAAAAATTAGTAGCAGGCTTGTATGGGAAGACTAAAACGCTGACTTTTTCAACGACTTGCCGCCACCAACTGGCGTGTAAGCCAAATACGTATTCAAAATGCCTCCACAAGATGACATAGAAATGTAGTGCGCTGCGCATCTTAGAAATAAGATCGATCAAACGCGTTCTTCATTCTTTATTCCTGTAAATATAGCTATGTATAACGATAAGCGAGTGCCATTTGAAAGCTAAGGTAAAAGAAGAACTATATCACCATCACCAGGTACCGTTTTAATGTTAGAATCTAGTTTAAGACCACCGGCTAAAAAGCAAATTCAGATAGCAACGCTGGCCGACTGATTTCTTCAATCATTCTTTATGGAAAATGTTTGTCAACATGCCAAGAAGTTAACTTCGTTGTGCGCATTTCACATAAAGGATAAAGGACGGCTTTACTCAATCTTTTTTGGGATGCGCCACGTATTAAACTTCTACGGGATGTTGTGGGGCGAATTGAATGCGTATTTGGCCATACAATGACTTGCGGTGGACAGCCGATGAACAAGTCAGCGCTTTATCCTTCCTAGACAAGTCTGGGAAGCCAGTTTGGTTCTTAGTTTGGTCAACCAATTCACCGACCCCAGAGGGATGGAAGGCTTGGTTGGCCTGGGTGGGAAATCCGAACCAGGAACCTGGTATCGGATGCAGGCGACAGTCGGCGCCTCCTCCGACTGCGCTATACGCGCCCTCACACACTTCGTACGCAACAAATAGATAAATAAGAACTGTAAGGAGCATGACGCAAGACGAACTAGCCAGAGTTAACCGTTCGCCGTCGCCGTTGGAATACGGCCATCACAGCTTCAGGTGAGCTTTACTCTTTCAGCATTTTCAGCTACATTTTATCACAAAGTGTTATAACGGTGTTATAACACTATTGGACTTTCACGACTCCAGTGGACGACTAAATGTCGAAAAAGATTTTCAGATCCATTCCAGTCGGAGGTGATCACGCTGTGTTCGGTCCCTCCGTTCCTACTCTTAGATTTGTCCCAGGGCTTTAAGTACTGCCAGATGATACAGAGGTTATGCAGACTCAGGGAGTGTGATGTCGTATCGTGGGAGTCTAGACTTAACTGTCACCTTGGCGTTGCCCCTCCCGATTAGAATAGATCCGGATTTTCATTCAAACTTCGTCGTTGAGGGTTATTTGGGATGCTGATCACGAATATTGTGTCTGTCTTAAAGGTTTTAGCTTAGTTTGGTTAACCAATCAGCCTAATTTAGCAGACTTATCTTAACCTGTCGGAAGCCGCCAGCCTTCACTGAAATTTCCAAACAAGATTTCGGAAACTAAATATCCCCTCCAAAGACAGAGTTCTGTTGATTTTTTTCCGACTTTTCCTCGAACTCTGTGGTCGCAAAAGTGGGGCAACGCTGAATGGTTCATGAAATAGATAGTCGCTATGTCCCAAGCAACTTAAAGACCCAAACGGAAGGAACCCCAGAAACCGCAGTCCCAAAATCCATGAGCCCGGCTCGGCCATGAGACCTCATTAAACGGTCGTCGCCCGAGCGGACCGCAGCAGCAGCAGCGGCGACCGTCCGTCGCTTTACGAGGTGTTTTTGCCGGCGAATTGGTGTTTTCTTGAGGTGAGGGACAGCTGGCTTTGATTCGACGTAATTGGCTGAGACGCGTGCCTGCATGCGGTCGCTCGCGTTCGGGCCCCGACCGAAACAATGCCACATCATTAGACCGCACCGCTTACACTCAATCGGACCACTGGCTGTGTGTATGTATGTACGTGTTCGGCCTAATAAGCAGACGTCGCCGTTCAAATACGCGTCGTTTAAAGCCCAGACTCGTCGCGGAGTGGAGGCAGTACATGGAGGGAATAGGAGGTTCATATGCTAAGAACGTCGAACCCTAGACGAGAAGAGGCAACCGTATTATGTCAGCTCTGTAGATCCTCGTGCCATTTCATACAACCACATCCCCTGAATTCAAATAGAGCCCTCGCGCCATGGCACAGCCCCTGAAAGCCTCCTAGAAACTCAAGAAAGGGATTGGAGACATGAACCGTTATGTGCTCCTCCCGATTAGGAGAGATTCACTGAACACTAGCAGTACACAGAACCACAAAACCACTTCGCGGAAACCCGGCACGCTCGGTCCGCCGGATGTCGCGAGAAATAAACACCAAGGAGACTAGTTAAAAAGAATCTTTCGTAAGCTGGGTTTTAAGGCTTAAAGGAACACTAGTGCTCACTTTTGCTTCTGGAACTTTCAACAGGACGGAGCCCCGTCTCACAGAGCAGGAATGATGCAGAACTGGTGCAAAGGAAACTTCTCGGACTTCATCAGCTCCCATGAGGGGCCAGTCAGCTCTTCCGATTTGAATCCGATAAATTACACTGTCTGGTTATTTCTGGAAGCCTAAGCCTGCAGAAAGTCTCACCGCTTCGTGGATTCTTTGAAGGAAGCTCTCCAGAAGGCGTGGGATGTGCTCGACGCGCCATGCCTGCGTGCCGCCGAAGCGCCTCAAAGCCTCTATCGACGCCGGGACGCCGGTGGAGATATTTTCGAATCTCCATGTTGCATATGCTTTACAGTAGACTAATAAGCATTATCGCATCGTTGGTTTCTCGAAAGTGCTGCATGTTCGCTTTCGGCGATCTGAATACCTTGTCACCATAATTTGGCGCCCCTATAGATAGTTGTCTACTTCTTGAATAAATAAACAAATAAAAAGAAATAAAACATTCTAAGTCTGAAGATGGATAAGCATCGGCGGTGCTGATACAGTTAACAATCTATGTATGTGAGATCCAAGTCGTCTCAAAGACATGCACACTGCCTTTACACACCAGACTTTTGAAGAATTCTGCTGGAAAAAGACTAGACATCTTGGAGCTCTAGGAGCCCTTCTTGCACAATCATCATGTGGGCATGACCCGGCGTTGAACCGCGACGAGAGCCCCGCGGAGTTTCCGGTGCGAGGTGTTATTTACTCGTCGGCGTTTCAAAGTGTTCATTAGGAATCGGAAGGCGCCACGGTAACACCAAACAGCAGAGGCCAGCGGATGTTGTTCGGCAAGGTTAGCATTGGACAAACTTCTGCATAGAGGGCTATGTGATTAGCAGCCACACCATCGTTCTCTGAACTATAGTTATGCCCGAACGAATATTCGAGCATTCGAATTCGATTAATTCTATTCGAATTCGAACATTCGTATTGGAATGCTCGAAAAACGCGATTTTCGAGTGTTATTCGAACCCGAATGCTCGAAAATCGTCGCTATTCGAATAGATTCGATTATTCGAAATTTTGAAGAGAGCGCAACTATACTCTGAATCCATAAGACAGCATTGGTTAGTTGAAATTTGGTTCGAAGGTTCTAGGTCTGTGTATACTAACAGCGTGATTCTGTTTTGACTGCCCCACTGACTACTTTCTTCCTATTTGAACCTTGTGCTGCGATTTGAAGCTGTTTTAGGAAGAGCATGTACGTTTCAAATATTTTTCCAACTGTTAAAAATTTGATCTCAGCATAGTTAGCAACCTCAAGAAATAGGCCTACTGAGAATACGCGGTGATATGCGTATTAATCTAATGACATCCTACGTTAAATAGTCGAAATACCAGCTCCCGGAATCCACTGAAAGTATAGAAAACGAAAAATTAAAAAATAAGAATTATCTGTTATTTTTAAGCGTGTAAAGAAAAATGCTAACAATGATATAAAGAGAAGCTAATTAGTTAATTATGAGTTGCGCCACGCATTCTATTTCTACGACGTAGAGACTGTTTCAGTTGTGAATTTTGATATATACAATGACTTGAGTGTTCATCGATCCCGAAGGGATGGAAGGCTTGGTTGGCCTGGGTGGGATGCCCAAACCAACAACCCGAAGTCGGGTGCACGCGACAGCCGGCGTCTCCTCCGACTTACCGTGAGTCTCCTAGAGATATGCTGTCTAACAAATAAGTGGTAAGAATAGCACTCGGCTACTCAGCTGCTATTTTTCCGACAAATCGGGTTCTTGGGCGTATATATTGGGTTGATCGAAAAGTCTTGCAACACTTTACGCTACTGCCTGTTAAATTTCTTGAAGCTCTTACAGTACTGATCTTCTGTGATGACGTCACAGTACATTCTCAAAGCTTCCTCAAGCACACTACATAAGGCCACGTCGAGCACGAATACAGCAACAATGTCAACGATAAGCAGCAGCATCCTACGACCTATCGTCTACTACGAATTTCTGCAAGGCCATTCCGCAACGTCTGCAGCCTCCAACATCTGCGCTGCATTCAGGAAGGAAGCCATTCACTGACTCGTTGGTATCAGTGCTTCAAGGCTGGAGATATCTCTCTCGAAGATCGACCTCGTTCTGGACGCTCCTCTGTTGTGGACGAAGAGAGCTTGCGCGAAGCCTTCAAGGTGAAGCCACATTCAACAACTCGCGAATTGGCGACGACACTTGGATGTACGCAAAGCACCGTCGTGGGGCAGCTAGAGGTCCTTGGGTACCGCAAAGTTTTGTCGTCTTGGGCACCACATGAGCTGCTGGACTCTGACAAGGTATGCCGAATCAGTGTTGCTGAGTCGCTGCTTCTTCGCCCGCACAGAAAGGACTTTTTGAAAGACATTGTCTCTGGTGATGGAAGCTGGGTTCTTGATTTTAACCACACCCGCAAGAGCCAATGGCTCCCACTCGGAGAACCGGCTCCAAGACAACCGAAACTGGACACCACGAAAAGGAGGTTCTTCTGTGTTGCTGGCGGGACTCAGAAGGCATGCTTTACTGGGAGTTGCTGGATAGTGAGACCACAGTCACAGCATCTGTCTGCGCTACCCAGCTCCAGAGCATGGCCGACGCCATGCGCCAGAGACGTCCAGAACGGGAAAATGTCTACCTGCTGCACGACAATGGGCGTCGTCATGTCGCAAAAGTGAGTCGCGAGAAAATCCTGGAGTTAGGCTGGAAGTTCTGCTCCATCCACCGTACTCTCCAGACCTCGCCCCTTCTGAATACCACCTGTTCAGAGCTCTGAAGCAGCATCTTCGAGGCAGAGAGTTCGATGATCGTCGACGTCAACTGGAAATGGAGGTTTCTGAATTCCTTTCCTCACAGCGCTCTGAATTCTGCCGGAAAGGAATTGAAGGGCTGCCTGAAAGGTGGGGCAGGATCTTAGACTTAGATGGGGAATATATCATGGACTGAGTATTGTACATTTTATTATATTGTATTGTATTATTTTTGTGCTAGTGCTGCAAGACTTTTTGTTCAACCTAATAGCAAAGTCAAACTACATGTGCCTCGGACCTGCTTATAGGTCCACCTATTATTCTTTGCAGTTAGTGATTCGGAACAAGTCTAGTTTGGAACGGATAAAAAGTTGACTTATTCATGAAGTGGATTTCAGATTACATTGCATAGGTTACACATTCGATATTGGTATATTATTCTTTACAGATAGAGTGCATGGACCTTCCACTAAGGTGGTTGAAAAAATCTGTCTCTTATTAATTTGAATAATTTTTACGGACCCGTAGAGATCAGTTGGAGGAGGTGCCTGCTGTGCACCAAATGCCAGATTCTTGGTTCGAATTTCCCGCCTAGGTCAACTAAGCCTTTCATCCTTCGAGGCGCGCAGTTGGTAACAAATTTGTCTGAAAAGGATAAAGCGCTGAAGCGCTGAATTGTCCATCCGCTGGCCACTGCAAGTCACTGTATGGCCAAATACGCGTTCAAATCGCCTCCACGACATCCCGTAAAAGTATAAGGCGTGGCGCATTCCACAAAGCAACTGAGTGACGTTGTTCTTTATCCCTTGTCTTCGTTTATTCTTCAGCGTTTCTAAACGCGGAAGGTAAATAAATATTGATGCATTTAGAAGGGCTTAAAGAGTGACGGCTGTTATTGCACTCTGGATTGGAGTAACTGTTTCGTGTTCGATGATGGAAGGAAAAAAGAAAATTGACGGATGTACTGCCGCTTTTCGTTCATATCTCAAAAAAGCTCCATAACATGCCCCTTGAAACCGCACTCCAACACAAAATTTTCAAAACACTTTTTCCGAAAACTTCACTGGCCTTGCACTGATAGTGTTGACGTACTTCAGGTGGGAGTTTTACTGCAAATCTATTCACTGAAAGGGCCGTAATAGATTCTCTGAAATTGGCAGGAGACATGTGTTCAAGTGCATGTGTTCATCTTCATTTGCGTTCACTATCTTTCAGGGATAAAGTACACCTAGTTGAAAGGTCAACATAGAAGATTACATGGAAAAGAGCTTCCGCTCATGCGTACAAGTCAATATAGCCTCATAAATCAGAGCAGCTAAGATACAGGTAAAGTTTACGACTAGATATAAAAGAATAATCAAAAACGGCGTAAGTCAATGTGGGATGCGCCACGCGTTCCACTTCTACAGGATGTCATGGAGGCAATTTCAACGCGTATTTGGCCCAGGCAAACACGTGAGGTGGCTTGTCAACAAATACGTGAATGTTTTATCCTTTCCAAACGAGTCTGGTACCAATTGGCTGATCCGTGGGATGGAAGAATTGGCTGCGTTAGGCGAGAAACTCCAACAAGAACCTCGATTTGGGGTAAACACGACAGCCGGCGCCTCCCCGAACTGCGCCTCCACTCGCTCCACGACTACACCAACATCAATAACATGTCAGGAATAGAAAATATTTTAGCCCTAAAAAGGAACAGATTCCTACATTTCATCCTTTGAAAAATGTTTTCTAGCATTCAGAAGGGTTCATTCCAGCCTTTACGTCTTAAAATGTTGTTAGTCCTTGAAACGCGAATAAAAGAAGGCGCTAATAAGTCTCTCTGTGGGATTCGCCAAGCCTTTTACTCCCACTGGACGTCGATGAAACAGCTTGCTAGTCTTTTTTTGTATGTTCCGAATTTCGATTAAGCACAAGATCAGAGACGATGTTGCATCGACCAGGTCGTCGAAAATTAGGTGGGCCGGCCACGTAATACGTCTCGCAGACACCCGATGGAGGAAAGCCGTTACCGACTGGATTCCGTGGAATGTCAAGAAAACACCAAGACGCCCGCTAACGCACTGGTGGGACTACTTCGCGAAAGCCCTGAAGGAATCATGTGACGCTCTTCGTGTCCCTCGAGCGAGGAGGATCCATTGGAGCACTCTGGCACGCAACAGGGACGAATGGAGACGCAGCTGGCGCCCGCTCGAAGAACTGGATGATCAACAGACAACAGATGTTGGATGGCAAGTGATAGCACAATCGGAAGAGGAGCCGACTATCATGTTCGGCCCAAATCGGAGCTCCTGGTTCGGATTTTCCACCCAAGACAACCAAGCCTTCTATCTTTTCCGGTTGGTGAATTGAAACCAGAATTGTCGGTGGAGCAAAAAACACAGACTTGTTCATCGGCTATAGGCCTCTGTTCATCGGATATAGGCCAAACACGCCCTCAATTTACTTCCGCGATAAAGGTATAGTGCATGGCGCATCCCGTGAAGGGATTGTCTAACGCTGACCTTTTTTGTTCCTTTGTTCTCTATCCTTTATATGTAGCAGATTTCATCACAAGCTAACTCAAACCAGCTTTTAGATTATCTTAATCCTTGCCTTGTATAAAGAGGGAGAAATAGAACTACATCGTTTTCCTCAAGATGAAAGGTTTGTTTTGCCAAAAGATTGACAATCAGCTGGCATGGGAGATGTCCCAGTGAGGTCTGACGGGGGTCCCTTAGATGAAGCACAGTTGAATTTACCTGAATAAAGTTTCAAAATTCTAGCAAAATCATTTAAGTAAAGTTCTAGGCGAAACAAAGCAGGCGCTGAGCGACCTAGTTTGGTTGGATTGAAATCGGTTATGCGTCCGACGCAGCCTTCAAGACAGCCTCAGAAGTTCGACTGATGAAGTGGATGAGGTGAGCATCGAACTGAAGCGGGGAGAAGGGCAGTCAGTGTGTGTATGGTGTTTGTCGGCTCACGACCCTCTATGTACATAAGTAATTGCCTGCAGCAATTACGAGAGCATTGATTCAGCCCGGGGTGAGTGAGTGTCGCCGCGTGTGGGGTGCAGATGAAGAATCGACTCCTCCAAGTCGGACAGCGAGCCGGAGCCGGAGGGCTCCGCTTACAGACGGGCACTGAGGAAGCCTTTCTGGCAAGGTTTTTCTGGGGACACGAGATTTCTGCTAGAGAACTGTGGATTTTGGACGGATCTTCCGGATGAACGAAGCCATGGCTTACGGTAGCTGACGATCACTGCAGCGACGATAGACAGGAGTTCATCCCTACATACCTTCTCGTATGGGATCCTTCAATACTCTGATAAGCCTTACCAAAGGAAGATCTAAGCCCTCATACATCTCTAGAAAGTCTTACATTCGTCCCTTTTGTTATTCAATTTGAATGCAACAAAATTATGAATCCGGCATAACTTCTTTGCTGATACGGAAGGCACGGATTATGTAAGCTTTGGCAAAAGCATAGTAATTCTACGCAAGTTGAAAAAATCAGCTTTCTTAAGGTCGAGGTTAATTGTAAGTATCACCCTCTTCTCGGGTAAGGCTGGTATTTCATTTCTTAAAATTTTGGAAACAAAAATGAAAAAAGTGAAAAAGCACTCCAGCAGTTTTCCGTTACTTAAGGCATCCCTGGATAGTTATCTCGCTCCAACGACAAGTTTTCTCTTTAGTTACAGCAATACATTGCTTATATTCCCAGTTGAACGTTTCCTTTTGTAGTTACTTCTTGTTTTTTAAGAATGTTTGTACGTTTTGCGTTCACTATCTCACACGGCTTCACAGTTTGACTTGATCTTATTCATGTAATGAATAGGTCATTTATTCTCTGTTAAACGTTTCCTTTTGTGCGCTAACCACCATTCATTGAAAATGCAAGTCGTTTCTAAAAAAAACTCTAGGACATCATGGAACTTTGTATCTAAGCTCTTCTCTTGGTTTTGTTCTCCTTTCAATTTTACAACCTTTGACGTTTTTCGTTGTATGTTCTGTCTGGCGTGTAGCGCAGTCGGTGCAGGTACCGGCTGTCGCATGCACCCGATACAAAGTTCCTGGTTCGGATTTCCCGCCCAGGCCAACCAAGCCTTCCATCCCTCCAGGGTCAATGAATTGGTACCAGATGGTCTGGGAAGGATGAAGCGCTGACTTGTTCATCGGCTGGCCACCGCAATTCATTGTATGGCCAAATACGCATTCAGCTCGCCTCAACGACATCCCGTAGAAGTAGAATGCGTGGCGCATCCCAGAAGGGATTGAGTAACGCCACCCTTTATCCTTTATAGACAGATTAGTTGTCCTATTATGTTTTAGTAATTTGCCAATTCTTATCCTAGAGGCCGGATTCATGAATGACTTTCCCTTGGGTTATGTGGGTAGAGAGTAGAAATTGAACTATTACCTAAAATTTACGATAAAGTGGAGATGGGTGAATGGTGGAGTTGAATTATATTATTCTTTGAAATACATCACATCATGAATATCAAATTTGCTCTTTGCCTACTATCTTGTGCTGGTAAACTTACCATTAAACCCAATACCTTACCAATGGTAAATCCGGCATCTGGCTGTCGATTTGCGCAGTTCCTTATTCTCTCGTTTTTCGCATAGACGTTTAATCATGTAATGAATATGTGATAAATAATGTAGTGTAGAACACGACTTGAGCATCTTCTTAAGCTCCAGCAAGCGGCTCAGCAACACAACGATGGGACCCATCGTCAGCTAGCGTCAGCGAGTGATATTTGCTGAGAAGCTCTCTTACATGGAACACAATCCGCTCCATGAATCCCGTCGTGTTTGCCCAGACGGCAGAAGGGGACCGCCAGCGGCAGGCGATCTCCTCTTCGACACAGCGTGCCGCCTGAAATGTGTTTGAGCCGGCTGCTGACACCGATCATAATAGTCCTAAGCCGGATTAGGGCTCGGACAATTATGGAGATCCTGATGATGCTCTCTCTCTCTCGCGAACAGATCGTATTCTGAAGCACGGTCCTTGCTGAAGCTTACTGAACTCTCCGCTTGTTGGCGTTGAACACGCAGGAGGGATCACTGGCTCTGTGGTGCATGGGCTGATCCACCCTAGCATGCTGTGACTCGTAGACGTGGTACGTATTGAGTGAGGAAAAAGACTTGACCGGAATTTTTTCACTCCAAAAAATCACTGCATTTAGTTTTCAGATATACATATCAATTTGAAGGCAATCAGCACCATAATTAAATTCATCATTTTCCTAAAAATGTTGATAACGACTGATAAGTTCATCTGTTTCTTGGCTCGGCACAGTCGAAAAAGGAAACGTCCTCAACTCCGAGCTCCAATTGATCACTGAATTCCTTGTCGCAAAGATATTGCTTCAAGCCAAAAATAGATGGTATTCAGAAAGAACTGTGTTGAGAGAATAAGGACCACAGGATTCCACTTTGCATTAGAAGTTGGCAGTCATTTGGCGGCTCATCTTCGCGTCCTGGAGCTGGATTCATCGACTTACGGCACTTTAACAGAGCTAGCATTTAACATAGAAAATTGCGGCCGAAATCCCTGATAGCGCGGCTTATCAAGCGATATGGTGAGCGGGAAGCCGTGTTATCTGAGATTTTCGCTGTGAATTCTCTGTTAAAGTTATGTAAGTTGTTAATGAATCCGACACCTGGATGTGAAATATATAAACCTAGTCGCGCTTCGTATGTTTAAAGCAAATAGAGCCGACCAGTCTCCGAAGATGAGCAAGAACATTTAGCCGTTTGGTGGCACGAACCGAAAGGAAATGTGGTTCTTGGTTAGATCGTCCTACAGTCTTTCCTCATTAGCCACGCGGTAGAATACCCAAAAATAGGAGCTATAAAGTTATTTCCCAAAATTTGCTGCGAATAAATGTTGATTGACGATGCTGACTTCTTCTCCTTGGATCCGATCCTAAGACGTTGAGGGGCCTGTAGAAGTAGCTTCGTTCGACATGGGAGACAGAGGACTTCGATAGGCCAGATCTTTAGATGGCAAGGAGTCCCGGTTCCTCCTGCAGATCTTTTTGATGTCGTCGGTCGGAGCCTAGAAGCTAGTATTGAGGCTGTAGAAAACGTTGAGTTCTCGAGTCCATGCGACCTGCAATGTCAGCTTCTTGCTGTGCTTTTATACGGTCTTAGGTCGAGGCCGAGAAGAGGGATGTCAGCACAATCTGTAAACAAAAAGAACGATCACCCAACAGATAACTCAGACAACTTATCAAAGGTAGATCGTGTGGAAAGAAGTCTTTTCTGACCGTCGTACATTTGTGCTTCGCAACAGGAATTCAAAGTAGAGCACTTCGTTCGGATCTGACCACAGCAAAATAGCATCTTCTCCTCGCGTTGAAAGCTACTTGCGGGGTTTTAAACAAACACTACCTCTTCACGATGGCAATGGCTGCTAGGGCTTCCACTTTTCCCCTCCACTTGCTTTCAGCAGCTTCAACTTAATCCTCATGGTGGGTTTATCAGCCTCGAATTATTTTTACCTCATGTCTCTTTAATTGCTTATTCTACATATCGCACTATGAAAAAACTTACTGGCAAACGTTATTATTGCTAGATTGTGCACATGTCTTGGGTACAATAGATTGTGGTATTCTGATCGATAGTTTACTCCCGTTCCAAGAAAACGGAAAAAAGTTCTTCCAAATGTGTAGCCCTTGTTGGAACTAATCAGAAAAATGAAGGGGCCGACTGTGGTTATTTCAGAGGCGATTGGAAATATTTCCTAAAGTGACAAAGTACTGCTTGCAGCGCTTTGTCACTGAATTCCCTACTTGCTATGAAAGTCATCTCATCAAAGAAGCTAGTCCTCTTGCAGCAAGCAGCAGCAGCACAAGAAGTACCTCTATGGAATTTTTCAGGCGACTGGGTCTCTTTGTTTCCACATGATATTCAGCTTTTACAAGTCAGTCGTGACCAGGGCGGGATTCGTCAACGACCATTACCGGGGATGTGCAGGGTGAAAGGGGCACACCAATGATGTAGCTTTCAACATGCACGTCACCCACACATTCGTGGGTATACTTCTAGGTGGAGTGTACATAGTCGACAGTCCTCCTGGGGCCGGATTCATCAAAGTTACTGCAGTAACTTTAACGGAGAATTGTAAGCAAAAAGCTCAGATAACATGGCTTATCAAGCGGTATGGTGAGCGATAAGCCACGTTATCTCAGCTTTTCGCTTACAATTCTCCGTCAAAGTTACTGCAGTAACTTTGATGAATCCGGCCCCAGGTCATATCCCTATATCCACGACGATATCGTTACCTTCAACTCGAGACTAATGAGTCTGGCTCTAGGACCATGCTTTTCCTTGACCAACTCTGCATGAAAAGCTCTTTGATAATGTTCTAGGTGTAGTACGGGTTCCTCATTTACTATTTTGACGTCAAATAAGACTAACGTCATAGTGGACCTTCTTCTAAACCAGCTCGACGCTTCTGAAATCAGAGTGAACGTCTTTAAAATCTAAACAAGTTTCGTGCACATTAAGCTAGTAATTCTCCAAGACGACTAGAATAATTTTTGTTCGGGGAAAATTTAGCACAACTCTCTTTGAAATTTCTTAGTGCAGTACACGAGTGCCCTATTTGACGTGAAAATGGTGTAGACGTGCTAATTACTCTACCTGGACTTGACCTGGACATGCGGTAGAGTACTCAGAGGAGGCTTCGACTGTCGCGTGCATCAGCACCAGGTCTCTGGTTCGGGTTTCTCGCCCAGGCCAATCAAACTTTCCATCATTCCGGTATCGGTGAATTGGTGCTAGACTTGTCTGATCGACCGGAAACAGCAGGTTGTGCAGGTCAAATACGCGTTCAAATTGCCTCCACGATATCCCGCAGAAGTAGAATGCTTAGCCCAATCCGCAAAAGGATGAAGAGGGATTTCCTGAACCCTTTCTTTATACTTTATTATACTAAGCCTCAACAGAACTTTTGGGACATCTTGTGTTAGGTTGGCAACTAAATTCGTGGACTCTCAAGCATTTTCAACAAAAGTGTATATTAACAAATAACTAATAGCAATCTTTAATCGAGGTAAGATCCGTTGGAACGCAGAACCGCTTCCCATTTATCAGGTAGCTGGTCTATCCTACACCTTTAGAATTCTTGTGGTTTTGAGGCGAAGAATCCTTGGAGGTGCATTTTGACCTGGTCCACATTGGTAAGTTGCCTTAAAGCCAAGGAGTACCTTCAGCGAACGATAGAAGTGGTGGTCACTCGGCGCACAATCTGGGGTGTAAGGTGGATGAGTTAGACGCTCCCAGCCAAAGTCCTCGATTTTTTGAAAAGCTCAGTTCGCGACGCGTGTTCTAGCGTCATCCTCCTGAAAGACAACGCCTCTCCTGAAGAGCTGCTGGAACCGATTCTGGCAGAGTCTAGTCTGGTCTGCACGAGGTCAAGTTGTAAAGAGTAGACCTCGGCATCATTGCTGGAACCGCTCTCGATGAGTTCCGAATGGTGACACCTTCCCGACACCTCGAAACGGGGAGCATCACCTTCTTCTGGCGAGGGTTAGGCTTAAGTGTTGGTAGCGGCTTCTGTTTTGTTCTAAGCCACTGGTTAGAATGCTGACGATTATTCACTGGAATCCACTTCTCATCACATGTTACAATACGGAGGAGAAATGGTTTCTGCTTGCGACGATGCAACACCTCCTTCAAGGCATTCAAAGGCTTCTTGTTCTGCAATAGGGTCAAGTCGTGAGGCATCCATTTACCATTGAGCTTTACATAGAAGCCAACGCTGTGCAGAACCTCCTCAATAGAGATACGTGAGCACTAAAGACGAGTGCTAACATACGCGTTGTCAAGCTCGGATTTCTTCGATGACACTAATTAAGCTCGACAATCAAGGGCAATCGGTCGTCTGGTGCGTGGCTTGTCTTCAATTTAAACGTTGTCTTCATGGAACATCTTGGACCATTTGAACGCTGTCAACCGTTGGACAACTTCATCTCCTACGGCTACACATATGTTCTGTCGGGCTTCAGTTGCAGAACGGCCAAGCTGGTACTCATGAAAAGGAATTCGCGAATAGTGACTCTGTGTCCTTTCATTTCAGACTGAAAAACTTCCCACGAAATCGGAATGGCAGGACAGCAAAAGTAGCTTCGGAAAGTGCAGACTAATTGCTTCCAAATAATTGATGCCCAAATAGCTAAATAATTGATGCCCAAATACCCTGCTAATCCCTGCTGGAAGAACTGGCTACGAATGAGTCCACGAATTTAGTTGCCAACCTAATAACTGGCGCCGAGGAATACGGTACCTAGATCCACTCCTGATTTCTGGCATGGCGCTGTTGCATTAATGGTACTGCGGCAGTCATAGGTGCTTGCTAAGAATATCCGGAGAGCAAACTGTTGGCAACCAGTGGATTTCGGCAGCTGCTCGCCAAGGCACAGCAAAGCGATCATTTTTCACAGTCTCCCCGACGTGTGTGGGCGAGCTGACATCTGGAAATTGCGTGTGTGGTCGGTGGTGGCGATTTTTTTCGAGAAGCGGAAGAGAGCGTGTCGTGTCCGACGGCTGACTCGGCGGTCGGTCGAGCACAAAAGCGACATCATCGCGCACTCATTAACAATGCTAATCGACACTTAGATGTACGACGAGCCGCTTTGGACGCAGCCGGCCAGCGGGCCGGCCGCTCTCTCCGCTTTCTCTTCGGCACGAGACCTCCTCCGGCATAATAGCCCGAGACGACGACAATTGCGGTGATGTAAGACCGCCAAACGACACCGCCTAACGGGCGCGTAACGGACCAGCTCGGGCCCCGAGCTGGCGCGGGGTGCAGAGATTGCGCCAAACATCGAGAACCAGGAGGCTGATGGAGAGACGAAGACAGTCGTACGGGATGTTGATGGAGTGCTGACGATGTGAAACTTGACGTGTCTAACGATCATTTGCTTCTGGTGGGTCTGCCAACGACTAACTGACCCGCAAAGGATTTTTGGCGGAAGGGATTTCCGGAAGAAGAAGGGAAGAGATACGCGCATTCTGTAGGTGCATGTCAAGATAGCAAGTCTAGACTAACAATAGGGTTGGGAATGAATCCCAGAGATTAAGACCGCCAAGGAAAAGAATGATCTGAGCAAGCAGTAAAAATGGTTTCTTTTATCTAAACATTTTTAGGCCTATGACTTTTCCTAAGTTTACCTCCCTTAAGAAAATCTTTGGCGTAGTCCTGAAAGACTGTAGATGACTAGTGCTAATTTAATTCTTACCTTGCAGGCTACCTTCCCAGTGCTTAGAACAACATTTCAAGGTAAACTACAAGGCGCATGCACTCGTTAGGTAAGGAATAGGGATCGTTGTTCTCTTTGTGCATTCTATCTCTACAGGATATCTTGAAGACGTTTAGAATGTGTAATCGCCATATACTTGTGGTGTTAGACAGATGGACAAGCCAGCGTTTTATCCTTCCCAACCAGGTACCAATATACCGACTTTAAAGCGAAGGTTGGTTATCCTGGACTGGACCCCAAGCAAAACCATCGAATTAGGGTGCGCGTGACAGTCAGTGCTCCCTCCGAGTGAGCAGCCACTTGTTCAACTCTAGACTTAGATAAACAGATTCCACAATTAAATTATTAACTGACCTTGTGCATCTCTAATGAAAAAAAAATGGTTCGTCGAACCAGCAGACGGTTCCGATATTCCTTCCGCTATCCAATCCATAATTGCGGTCAGGGCCGCGTGAAAATATTAGGTGTTTGAGTATACGCTTCGGGAGCTTGTGGTTCAGTCCAAATTAAATATACTTTTCAAAGCTAAGACATTAAAAGAATCTGTAAGAGTACAAACGGACTATTTCTCTAAGAAATCACTTAACATTTTTATCGTTTTAGGCTAACATCCAGTCGCCCACCAACCCGTTTGCCACTTCTAAATGAAAGCCCTGAACGACCAACTCTACGCTCTTCCTGTCCCTCAAGCGAGGAGGATCCATTGGAGCACTCTGGCACGCAACAGGGGTGAATGAAGACGCTGCTGGCTCCCGCTCGAGTACATCGATAGGCAATAGGTGTTGTTACAGGTGATATAAGGTTAACATCTCATTTAGATGTGTTCAAGATTACACGTCCAAGTCAAATTCATGGCGCATACTCCCAAACAGAAAGTTTATAGATTCATATTTTTAGTATTCCTTCTGCACAAGATGTCATACCTGTGACGTTCACTGTATAGAAGTACAGGCCCTTATTCTCGTGTCGTCAGAACTACGCGAAAATACTGGTCATTTTCGCTTCATCAAACGTCAGTAGTACCGATCGAATATGTCCTTCTTCTCATTTTTCTTCTTCTTGTTCTTACACTCTTCCTCTAGAATACGACATTATTCCTTAAATACAGGAAACCTAGAAAAGCTAAGGATTTTGATGCCACAGCTTGACACAAGGATGTTCCAGATTATTTCTAAGATGACCAACGACACACTAATGTTTTAACACATTTGCTTAAGCCTGGAGCGGGTGGTAGAGAGGCTATATGTTGTTACAGGATGTTTTGTTCCGATGAAAACTCTTGCGCCAGGCGGGACTCGAACCCGCATCTTCTGCTTTCCGGGCAGCGATGTTCGTCTTACACCACCGGCGCTGTTTGTTCGTAACACTAATGATACTATGCACTAATGAACGACGCATACCCAAAGGATATCCACATGTACCCTGCATGGATACCGTATTTACCTAGAAAGCGTGAAGCTATTACTTGTCCATAGATCCATCGCCAAGAGTAATTGTTCTGCTGGCAGACGTTCGCATGTTACCTCCAAGAGAATGTGCAGATGCAGAACGCGTGGCGTATCCCAAAGAGTTCTCTCTTTTCTTTTCCTCTTGACGACTACATCACAGTTTACAAAGTTTAAAATGACGAGTTTCTTATCGATTTGCTTATCATTGAGGGCGTCATGGCGCAGTCGGACGAGGGGTCTGCTATCGCGTACACCCGATTCGAGGTTCTTGGTCCGGATTTCCCACTCGGGCGCTCCGCATCCAACTCTTTCATCCATACGAATGACAGAGAATTCGTGCCAGATTCGGCTGGGAAGGATATACACCTAGTGTCCATCTGCTGGCCATCGCAATTCATTGTACAGAAAAATATTCATTCAAATTACCTCCACGACTTCCGGTAGAAGTAGAATGCTTGTGGATTCCAAAATGGATTGAATAGCGCTCTCTTCGTCCTATTTTCTTATCCTTGCTCATCGTTTGCTTCCGATGAAAGGGAATCAACGTTCAGAATGCGCAAAAAAGTGTCCCGCAGCTCTGACCTGCGTACAGTAGCCCTTCCAGTGCCACCGTATCCATAGCCACCTGAGACGGCAATCATGGTGCGACTTCCTGCCGCTGCAACGCGTCTTTGATAGAGCCGATCGGCTGAAAGCGCACATGCTGGGTGTCGGTAAACAGCGGCCATTAGGAGGCCACTCGATTAGGTCGATGAGGACACCTGTGTTCTCAACCGCTAGCCGCTCACACCTTCGAGACGGCCAACAATCGTCGTCCGCCATGTAATGGGGATCTCGAGGGGTGGAGGGTTTTACGGGGCCTTAGTTGAACAATAACGTAGTGAAACCATAAGGCAGTGCTGGCACATCAAAGCCCTGAACTCTCTTTACTGCTTCCAATAATTTCAATTACAAAACTTGTATTAGGTTGGTGAAAAAGTCGTGCACCAAAGCGTAATTTTTTTTCAAAATTTTATTGCTTCTTTTGCAAGCGACTCAAATCTACAAAGTAATTACCATTCACATCTGCAACCTTCTGCCATCTGATGCGGAGATCACGAAATACTTTCTCCTAGAACGAAGTCAGCTGTGACTCGAAGAAGTGCTCCATCTCGGATTCCAGTTCAGTTCATTCGTTGAAGCACCTATCCCTTAGGTGTTGCTTGAGAGCTAGAAAGAGGTGGTAGTTCGATGGCGCAGGATCTGTTGAACACGGTTGGTGAGAGCACCTCCCACCTAAGCTCTTGCAATTTCTGGCGAGACGACCTTGCAACGTGGGGGCGAGCATTGTCTTTCTTCCTACGCTCTCGCCGTTTGCGCGACATGGCCTCGCTCAGCTTCTGCAGCTGTGTAACATAGATGGTCGCTGATACTGCGGTGCCGTCGTCAAGGAGCTCATGATAGAGCATACCTCGAGAATCCCAGCGACAGCACAGCATGGGCTTACTCTGGTGGATGTCCGCCTTGAGGTTGCGGTTCTCCTTGAGGGATCCACTGGGCCTTCCGAGTATGGTTAACGAGGAAGACCCATTTATTTCCCGTGACGACATCCTCGAGAAAGTCCTTATTACGAAAACGAACAAGGAGAGACTGAGCCTTGTCCGAGTCACGGAGTCTCTCCACTGCAATCGTAGTATTTATGTGCCCTCAGAAGCAAGTTGCCACGTGTGCGAAATATTCTACAATGTTTGTGCTACAACTACATGGCAACAAACAGTCGTTGGAAATTTCTGTTAAATCTCGAAAATTTTTCAAAATTTTTGGTGCAAGACTTTTTCACCAACCTATTAATTACAGGGTGTTCCAAAATGACGCTAAAGGTTTGACGTTTTCTAATGCAACTGTGTCGATCCGCAGTATAACTACGATAGCGTCATTTTTTCAGCGTATCTTTTTGTTGCAGTTATATTTTTAAAGTCTGGTTTTGTCCTCGTTATGGTTTTTCTCAGCATTGCTCTGCGATTTTGGAAGTTCATCGTCGAGGATAGCGCCAAAGCGACACCGTTCACCAGCTCGGTTAACCCAATTGATTGTCTCCACCGCAATTGGCCGATTCAGGAATCTTGGCCATGATGTTGAACGTCTAGAACGGGAAAAAACAGCGTTGTCAATATGCACGGATCCGGAAAATTATTTTATTTATTTATTTATTTCTTTATTTCTTTATTCAATACCTTCGCGATAAGCGCAAGCGTCAGAAATGAGTGCTACAACAACAACATGAAGACACACATAAAGCGAGTCCAACCAATGTCAGATCTGTTAAAAATTAGGACAAAAGGATAAAGGACGGCGTTACTCAATCCTTTTTGGGATGCGCCACGCATTCTGCTTCTACGCGATGTCGTGTAGGCGACTTGAATGCGTATTTGGCCGTACACTGACTTTCGGTGGCCAGCCGATGAACAAGTCAGCGCTCCATCCTTCCCAGACAACTCTGGTACCAATTCAATGACCCCGGAGGGATGGAAGGCTTGGTTGGCCTGGGCGGCAAATCCGAACCAGGAACCTGATATCTGGTGCACGCCTCCTCCGACTGCGCTACACGCGCACGTGAAAAATTAGAGCATTAATAAAAAGACTGCTTACCCAAAGCGAATAAGGCGGCAAGGATGTGACTTGTTAAACTTCATAACTCAATTGCGACTTCTTAACAGATCAGTATGAATACCCAAGTGAAGTAGCTGACGAACCAAGATTAGTACAGATCCTTTTTTCCGGCTAACGTTTCGGCGCAACCGCCTTCTTCAGAGCCTGGAAGAGTCAAGTTGAGTTTGAAAAACCATCCGTCCAAAAGCCATTTCAGAACACAGCGGCGAATCAGAAGTTGGCAGGAGAGGGAGACGAAACACGAAGAGGTAACACAAACAGTCCAGTGCAGATGGGCGAACGGTACCCCTTTTAAGGCGACACATGAGGAGATGAGGTCATCTTCGGTTCACCCTCCTAGCGAGCCTCCGGCAGACTGTCCTCCGGTTTGAGAACGCAAAGGTCAACGTACGGAGCCAGCTCCTGTATCACCGCTACGCGTTCCTCCTTCCTCTTTATCGTGGGGTTCCTAGCGGCAATCCACAGCACTTCTAGTGTTTTCAATCTCAATCTCAAGGCACGTCTCGTTAGGAATCAACTATACGATTCCTGCTGTAAGACTCGCCAGTGTATTATCTGCCCATTCGGTAAGGAGGGAGACTGCATGGTCTCAGGTGTGGAATACCTTATAAAATGCACGGGTTGCAACGGCGAGTACATTGGCGAGACGGGTAGACCCCTTGTGGAGCGCGTTAAAGAGCATTTGGGCATGCTTCGTAGGTGCGATATCGCCTGTCCGTTGGGTGAACATAGGCTACGATGTCACAATGGCGCGGGCATTGACGTGGCGGTGACGATACTGGCACGCGAGTTCGAGACCTCGGCGCGCAAAACACTAGAAGCGCTGTGGATTGCCGCTAGGAACCTCACGATCAACAGGAAGGAGGAACGCGTAGCGGTGATACAGGAGCTGGCTCCGTACGTTGACCTTTGCGGTCTCGAACCGGAGGACAGTCTGCCAGAGGCTCGCTAGGAGGGTGAACCAAAGGTGACCCCATCTCCTCAGGTGTCGCCTTAAAAGGGGTACTGTTCGCCCATCTGCACTGGACTGTTTGTGTTACCTCCTCGTGTTTCGTCTCCCTCTCCTACCAACTTCTGATTCACCGCTGTGGTTTGAAATGGCTCTTGGACGGATGGTTTTTCAAACTCAATTTGACTCTTCAAGGCTCTGAAGAAGGCGGTTACGCCGAAACGTTAGCCGGAATAAAGGATCTGCACTAATCTTGGTTCGTCAGCTACATCACTTGGGTATTCATACTGATCAATATCATGCCAAGATTCAATGACAGTCGAGCATGGAATATTCTTAACAGATCGCTCTAGCTGACCCAGGAAGAAGACATCTCGTCGTCTTCAGGTGCATATGCGCTGGCTGCCCTATGGGGAAAAAGCGCCACCTCCAGCTTACACCTACGCTGATTGATAAGAATCTTCTCAGGCTCCTCCTTTGTTTGAGAAGCGCGCAGAGTAAAGAACTTGGAGCCTCCAAAGTGCGAGTAGGGGATTAGCTTATAAACCCTACAAATATCAAAGAATTTCCTGCGAGGAGCCAATGTGTGAAGACCCAAGGACTTGTACCTTATCGATGCTATAGGTACCTTAGAGTAAAGGAAACCGCCAATGCAAATCAGAACCTTAGGAGTGTAGCTATTCTCTACCTTTTCCACGAGTTTTATAAAAGATTTTCTACTAATAGAAAAACCGTAGTGGATGAGTCCACCAGCAGCCGAACCTAGGTCTTATAAGGCCTAAGCAGAATCTGGTAGGTCCTAAGCTGTGCGCGTCTACAACTGTCAACGGTCACATGCTTAGAGAAATCAATCATCGCAAGCGTCATCGAAAAACTAGCAACTCCAAATTCGAGCGTCTCCATGAGAAAAACCGCCCCGTTATATCGGTGTCAGTCTCATGTCAGGGCATCGACTGCCAAAAACGGACTCGGATGCAAGCTCTAGAAATTCCATAAAGTCCATCACCTGACGGACAAGAGAAAGCGCGAACGGCTCCATCGACGGCGGTGCGTCAAGGGGACCACTTCGAATCCGGTCGAATATAGTGTCGCCTAGTGCCTATGTTGTTGTCATTTATGCGTTGCTCTGTTAAGTTGTTAGGTGTTTCCTACAGCTGCTCGCCAAGACATCACATTTGGGTACGTTTGGGTAGATGAGAAGGGTATAAGTTCACAGAGGCTGCGGCATTAAACATATATAGTCCGTCCAAAAATTTGTTCGCTATCCTAAAACACACCAGGGAATTCCATACTATTAGGTTGAGTCATAAATTTTGCAACATTTCTGTTTTTTCTGGAACTCAAAGTAAACCCGTCAAAGTGTTGTATCTTGTTTGAAAGCTTGTTGTCTAGCGATCATTTTAAGCTATGAATCGTTAATTTCTCTTGCGCTGTTGAAAAGTTTTACTCACTAGAACGATGAACGAACTCAAAGTGAAAAAGTGTGTGATTTCATTTTTAATTACCAGGCTGTCCAATAATTCTTGTCCGAAAACTTCACCATTTTTAATTTTTTCAACTTTATTGAAAAACAAGTCTAATCAACAATATAATCACCACAGTTATCCACAACAGTGGCCCATCGATTGGGCAGGTCGCCGATGCCCTTCGCCCAGAACTCCGGGGGCTGTGACTCGAAGAAGTCCGCGATGTCGGATTTGAGGTTGTCGCAGTTGGTGAATTTTCTTCCGGCCAAATGGGGCTTCAGCGGGCGGAACAAGTGGTAGTCGGAGTGGGCGAGGTCCGGGAAATACGGCGGATGGGCAACCGTCTCCCAGCCGAACGTCGCCAACTTCTGCTGGGTCTCCTTCGCCACGTTGGGCGCGCGTTGTCGTGCAGCAGGTGGACCGAGGCCCGTCGGGGACGCTTTTCTCGGATGGCGGCGGCTAGTTTCTCGAGCTGATCGGTGTAGATGGAGGAGGTGACCGTCCTGCCTTGCGGGAGCAGCTCGAAGTACGGCATGCCCTTGGCGTCCCACCAGCAGCAGAGCATGATCTTCAGCGGGTGTTCCCTGTCCTCGAGGCTCGTGTCGCCGCTCTCGAAACGACTGAACCAGCGCCTGACTGTGCGTTGTGACATTGCATCCTCCTTGCACGCTCTGCAGATGTTGGCGACCGCGGTGCCCGTGTCGTTGCCCAGCAGCCACCCGTAGTACACGAACGTACGAATTCGACCTTGGTCCACTTTAGCTTGTACTGGTAGCTAGACGCGGCGACTGCGCCTTATATACCCCTAGCGTGGAACTCTGGAGAACCTTCTAGAAGGCTTTTACACTTGCCTGATATTATAACACTTCTAAGCAAAATTATAGAATTTTGAAAATTTTCGGACAGGAATTATTGGACAGCTGTTAGTTCAAGCTCGGCAGCAAGACAGCGACGGGAGCAAAGCACACTGAGGAAGTCACCGGCAATCAAACCACACTAGGACTGACTGCTGATCTCCACTCCTCCCAGTGAAGGAACGAGCTAGGGGTTCTAACTTCAATACCGGAGCTCCTCCGAAGGAAAGTCCTGCTGCGCATTTGGTGGATGCGTAGTGATCCAATGCACCTAAAGCTGCTCCATGTAGTCAAACCATCCTTGACGCTCCCTTAGGCCAACAACTCGACTAGTTCCAGCAAAAGTTAGTTATTCCACCAACTTCTGAATGCTGAATGTTGTTGAAGCCTCCAAACAGTTACGCAGCGGTCGTGTGATGTTTCGTTTTGAAGAGATTCGTTTAAAAGTCCATCACTGTCGACTAAATTTCTCATTTAGGCAAAAAAAAGGTTTTTGCCAGAAAAATATTCTCAGGAAACTTTTTGTTCTGCAAGCTCCTGCTTTCTCCTCTTCAGACTACACCTGTTGGATGCAGCATCCATCAGCCTCCGTCTGCCCTTCCGTCCGTTAGTCCTTCTGTAGTGCCCGTATGTTTGGGAAATTCCATCGGCCTTTGAGCAGCTCTCATGTCTCCATCGATTCCGTTAAACTCTGTGGGGATGCCTGTTTGAGGAGGAAATCACGCGAACAGACCACGAATAAAACAGCGGTTAGCTGACATGCTGCTCTGCTGAGGTGGCGAGTTTGATTTCACGACAGAAGCGTTCCAGAATTCAGAAGTACTTCATTTCTTTATTGTAATAGAAGGAAATGCAAACACCGTTATTGCCTATATGCGCCGTGTTTCAGACCGCGAACGAAGCATAGTCCCGTTTAAGAAGCGCAGTCGTCTCGCTCTCTTCAGCTCGATCGCAAATCGAATCCATCACTTCAATGGTTCGTGATTGTCCCACACCTAAATCAAATAGATGGGAACAACGCCATGGGTGAAACACTGAGTGACAAAAATCAAAAAATTTCAGCAGTTAGGGCCTTCCTCATAAAAACGGCGCATCCGGTTAAGAAAAAAGAAAAAACCAGTTAATTCCTTCTTAGTTAGTTCCTCCTTCTTTCACTCCTAGCCGTAAGGCTGAACCCCGAAAAATGCATTACGAAATTAGATTCCAGCCTGCACCTTGAAATGCGAATAGTGGCTATGTAAGATGTGTACCGGAGGGACAGGTCTTTTGCTTGCCTCGTACCGGAATCGATATATTATACACCCTATCACAATGCGGTACAGCAGCAGTTGTAGATGCCGTACATGTCGCGCAGTCGCACCGTAGCGGTGAGGGAACGTGTCTCTTCTCCCACCGAAAGCTCGACAGCCAATCATACACCGGCTTAACTGCACAGGAAAAGCACATGAGTGCCTGCCGCACTACGACAGGAGTAATGACGCGTTCAAGCGCCCGCGCTGCATGTTCCCGCACTTTCCGGTGCCACATCTCCGCTTCATGCGCTTTAGACGCTTTTTATTGCTATGTGCTTCAGGCACCTCCATTCTTTTAAAAATCTTTGAGAATACCTAATTGGTCCTCGCTTCGCTGACGACATCGTGCTCATAACACCGAGCATCAGCCGTGCGGAGCAACTGTTGGCCGATATGTGGGAACGTTGGACTACAGCTGAATCTTACGAAGACGAGGAACGGGCAAGTTTCTGACGCCCCATCCTCGCACAGTGGAACGAACATCTCCGGATGCTCCAGCTACGTGTATCTGGGTCGCGAAATCAACATGGTCAACGAACTAGCACCAGAGCTGAGCAG
The DNA here is from genome assembly GCA_947396885.1 of Heligmosomoides polygyrus polygyrus. Taxonomy (NCBI): domain Eukaryota; kingdom Metazoa; phylum Nematoda; class Chromadorea; order Rhabditida; family Heligmosomidae; genus Heligmosomoides; species Heligmosomoides polygyrus. The sequence goes on from OX377202.1 coordinate 96,256,534, forward strand.
GAGGAAACGAGCGGCTTCGGGAGCTTTCAAGAGCGTCGAAGAAGTCGCGAAAAAGACGAAAAACGTTCGACTCCGTGCCCACCTATTCGACTCCACTGTTCTTCCTGCCCTAACATACGTTTCAGAGCCATTGGCTATACGAAAGCAGGATGAACACGCGATCAGCGCCGCGCAGCGTGGAATCGAGAGGACGATGACATCGGAGTGACACGACTCACGCAAGTGAGTGAAGGCCTCCGGAGTTCCGAGCTTCGCAGACGTTCGAAGATTAGAGACGCTGTCGCATGGGCCAAGTTGTCGAAAATTAGGTGGGCCGGCCACGTTATGCGCTTCGCAGACACCCGCTGGACGAGAGCCGTCACCGGCTGGACTCCGCGGGATGTCAAAAGAACACCAGGACGCCCACCAACGCGTTGGTCGGACTTCTTCGTGAAAGCCCTGAACGACCGATATGATGCCTCGAGCGAAGAGGATCCATTGGAGCACTCTGGCACGCAACAGGGACGAATGGAGATACTGCTGGAGTCCGCTCGAGCAACTCGATGGTCAGTGGGACGAGAGGTGACACAGGTGATATGTATGTGTAGCCAAATAAGGCTTAGCACTAGAATAAACTAGAATAAGAATAATAAATAAATAGCACTAGAATCAGTTTTCCTTGTGTGTCCAGAATTCCTTGCTAACTTCTACTTCAAGAGTTTTTGGAGTTCTGACCTCAACATATTGTTGAAGATTATTAAAAATCACGTAAATTATAACTGACACTGCTTGTGGAAGAGTAGTTTGTCCGTTTTAACGAAGAGAGCCCTTGAGAGCGGTGAACGCTGTCCGTCTTTGAAGACGGCCGTGGCACTGAACATGTAGAACCAGTCGTACCGAAGGTCAGGAAAAACTACCTGAAATGAAACGTTCAGCAGTCTTCATCATCGAATCTGACTCATCGAGCTTCCCGAGAAAATAAAGAATAAAGGACGACGTCAAACCTTTTCGGGATGCGCCACGCGTTCTATGAGATATCGAGGCAATTTGACACGGCCTATGGGCACTTGTAGCGTAGTCGGAGGAGGCGCCGATTGTCACCACACCCGATGCCAGGTTCCTGGTTCGGATTTCCCGCCCGGGCCAACCAAGCCTTCCATCCCTCCGATATTGGTGAATTGGTACCAGACGTGTCTGGGAAGGATGAAGCGCTGACTTGTACATCGGCTGGCCACCGCAATTCATGGTATCCAGCTCGCCTCCACGACATCCCGTAGAAGTAGAATGCGTGGCGCATCCCAAAAGGATTGAATAACGCCGTCCTTTATCCTTTTATTATTTCGCCTACACAACGGCTTGCGGTGGCCAGCCAATGGATAAGGCAGGTGTCTGTGTCGACATTTAATTGCTCGAGAGGATGATATACCATTTTCGCGTCAAATTGGACGCTCCGCTATCCTACCTAAGATTGACTTTTTTAAGTGCCTTCCAAATTAAAACGAGCTTCCTTCACATTACATAGAGGATCTGCGAAATGGTAATGATATTTTTTTATGTAAAACTTATTATGACTTTCTATAAAACTTTTTATTCAGCTGCCATTTTCAATTTTTAGAAAAAAATTAAAAGTTTTAGTTTTAACCGAGAAACTAAAAGGCGAGCTTGCGACGTGCTCCCAAAGAATCATTGTGATTTTTATTTGAGTGACAGCGAAAATTTTGCTCGGCATTCACTCCAAAGTCTCTTGGTCATTCCTCGAAACTATCATGTCGGATCTTTTCTTTATCTCTCCTTAGAAATCCTACAGGATGAAGTGGTGCTTGGGTAGACAGTTTTGTTAATGTCTTTCGCCGTTTCATGTCGCGAATGTGAGCAGCATTGGTAGGTAAGAGCGCGCCAGCCAATAATAACCTAACAGAGCATAGATCGAACATATGCGAGCGGTAACGACTGTACATACACACCTATTCAATGTGGTCTGGTTGGATGAGGCGTTCGCATCTCCCAGTGCTGCCCGTTTTCGCGACATATACCCTTTCGACTTTTTCAAGCTCTGGCGAAGCAGAAGTCATCAAATGGTGTTGTTATTATTGTTATTGTTAGCAATCTTGGCTACAGGCCCAACAAGACAACATCGATCTGAAGCGAACAGTTCAGTGCTTTATCCTTTCCAAACAAGTCTGGCATCGATTCACCGAACCCGGAGGGATGGAAGACTCGTTTGGCTTGGAACCGCTGAACCAAGAACTTCGCTTCGAGCTGTTCGCGACGCCGGCGCCTCCTCAGACTGCGCTACCACAGGCTCCATGGGGAAATAGGAGTGGCAAAAGCTAGTGAAGCCCCACTGCTCACACCTGGATTCCCTATTAGGCTTTTCCCATGGAATTTAACGCTAACAATTAAATCTTAAATCAACTAACCCGTCTGCCATTGACCGGTATCTTCTCCCATTCCGATAGCGATGCGTTTGGATTCTCGGTGAAGTACACTATGTAGTTCTGAAAAGGTACTTCGACTCTCTAAACCGTGCTACAGAATTCAATCAGAACTGCAAGTGAGTGGAGGAACGACCCTAAGCTCACCTTTACATCATGTGTTCGTTTGAACGGCGGCTCCCACGTCAACTCGATGGTGTTCGCGTTGAGTTTCGTGGCCAGGATGTGCTGAGGACTCAACTGGGGCTCTACAAATGCCCACCATGTTCCGGGTGTTCACACCAGTCAACCTTGGGTTAACTTACCAGTGTACTGTACCAGATAGATTGGCTTGCTTTCACCGTACTTACTGACAGCAGTGATGCGAAACTCGTACAGCGAGCACGAGTCCACGCTCATGATCTCGACCGCGTTGCCCTGGATGCCACGCAGCTCGCGGATCTTGCTGTCCTCGTTGTGTCTAAACATAGATGGTTCATAAGGAGCTAGGTAAAACAGGCAGACCGGCTTCATATTTAATCGATAATTATGTTCTAGCACTGGTCGTTACTGTCGTTAATCGTGACTAGATGGGCAGGCGGAACGCTCCAGACCAATCACACGCATCGATGTTGATGTTGCACAGTGAGTGGCCTGATTGGCAGCTCGCTGTGCATAAGTTTTCTCGCTGTCTGTGCTCTGATTGGTTGTTATTCTCTGTCGCTCCCGCCTTTCTTTGTAGACCATGTTAGCGAACGGTATATTTTTGGTAATGCAATAACATAGATGTTGCAGTACCCCATACAATAGTACTGTTTTTCTTCAACTCCAGTCTGACTCACTTCAGACGATAACGTATGTTGTAGACAAGGTCAGATTCTGTGGAAAATGCCGGCGCCCAGGCGATTCGAACCGAGTACGCCGATGTGCTGATTACCTGCAATTATACGGGTTATTTGAGTACAATCTTCCTTCAAAATTGACGTACTTATGGCTGACCGCAGCCGGATGAAACCAAAAGTGCAGATTTTGCACCATCAATTGATTTTTGTTTTGTTTTTTCTTTTACGTTCCACAAAAAACCCAAAATCTCCCCAGCTGCTGCTAACGGTGAGCTGGAAAATACATAAACTTTGCGAACGGATTTCAAGCTTATGCTATCAGAATTGCTTACATGTGCGGCATAGTTGAACTGGTGATTGTACAGTATTCTGAATAAAAGTTGAAAATATATTTATAGAGAAGAAAAGTGCTTTGGAAATCAGTTACTCATTAACCTGCACAATAAAAAAGATGGAGAAGAGGGGACTTATTAGCGTTAATATCACATAAGGTACGCTGTAAAATGTTTACCTATGATAGTATTTAAACCAAAATCCGAAAGTTAGACTGAAAACTGCTTAAGTGGCTCCAAAATAGGACACCTTAAACAAATCTGTTTAATAAAAAATAAAACTAACATAATAAAGATACTCATTTAACATGACAAGTTCTATCATTTAAGGAAGAAAAAGCTATATAAAACTCTTGCCCTATGCTAAAGAGGCCTGGTAACACATAGAATACTTTCTACATATAGTCATACTTTGAGTGACTTTCACGTGGATCTTCTGAACGCTCGAATTTCAAAAAGCGCGATTCCTTTTCGTGTTCATACTCGAGAACAGTTAGAAAACGACATTTTTTGAGCATTCAATTCGTAAGTTTAAATTCGAGTAAAAAATCAATGAAATACTTATTCCAAACGGTTAATCACTAAGAACTGTAGATCATATTCAAGTACAAATTCGCATTGAACATCTGAATAGCGCATTCCGAGTCCTTAAATAACTGTGGATTTCTAGAAGATACATATATTCAAGAGATTTCAAAAAAATTTCAAGCACTTGAATATGTTTGAAAACTGCAATTTTTCTGTTCAAATGCATTGGAAAAATGCGAATTCTTGAAAACTCGAATTTCAACTAACTCGAAAAACGCGATTTTTGAAATGCTCAACTTCGAATGAAAACCTATCCGATTTTTATTCACTTATTCAAGTGGGTCATTCGGCCATAGCTATTTCAATAGGTGCTATAAACCGATTGGTCGTTAAGACTAAGGTAATATTTCATACCTGGCAGTCCGATGGAGGATCGGGAGGGAGGCGAGCGAACATGAACTTCTCGTTCGGCACTGAAAATATTTTGTTCGCCAAAACGTTCGCCAAAACGCGGCCGGCGGCGGATTAATCCGCCGCCGGCCGCGTTTTGGCGAACGTTTCCCGACGGTACCGTAGAGGAAAAAATTGTCTCAAAAAAGGAAGAAATGTTCGAGAACTGCTGAGTTTTCTAGAAATCATCTTTCACAAAGCACTTTCTACATAAAAAGGAAACGACCTAGAGCTCTAGCGAATATGTGTGTTCTGACCATCTGAATAGGCAACTCACAAACATGACTTCCTCGTCGCTTCGCACGCTTCTTCTTTGACTTCTTTCTCGACAATTCGTTGTAGTCCTTATGAGCGAATATCATTCCTCGAGCGATTTGAGCCAACAGCGATGCCATAGCGGCACGTCGCCTTCTAAACTCAGCCGGTGTGGTTGACTTGGAAAAATGAGAATAATGTGATTTTCTCAACATAAGAAAGTCCTCCTAGAAGAAAAAATATAAAAGAAGGAAACGAAAAAACGGAAAGCAAGGAGGAGTGGCAGAAAAGGGCTAAAATATGTTGAAGAAGTGCTACCGTGCTTTGGCTTCTCTGATCAGGTAGAACGGATTGTTGCTCTTCAGCTTCCGTCCGAGGTAGTGAATCTCCTTCAGATACATCCGACCGACAACATCCATGCACATAGTCGTCAGAATAACTCCGCCTAAATAGATGTTGACGTTGGCAGATGTAATATGGCCAAACATAAGATGCTAATGACAAGTATTCAAAAAGTTTGCAAGGAAAAAGAAATTTTTTGAAGACACTGACGTCACTCTCAGCGGTCGGCATTTCAAAATAAAAAACTAACAAAAATAAAACAACAAAACTAAGAAAACTAACATTTAATAAGAAAGAATAAGAATAAAAATCATTTATTATCGGCGGCAGGTTAAAACTAAATACAACCTCGCATTAAGAAACGGCTGATAAAGCTATGAAACTGAACAATAATAATTTTAGAGAATTAATAACATATTTAAAATTTATTTAATATTTAAATTTATATTTAAATTATTTTCATTTTTTACCCACCTATTACCAGCGCTAATGTTGTCCAAAGATTGTCGGACGACGGCCGGAAATCTCCAAAACCTGAAAAGAGCGTTGTTTCGAGAATTCTGAAGCCGATCACAAAATCTACCGAAAATAAGATCTGTAAGAGGGAGATCAACACGAACCTACGGTAAGAATACTGATGAACGTGAAATACATGCTTTCCACATAGCTCCACTGCTCCCGGCGCTGAATGAGATACGAAGCTAGGAGACCATAGAGGAAGACGAAGAAGAACACAACAATCGGTGGAAAACGCACAAGTTTCACCCGATCCAGGATCTCCTAAATTGTTGCTTCGTGTGGTTTTAAAATTACTCTTAATTTCACTCAGTTTTTTAGTTCTTGAATTGTATTTCATATTGATCAACATTGATGGGTTGTAGTTGTATAATCGAATTAAATATTAAAGTGAAGGAATTTCGTAGCCATTTCCTCCCCATTACTGTGCACTACATAGTTCATATTGGGAGTTTCCTTCACCGTTTTTGCCTTGGATATTAACACCATGTACTCAAGGTCAAAACGTAGGATGGAACTCCCAGTCTGAACTAGTTTAAGTTTGTACTCAACGACTTCATAGAAGGTTTTGATACACAGAGGTAATGGAAAAGACGTGTTGTTTCAAATAAGGATAAAGGACAAAGGAGGTGTTACTTAATCCAGTTCGGTATGCGCCACGCATTCTACTTTTACGGAATGTCATGAAGGCGATTGAAATGCGTATTTTGCCATACAATGACTTTCGGTGGCCAGCCGATGAATGGCCAGCGCGCTGTTTTTCCCAGACAAGTCTCGTACCAATTCACCGAAACACCGATTTACCGAGGGATGAAACGGTTGGTTGGTATGGGGGGTAGTCCGAACCAGAAGCCAGGTATCGGGTACACGTGACAGCCGGCACCTCCTCCGACTGCGCTAACGCATCCATCCCTTAGGCCTTGTTTAGGGTGCACGCGACGCGCAACGCGATGCATGCGTAGTGGCCAAATTGATCGAGCGACGCTATTGATCAATTCGGCCACTACACATGGCACCGCGTCGCGCGTCGAGCGCACACTAAACAATGCCTTTAGGCCTCGTGCATACTTCCTGTCGCTGCGATGTAATCGCGGCGAAGAGTTTTGCAGAGATGCGAAAAAATTTGAACTCCTCTGTGAATTTGAACTAATTTGAACTCCCATCGCTCTGCAAGTGAGCGCGACGGCGATCCGTCCAGGACCAGCGCTAAACACCGTGCGCGGCTCGAAAAAGTATGCCATGCCCGCGATGGGCGCGGGAAGCCATCGCGCAAGCCGACCGCCACTGTTGCGGCACCTCGGTGAAGTTTCCTTTGACTACTTGACCGGTGCGGCGGAATGGCTGAGCGACGCAATGGCATCGCGGCGATGGGAGTATGCCCCCGGCCTTACGAAATAATAAAAAATCTATCTCATCTCTTTCTTAAAACAATTTCAGAGTATTTTACCCTTAACCATGTTTTCTTCCGAGCTTTTCAACTAGGCGAGTAATCTAAGCACCTGCTCGTCTTCGTCCTCGGCGAAGAGCGGCTCTTCAGTGTTTTCCTCGCCCTTTCTTCTAGCTTTCCATCGCATCCAATACTTCCACAGCTCGTAGTGCACCAGAAAGATCGTCTCCGAAATAAATTTGGCAACGTTTGCCACCGTCACCAGCGTCAGCGGAATACCTGCACGTCAAAGGATGGCAAAGTTCATTTTCTCTCAGCTATTCTTACAGTCGTTAAGATTTATCGTATGTAGAGGGAACGATCAGCATTCACAACGGTTTTGACAAGCGTTTTTATAATTATGTGATTCTATGTAGAGCTCACCTATGAGGCAGTAGATTACGCCGAAAAGCCGTCCGCCGAACGTGTTCGGCGCCACGTAGCCGTAACCGATCGACGTGAGCATGGTAGTCGTGAAGAAAACCGAATTCGCAAAATCCCAAGTTGGGGCGTCCTAGAAAATGTTTGAAAGTGTTTCCTCTATGTATGAGTTCTACATATTGCAATATTTCAACTAATGCCAACAGCACCACAAAAGGAGTCTGCAAAATTAGAAGACCACTCAATATTTTCTAAGCGCCTCTCTTTTCAGGTAGTGTTGGTGCAGAGCTCGAAGTTGACTCTGACTGATAATATTTCGGGCATAAAAGTAACGATTTAGCTTTTTTGTTCAGGAGTTAATAGAAGGCCTTCGAAGCTCCGAGTCGACGTTTGAAGATCAGAGCATGGACCAGGTCGTTCAAATTTAGGTGGGCCGGCCACGTAGTGCGCTTCGAAGACATCTGCTGGACAGGAGCCGCGACCGACTGAATACTGCGAGATGTCAAGAAAACCCGTCCACCAACGCATTCGTCGGACTTCTTCGTAATCGGACTTCTCCAGGAAAGCCTTGAACGACCGACATGACGCTCTTCGTGCCCCTCGAGCGAGGAGGAACGTTTGGAACACTCTGGCACGCGACAGGGACGAATGGAGACGCTTTTGGCGCCCGCCCAAACAACGAAATGATTAGCAGGCAACCGGTGATAGGGTGATATTTATTTATTTATTTATTTATACACTACAAAGAGTGCGCCTACAAACAATCAAATAGGTCAGAATACTAGCACAGGTAAAATAAAAATGATGAGAAAAAGAAAAACAGTAATGACCAGACTCAGCTGAAAATTACCCATGCCCAGAAAATCGGAGGAAATCAGTTAAGGATTATACCACAAATAGTTGCGCACGGTGTTATCTGCCATTTAAAAAAACGGCGGTTATCCGTACCAGTTGGCCATGGTACCCTCAAATTGCTAGTTATCATAGGTCATTGCTGGAGCTTCGGGGCACGGGAAGAAGAAAGGGGCATGCCAACCACCCTCGTGGAACCAGCAATTAGGATAGCACCTAAAACTTAATAAGGCTAGAATACACTACTAGTCCAACCAATGAGTAGAATCCTTGTGCTAATTTGAGGAGTTGGATTAAGGTTTAGAAACCCTATCTTTCATTGATTGCTTATCGTCTAAGGAATCCTACTAGTATATAAAGCAGCGGGCGTGTGTGTGTGTGTGTGTGTGTGTGTGTGTGTGTGTGTGTGTGTGTGTGTGTGTGTGTGTGTGTGTGTGTGTGTGTGTGTGTGTGTGTGTGTGTGTGTGTGTGTGTGTGTGTGTGTGTGTGTGTGTGTGTGTGTGTGTGTGTGTGTGTGTGTGTGTGTGTGTGTGTGTGTGTGTGTGTGTGTGTGTGTGTGTGTGTGTGTGTGTGTGTGTGTGTGTGTGTGTGTGTGTGTGTGTGTGTGTGTGTGTGTGTGTGTGTGTGTGTGTGTGTGTGTGTGTGTGTGCCACACTGTCCGTCCGTCACACTTGAGTTGCCGAACACGTCGGCAACCGTGCATGGCGAGCCCTAGACGTGCCGAACACGTCGGCAACCATGCCTGGGCGTTTAGATGATCATCGACGGGAGGGGTTTTGGAGGCAATCGATATCAATCGATATTATAGACTTTTTGTGGATATCGTTCAAGCGGCAGGAAACTTCAGCCCCGGGGGTAATCAGGGTCGCTGAACACGAATCTGGAGTCGTCCAATCGATGTTGATCGATATTGTCGATTTTTTGAGGATGGCGTTCAAGCGGCGCGAAACTTCGGCCCTGGGAGTAATCAAGGTCGCTGAACACGAATCTGAAGTCGACCAATCGATCCATCTCGATCAACATAAAAGTCAGAACGCCTAGGAAAGAATAGGAAACCCGTAGCGGCCATGGCGTCGTATTCTCGGGGTTTGGGGGCGAAGCCCCCAACCAGTCGTAGGCGGCCGCTAGGCCGCCGAACGGCTGGTAAAACATATTAGAAATAATCGTTAATGAAAGTATGGCGAAAATACTGAATTTAGCGAGAAGGAGCTGCAACACAAAAACGCAAAAGCAAAAAAAGACCAAAGGTAAGGAAGAACATCAAGTCAAACCACACTAGAAAAGAAGGGAACAAATTTGTAAAGATTGACAAAAGCGTAAAGGAAACTTATTTATTTATTTATTTATTTATTTATTTATTTAGTACAATATTTTGCGCATAAAAACCTAGTCTCTAGCAAAGCTCCAACACAAAAACAGTGATCAGACAATGAAAAAATTCAAAAAGGCCAAAAAATCAAAAAGTCGAAAAAGAGTATTTTATTTAATTTTCAACTTTTGACTTTATTTCATTTTTATTCATTTAAGAATTACTTTTTAAAATTACTTTGACTAGCATTTTCACGCTTAAAAAGATTTGTCCGAAACGTTATCAACGTCGTCCACCACATTCGGGAATCAAAGCAACGTGATCAATATCAAGAAGCGTTGGGAAGGACAACAAACAACAAAAACTTTAAGCTTAAATCTGAAGGCGCTCTCAATATTTGGCGTTAATTTTGCAAAAATTGACAGACACCTGAAATTCCAATTGACGTTGTTTATTGAGGCCTGTAACTCCAGTGCTAACCTCATCGTATCCGTGTCTGGAGGCCCGATGAGCCATGAACACTGTGTCGACGTAGTCGTGGAATTCCTCTTTGGACCGGCGTTTTACAGCGTCAACCAGCTCTTGTATGTTCTAAAATAGTCACAATTGATACAGACTCTTCAACAAAACAGAGAAAATCTGCGCAGGGCGAATATTTGTACGTGATTTTTGGAAGGAACATTAAATACGTATTTTATTAGAATATACAGGGTGTCTGAAAAAATGTCTACACTGCTTGAAAGGTGATAATTTCGCTCACAGTAAGGTTGCTGAAAAAGTTAAGCGCTCGTATGTATAAAAGCATAAGAAGATAGAAATCTTTTGACACATAAGCGGTATCGAATGAGCCATGCACTTGTCTGAAACCTTGCATTTTACAGTTGATTGATTGTGATTCGCTTGAACATACTTGTTATAATTTCTTCACAAACTGGCCGTATCGACTGATTCATGCTTTTTTTATGTTCAAAACTTAAAAACACGTATAGCTTGTGAAAAATGCAGGTACAATTTGAAAGGTACTAACATCGCTGGTAATGAAGCCATTGAAGACATTTAAAGCTTACATAAAAGCATAGGGTAAGAAGATTTCTGTGGCGTGTAAATATTAAAGATTGCGCCATGCCAACTCCTGAACCTTGCATTTCAGACTCGATTGATTGTGCATGGGCTGAATGCTTGTTGCAGTCTCGTTATTAATTGGCCAGATTAACCTGTGCTGCGCTTCTTTTAACATTTTTCGCCGCTCGATAGCAACAGTTATGCCGACTAACCTCTCCGTTCAGCTTGAGTGCTGTTTTGTCAGTCCACAGAATCCGTACTGGAAAATTGGGGCTCCTGGTCACATTTAAATTGTACAATCAATAATCTCTCATTTCGCGTATTTTTTACGTGATTGTCAAGTTCTAAACGTTAAAAGAAGAACAGCACAGGTTAATCTGACCAAGTAGTAACAAGTTGCAACAAGCATTCAGCCTTCGCACAATCAATCGAGTCTGAAATGCGAGGTATCAGGCGGAGTTATGGAGTAATCTTGACTATTTGTACATCTCAGACATCTAGCTAACCTGTGTTTTTATATAAGTTTTAAACGTCTTCAAAAGCTTTATTAGCTGCAATGTTAGAGCCTTTCAAATAGTATCTGAATTTTTCGCCAGAAGCAGTGTGTTTTTAAAGCTTTAAACCCAAAAAAGCACGAATCAATTAACACGGTCACTTTGTGGAGAAATTATAGCAAGCGTTCAAGCGGAGCACAATCAGTTAAGTTTAAAATGCAAGATTTCAGGCGAATGCATGGCGCATTCCATACCATTCATATGTAAGGGAAATTCTATTTTTCATGCTTTCATATGATTTCTTAACTTCTTCAGTACCTTTACTGTGAGCAAAGTTATCACCTTTCAAACACTGTACACATTTTTGTGAGACACCCTTTTCGTGGACCTCGCAACCATGCGTCCATCATAGTATTTATTTTTTAAATCACATCTCCTACCTCGTACTTATCTCGTTCCTGATTTGCAAGCTCCCATATGCGATCTATATACAACTGAGCGCTGTTGTCAATGTTCTCTGTTTGTTCTCGTTTAACTTCCTGAAAGTTAAAGTTGTGTATTTTATGATAGAAGACTTTATGAAGAAGCTCGAAAGCAATAGAAAGTCTAGAAAATAATAAACACGAAGCGTAAACAATCATCTACAGATATGTCTTCGTGGTATTTCAACGTGCCTTCAGATGTTCTCCTTCGAGTTTCTGAAACATTAGCGCTCCGAACACAATGTACAGCGCACAGCTCCCCACAAGCATCAGATGCGGTGAGAAGAAACGGGCCATGATTACCTTGAACGCGAGCCTGAAAGGGAACATTTGGAGTGGTTCATCAGAAACGATCTGAAGCCTTCACAAGGGTAGGATTGCCTTATTAAGCCTGGAGGACGCCTAACGGTCATCGTCTTCTCGAGCTAGTTTTGCTAAAGACCCTTACGGTCTTGCAAATGTGGATTTCACAGAACTATTCTGGTCTTCAATATATAGCAATTCTAAGCCAACAAAAAACTGATGTGTTTTCTCCTACGCGCTATCAGGATCGAGCCTCCCTCTTGGCGAAAAGGATTACGTGGAATTAGGCGTGTCACTGAAATCGACGTGATGGAGACCCGAAGGGCAGAATGCTTGCAGAAGAAGACGTAAAAAGTCACCTTTGGGGCATTTCTCAACAAACAAAGCAATTGTGACCGAGAACAGAGTTTCAGAAAGAAAATGAAGGCCTAAAAATATATCTCTATGAAGAGAAGCCCAAGAACTCCCCCTAAAGGTTCTCAATGAGACTTATACGATGTCGTAGGGCATGAGACAATGAGCTCAGTAGCGTTTTGTCTTTGCTACGGGCCACTGGGTGGTCGGAAAATGATGAAACTGTAGCAGGGCAATGCCATGTGATTGCTGGGATGCCGTCTGCCCTCAGTGCTGAGTTGGCCGAGTGGGTGGTCTTGAGGGCTCGTGAGCAGGAGGTTAGGGGTTCAGATCCAGACCTATGCTAATTGCTGCAGTGGCTTTGCGTCTTCTGCCACTATCATGAAATTATATAAGTTCTTCTATTTTCACACTATTGTGAACCATTCTCTCTTGCACATTTCACACATTCGTATATGTTTCAGGAAGGTGTGATTGCGCAGAAACCAACAGTTTTGATTGACTTCGTTTTCACACAAATTTTTTTCCCAGTGTCTGTGTGTCTGAGCTCGATATGCATTAGGGTGATCGAAAAGTCTTGCAACACTAGCGTAACAATATCCTAATTTGTTCCTATTTGCTGAAACAAGAACTCAGTCCATGATATATACCTAATCCAAGTGTAACATCCGGCCTTATCTTTCAGGCAGCCTTTCAATTCCTTTCCATCCTTTCCGCCAAAATTTCGAGGGCTGTGAGGAAAAGAATTTAGAAGCCTCCATTTCCAGTTGAAGTCGATCACCGTATCTCTACCTCCAAGATGCTGCTTCAGAGCTGTGAACAGGTGATAGTCAGAACAAGCAGGGTCTGGAGAGTGCCGTGGATAGGGAAGAACTTCCCAGCCTAACACCTAGATTTTCTCTCGACTCACTTTTGCGACATGAGGACGCGCGTTCTCGTGCAGCAGGTAGACATTTTCCCGTTCTGGACGTTTTTGGCGCATGGCGTCGGCCAAGCTCTGGAGCTGAGTAGCGTAGACAAATGCTGTGACTGTGGTCTCACTATCCAGCAACTCCCAGTAAGGCGTGCCTTCTGAGTCCAGCAGAGGGGCGTCCGAAACGAGGTCGATCTTCGAGAGAGATATCTCCGGCCTTAAAGCGCTGATACCAACAAGCCGCTGTGGAATAGTAAATGACTTCCTCCTTGAATGCAGCGCAGATGTTGGAGGCTGCAGTCCTTGCGGAATGGCCTTGCAGAAATTCGTACGATAGGTCGTAGGATGCTGCTGCTTGTCGCTGACATTGTTGCTGTATTCCTACTCGACGAGGACTGATATAGTATGCTTGAGGAAGCTTCGAGAATGTTCTGTGGCGTCACCACACAAGATCAATACCACTGAAGCTTTAACAAATTCAATAGGCAGTGGCGTAAAGTGTTGCAAGACTATTCGGTCAATTCAATACCTACGGTCGTCTACAATGTGTTTACAATTGATGTACTTTTACCGCATGTTTCTTTCTTGCGAAGACCTTGGTTGAAGATGGGTGAGCACAGACACGATTAATTCCCTGCAAAACTACTGTCATAACTACAGTCCAAGGATAATAATAATGGCAATAACATGAATCCAAGCAATCAGGCCTCCCTGTAACAAATAGTGCGGAAATGAGAAAACTTATATGATTGCAAGATAATGGCGGAAGATGTAAAATCACTGCAACAATTTGCATAGGTCTGGAACCGAAACCGAGCCCACGACCTTGTGCTCACAAATCCTCAACAGAACAGAGTTTCAGAAGAAAAAATAAAGTCCTAAAAATATATCTCTGAAAAATTTAGATTTAGAATATAAATATAAAAATTCTCTGAAAAAGAGTTCCAAAAAAATGACGGAGGCCCAAAAATATATATCTCTAAGGAATTTTGACAGACAACAGAGTTTCAGAAGAAAAATGAAAATCTATTAAATATATCTCTAATTGATAGGTTCACGTTTTTCTTTTTATACACTGTTTAAGTTTAGTTGTAATTTTTAAAAAAAGTTAAATTATAATATTATGTTAAATTAAACGTTATGCCAATAAAAGCCACTGGTAATAATTTTCTACTTGTGAACAGTTGAGTAGATAGTACTCATGAACTGTCGGAAAACGTTTTTACGTCCTTCTCTACACAGAAATCTATAATCATGAGTCTAGAACGAATACAGTGAATTAGACAACGAAAAAATACAGGAAGCCGAAAAATCAAAAACGTTGAAAAGTGGTTGGGTTGCCGTGATGGTGTAAGCGCATGTGATGTGTTTCGGAAGCAAAGATAAAGCCTCTTAGTCTGAGGACCACCCTTCCACTTCCCCCCTGGAGCGTAGTTCATCATTCAGAAGCTTCGGCGAGGTCCCCTAATGCCTTGATGAATAAAGGGTCAGGTTGGTATTAGGCAATGGTTGTTTGAAGCACATTGGGTGCTCTCTTAATGCCGAAGGACAACCCGGTTAATTCCAGCAACAGCTGAACAAATCAGAATAATTTGATGACGGGAGGAATCTAAAGAACGCACGTGCTCACCCACAGAGCTATGTACTTCACCACAAAGCAGGCCAGCTGGGGCAGTATTTTAGATGGGTAAGTTAAAACTCGAAGCTGAACCACTTACCGCATTGCAGACAATTTCACCAAGTGAATGTGGGCCTAATGAAATTCTATATCGATCGAGGTAACTCTATCCGTACAGCAGGTCACTTCGCATGTTTAATTGGTTTTAGCTGTCGTGGGATATTACCGAGAGGCGAACGATTTTGTCAGTGATCGTCTAGCGACATCCTTCGACCAGAATCAGGCATGTCCTCGAAGTTGAAATCTCCAGACGAAAATTTTTCGAACCGATATCTTACTCTACGTTCAGAAGGCTATTCTATCTGAACTACCATAACTTTCTCAAATCTTATCGGATTTAGTCGAAATAAGCACCGTTCGAATCAGCACACTTTTGGTGACACAACACACAATTCAATAAAATGGTTAAGGTAATTTTTAAGGAAAATTGGAAATTTTCCTAAAAAATTGGAACTTTCTCTGAATTTTTTGTTTATCTGCCCCAACTAGTGAAATACTTTTATAAAATTTTAATTTTAAGAGGATAAAAAATAAAGGATGGCGTATTCAATCCTTTTTGGGATGCGACACGCATTCTACTTCTACGAGATGTCGTGCTGGCGACTTGAATGCGTATTTGGCCCTACAATGACTTGCGGTGGCCAGCCGATGTACAAGTCAGTGCTTTATCTTTCCCATACAAGTCTGGTACTAATTCACCGACCCCGGAGGGATGGAAGGCTCGGTTGGCCTGGGCGGGAAATCTGAACCAGGAACCTGGTAGCGGGTATAGGCTATAGCCGGTGCCTCATCCGACTGCGCTCCAAGCGCCGAATTTTTAGAGAAATAGTAATTTAAAATTTGCTTCAAAGAACAGCAGAGAAGCAACCATATAGTGCACCAAAAGATCAAATCATGCCGTGCACTCCAAAAGTTCGTCGCAACCTTTATTTAATTGATAGTGTAAATGCTTAGCTCCCAAGCCAACTGCACTCCTCAGCTGTAGAATGTTGAAGCCTAAATATTAGAGAATAATCACTTGAAAATCGCGCCGGTTCATTATTTTTTATAACTCTATCTTAACGTCCAGGGGACAGATTCATCAACCGCTTGCCGCCCTCTAACTGTGAAAATACCGCCAAACTCCTTGACATGACATTAATCAGCATCGGCACTTGGCGGTATTTTCCCCGTTGGAGGGTGGTAAGCGCTTGATGAATCTGGACTCAGAATGCAGGTATGCGAAAATATTGAAAGACAAGGAAAAAACTAGGTCTGCACGAGTTCGCTTGAAAAGGTGATTGCCAACACCCCGAAGCGGCAATTACTTTTGCAACAACCTAATATCTTGCAGCGTTTTGAACACGTACTTGGCCCACACATTGAGTTGAGAAGGCCAAGCATGGAGAACTATTCGATCCTTTTCAGACAAGAAGTTCGCCAACTCCCAAGGGATGGACGACTTGGTCGGTCTAGGCGTGAGATGCAACGGAAACCTATTCCAGCCACTGGTGGACAGAAGACGCTCCTTACCAGCTTAGCTAAACTCGGGTTACTTCAGTCAGTTATTGCAAGGTTATATCCACATATTCTGGAGTTACTTTTTGTTGTTTACTACCGCTTTATAAATATTTCTATCACAGCAGCTTAATAGACGAAAAAGCAATACATTCGAAAGAATAAATATTTCTAAACACTGTTGTAGTTGATAAAAATGCGGAGAATCTTACTATATCTAACGATTAAATTGCATAATAAAACGATGGGAAACTCTAGAATTTCTAAGCGACTGGACTAGGTTGGAATCGAAATGGACAAAGAGGAGATGCTCGAATGCTCAGAGGGACCATTTTTCAGTCGCCAACCCGCAAAGCATACCCGTCTGTCACACTCCGGCACTCAACTCATCCTCGACAATGACCCCCACGCCAGCGATATGCCGGATATAATGAGGCGCTCTCCATCTCTCTCGCGAAACGTTCCAAGCAGGCTATTCACAAATAACACCGCATCCACGCGATGATCGACAATGAAGTTGAAATTTCTGGGAAGAAGAAGAAGAAGCTGCAAACTCACATCTCCTCCTGACCGCGCCTTAGTATGCATAAAGACTCCGCGCTTCGGCGATCCGACGAAGAGCGTCGTCGTGGGTCCCTCGAGAGCGATAGCTCTCCCTCTATCCAATGTGTCAGGGTGAAAAGTCGATCAGGGCAAGAGGCCTTCAGTGGAACGATGACCAACTATCAGCTGAAGACAATGTTCGCCCCCGCGAATGCGCCATGTATTGTCCTTCTATCCGATATTTGATGAGATGCTTAGGGTGTGGAGTCCATCTGCCTTAGAGACGATTTGCCTATGGTAAATACTCAGCGCTAAATGCAACCGATTTCATTCTGACTTTGTACATTAGTACTATCGATATCCTTCAAGCACGAACACCAAGAACATTCTTCCTAATCGTCTGTCGACACATCTGTCACTATGATCGAATAGGCAATCGAGAGCGTTAAACAACGCCGAAGCCCACATTTTCTTCTTATAAATACATTCTTCTTATTACTATTTATTAGGCTGTCGCAAATCATCTCCGTTTCGAGGTATGTATAAGTAAATTTCTTGCCCTAAAACATTCCGGCTGAGGAAGAGCCACATATACCCTTCGATAGGTTTTTCCCGACCTTTTAAAAAACATATGTGTATGTCGCTCTAGTTTTTCAGGCTGACCTTTTCCAGGGCTCCGTAAGATCATGAACCGGCGCGGCTATCGAGTCATCATGCCTTACGAATTTAAATAGAGACATTTTGCGGCAGAGGCATCCCGTAACCTTAGCAGTGCTTATGGGACGGACTGTCCTTGCGAACGAACGGTGAGGCTCTGCTTCGAAATATTCGCTTTTGATGATTTTGATCTCGAAGAAAAACCGGGTCGCGGGCGCAGGTCGTCGCTTGACGATGACGTTTTGAGGAGAGCCAAAGCAAATCCGGAGACGAACACACCAGGGGTGCACATTTAACGGTTAACGATTTACCGAATTTAACGAATTAACGACATTTTTCGGAAAAATCTGGCTTAACGACTTAACGGAGATTTTTAGGAATTTAACGGAATTTTTATCGGACTTTTTTCTCAGTGAGTTTATCACATTTACCCTCAGTATTATCTAATGTTGCAGGTCTCATCCTCCCGAATAGGAATTTTCCTGGAAAACTATTGAAATCAGAAAGAATATTTTAACGTTTTTATCCATTCAATTCGTTTTGAATTTTTAGAAATAATACATTTTGGGGGCACGTGTAGCGCAGTCGGAGGAGGTGCTGGCTGTCGCGTGCACCCTATATCAGGTTGCCGGTCCTTCTTCGGGACAGGCCAACCAAGGCCTCGATCCCTCTGCAGTTGGTGGATTGGTACCGAACTTGCCTGGGGTACAGATTTCTTCATTGGCTGGCCACCGCAAGCCATTGTCTCCAGGGATCCCGTAGAAGTAGAATGAGCGGCGTATCTCAGAAAGGATTGAGTATCGCCATCCTTTATCCTTATCCTTTAATGTACTTTGGAGCTAGAAATTTCTTCGCCGAGTCCCCAAGCAGGTCAACGAATTCACAAAGATACTGGTCTAACCTCGTAAGATATGCCTATTCTCACCTGGCGCTGCTCATCTCAAAATACTTTTTCCCACCTGGAGCAGTCGAGACGGAGCGAATGGTTTCTGCCGCTGGACGTATTCGACGTATTTTAAGCTATTTTACAAGAACGCAAATAACAAAAACTTGGAAAGCTACCTTTCCTGAACGTTAACACGAAGACGCCGTGTCACACCTTATCGGCAGTGTGGGACCGTGCGACATGATGTTGTATCACTGTTCCGACGTTGCAAAAATATGATTGGTCCCACGCACCAGGCACTCGAAAATTGTGTTTTAACATTCAACTGAAGTGTACTGTATTTTTATTAATTCTTTCTGTACTTAATGGGCTGGTGCCTGCACGAATATTGCCCATGTTCGTAGAACAGTGTAACAAAAGAACTAGGAAAGGGTGGAACTCCGCGTACCTGCCTGATCGCACATTTCAGGATGCCTTACCGATGATCATCTTGCCTTGAATGGTCATTCCATAGTTGTTCTGATTCTATGCCCTGTAGATAACTTGTTTCCGAAGGCTTGTTTATCATTCTGTGTTTGTTGATGTTGATTTGTTCATTTTACATTGCAGTGTTACACTCCATTCCTTTAACGTTGACCTCGTGAAGTTGAAACTTATAAGGTTTTCCTTTTTTCAGTTGAAATAATGGTTTACAGATAAATGTATCTTTTAATGAAATTTAACGATTTACCGGAAATTTAACGAAAATTTTCCGTTAAAAAAATTCGTTAAGAAAATTTAACGCCCAGAATTTCGTGTGCACCCCTTGAACACACGTACGCTGGCAGAGGACATTGGCGTGCATCACAGTACGGTAGCAAGACATTTGGCGAGAATCAGCAGGGCGAAGAAGATCCGAAGTGAGTGTCTGAGCTGACCGATGAGCAGCGTCGGCACCAGGGGTGTGCGTAATTACGATTTACGATTTACGATTCTACGATTTACGGCTATTTTGCTAAATTTTTTACGAATTACAATTTACGACATTTTGGGTCGTAAATCGTAAATTTTCGTAAATGTGATCTTTGGTCAGCAACCAATTGGCGTCCAAATTTATGTGGACCGGGTTGTAAAGGTGAGCCCACTCTAATGGTCTCCTTTTGTGGCGCACTACTACTTCCCTTCAGGGCTGTTTTTTGATGCTCTAATGTTTAGTATGGCAGAAGAAGCTATCCTGTGCATAGGCTTCTCGAATACGACTTATCAGTTTCCTAGAGAAAGAGAGACGAGTTTTCTAGATCCACGTCCTGTTTGGCAATAACGCCTAGTCAATTTGTTTGTAATAGATACGCGCTAACCCTACCGAAAAGAATTGACGCAAATCCACGACCGAACAACATTCTTGACTAGAAGCGGGGTTAGAAAGTTGCTACACTCATGTGCATGGGATAAACCACCAGTGTTTCTATCGGTTTGCATTGCACTTTATAGGGCGGAGCAAATTGATATACAAAGTAAAACGGTACAGGTAGAAGGGTAAAAGCGATTGCGTAGCATCTCAAGAAAAGGTCTAACTGGTTTTGACAGTTTTGATCTCCATTTTCGGTGTGGTTGAGTTTATCGTGTTCACCCTATTTGATCCGTTTAGGACGTCACCTGCTCTCTGTTCAGCAAACGTTCGTTGCAGAACAGGCAAGTGATAGCCCGAGCGAGTGCAGAGAATTATTAAATACTAGCGCCATATTTTTATGATTTCAAAGTCTGACAAATACAGGCAAACTTGCATAGGAAACCGGCACTCTAGGTAGGTTTAGGTTACCGCTGGTGTTGTAGATCGTTGGTTACAACTTGGGAGGTACTTTTAAAGTTACGAAACGCCTTTGCTTCACTCCCTCTATAATTACAAATAACAGAGCATCTGAATTTGATTACCGCGCTGTGGTTATTGCTTGGTAATCTTCATGAAGCAGTGGATGTGTAACTACCCTCTTGCAGAGGTCTGTTCACAGTTTTCACTTTCTGCGTTCAAAATGAACATCCGCAAACTCAAATTGAACTTGTTTCAACTTAAGCCGCGTTCTTCCCAACTCTCAGCTTAAATGGGATTACTTTTAAGTTAAAGGAGATACCTTCTAAATCGAAATTGTGTCGTCTATAGAATCAAACACTAACGATGCTTCAACAAGGTTGCTTTTAAGGAATACGTTAACCTTCCCATTTTACAGCAACTACAAATGGTGTCCAAGGAATATGGTCATACTGGTTCGGCGGCCTAAACTGTCTTATCCATCTGCTATGGAAATGTTCCTGGACTAGTCTCAAGATGTAGAAAAGCGGAGATCTTTCGGTGCGTCACACTATGGGATTGTGTCATGCGCTTCCTCAGTACGCATGGCGCAATCCCGTCGTATGACTCAGTATGTTTGTTAGATTACTACATGTCAGTTGCTGTTTTCGCTCGCATTGGTCAGTGTTGATATGATTTTTTTAAATTGTTAGCTTCGATAGCGACTTTTTCGCTGAATTTTGCCAAGTTATAGATAAACTAAGAAATTGGTAGGACGCCTGGAATTCAAAAATATTCAAACAATGCGGGTTTTTCGTTGGAATACCATGACGTGAAAAAGAGAAATAGTTTGGTAAGACAACTGTTCAGCTTGAGCTAAAAGTAACACGAAAAACAAATAAATATTTAATCATATCTGGTTAACATTGGCAGAAAAACTCTTTGAAATTTTAGTTGTATTGCCAGGTGACTCTTACGATTTACGGTTTACAAATTACGATTTACGATTTACGAAATTTAAATTTCATTTACGCACACCACTGGTCGGCACGTTTTAACATTTGCTCCAACATGCTAGTTCGATTTAAAAATGAGCTTTTTGTAAACCGTATTAGAATGCGGATGCAGAATGGGTCCTTTACGATAACAAGAAGCGGGGACTTGTCTGGGTAGATAAGGATGCTCCTCCAACGTCCTTTCCTAAACCCGACTTTCATCCAAAAAAGTTGTGCTTACTTTGTGATGGTGTTGTAGAGGTGTAATCCATTATAGCTTTTTACAACCTGGTCATGCAGCCACAGCAGAGTCTTACTGCTGTGATTTAGACCATATGTATGAGAAGTTGCAAATTGTCACCGCCAGTGGTGAATAAAAGAGTCCTGTTGCAGGACAGCGCAAAGCCACACACCTCACAAATCACTCGGCGAAAATTGACCCATTCACGTATCAATGTTCTCCCTCACCCACCATGTTTGCCCGACCTTTTCATTTGTTTATTTATTTGTTTATTCAAAGCGTAAGCATGATACCCACGCGTGAAACAAATGTGAAAAAGGAACAATTTCCACTAAAAAAAGTCACAAAACAGCAACGAAACGTATATTAGAGGCGTTTGTAGCTCTGAAAGCAGCTATGAATACAATTTAGTCAACAGAAATTTCCTGAAGACATCCAAGGATAGGACAGGAGACTTTCCTCTTTCGCAAGCAAAGAGTTGAGCTCCCGCAGCTTAGATGTCAAAAATGAAGATCTGATCGTGGTTTTTGCAATGGGAACCTTCAACTTTTCATCACTGACTATCACTTTTTCCGAGCTCTTGATTCTCATCTGCGTTAGAAACAGTTCACTAAATTGGCCGATCTTGAATGTGCCCTCCTTGATTTCGTTAATTCCTGTGATCTCAGTTTTACTGTAAAGGAATATGTTCATTATTTTTTCGTTGGCAAAAATGTTTAGATCCTGGTGGTTTTTATTTTGATTAATACATAGAGTTGTGTTTAAGCTGAGTAATAGTAGTTTGAAGGAAGCGGCCCGTTTCGGTGATTAATTTTGCAACAGCCTAATACTTTTCTTGCTTCTTATTATACATTCGCACAATTCAACATGCTACCATTCCAGTGGTCGTTGTTCGAGGCTATATTTCTCCTCTTGCACGGAAAAATTGCCTTGATTACCCTTATAGTGTTGCCTATGCGCGAGTTACATGCTTGTGTGTTATCTTCTGCTCTATTAAGACCTTCATCTAGACAGTACAGATTGAACAACAAAGGCATAATCCGTCACCTGCCCTCCGGTCGGGCCCCTCAAACGGGTCTTCCTTCGTCCCTATCGCGTGCCAGAGTGCCCCAATAAATCCTCCGCGCTCGGAGAACACGGAAGACGTCATGCGGTACGTTCAGAGCTTCCACAAAGAAGTCCATAAAGTTTGCAAGCGTCCCGGTATTCTTAATAAGTGCAATAAATGAATGGAAAATCGCCAAAAAAATGTACAGAACACTTGGTGATTTCAATCCGCTTCTTGGTAAATACGAAAACTTGACAAGGTAATCACTGCTTAAGCATTATGGAAGGGTGTAGTTAGTAGGCGATGTATTACATAAGCAATTGGTTTATCATGTCACTGATTCCAATGTGTATGTGTGTCATCCTTTTCGTGTTTTTTTTCAGCGTTTTCTGCTGTTCCTTTTTTCTTTAATCAAGACCATTGTCTTTGTCCAATAAATAAGATATTTATTTATTTATTTATTTATTTATTTATTTATTTATTTATTTATTTATTTATTTATTTATTTATTTATTTATTTATTTATTTATTTATGCGTCAAAAAACGCGCTTAACAATTTTAATAAAAGAACATTGAAGCAAACCATGCGAAAGCAGAAATGAAACAAACGCAGCACAACAACAGCACCAATCAAGTAAAGAAGAAGAAGAAGAAGAACGGCTTTCTTTGGTATTTCAGTTCATAAACCTACCACTCCAGTGTGTTCGAAAGGTAATGCTTGTAGAAAATTTGGTACATGATTTGAGTCTCTTACTTAAAAAGAAGCACCAACAACGAAGGGCTTACTAAATTGACTTGGAACGAAAACTTCTAATAAATAAAAATTAACTATAATTATGAGCTCAATCTGCTGTTTACCATGTTCTCTCTCGTTCTTTCTTCGGTTTTAACTCTAGTCTCGTGATTGTTCACATTCTGCTTTTGTTGGAATTTTATCAAGTCCAGAGTTTCCTATACGAAGATTTCTTCACAACGCCCTTTTTGCCGAGTTGGTCGAAGTGATATTTTATTAGGTTGGCAACTAATTTCGTGGACTCTCAAGAATCTTCAGCAAAACTATTTATTAACAAATAACAAATCACAATCTTTAATCAAAGTAAGATCCCCCGAAATACAGAAGTGCTTCCCATATATCAGGTAGCTGGTCTATCCCACGGCCATAGAATTATTGTGCTTTTAAGGCCAAGAATCTTTGGAGGTGCATTTGGATCCGGTCCACATTATTAAATCGTCTTCCAACCAAGAAGTATTGCACCGCACTAAAAATGTGGTAGTCACTCGGCGCAAGGTCTGGTCTGTAAGGTGGATGAGTTTGACGCTCCCAGTCAAGGTCTTCTATTTTTGAGGCGTCCGGTTAGCTACGTTCCCTCCGTTTGGTGGTGTCAAGAAGGTATTAACTTCTGGGAGCTCTTCAAGAACGGTTCCAGCATTAATGCTGTAATCTACTCTTCTCACCCTGGCCGCGCGCAGGCTGAACTCCGCTGGAATCGGTTCAGAGAGATTTTCAGGAACGGAATTATCTATCAGCAAGATAACGCCAGATCACACGTCACGATTCGGGAGCTTCAAAAAATAGAAGACCTTAGCTGGGAGCGTTTAACTCACCCACCTTACAGCACAGGCTGTGCGCTAAATGACTAGCACCTTTATAGCACGCTGCAGCACTGCTTGGTTGGAGAACGACTTAATAATGTGGACCATGTCAAAATGCACCTCCATGGATTCTTGGCTTGAAAAGCACAAGAATTCTACAGCTGTGGGATGGGCCAGGTAGCTGATAAATGGCAATCAGTCCCGCGTTCCAACAGATCTTATTTTGGTTGAAAACTGTTATTTGTTATTTGTTTATGAACACTTTTGTTGAAGTCGCTTGAGAGTCCACGAAATTAGTTGCCACCTAATAATTTGTCCAGTATGTCAATTTGTGTTTTTACAAGGTGATTGATCAATTCGTTTGAAGGACTTATTTTTCTATTTTCCATGTTGCATTTACTCAAGAAAATTCAGTATCAAAGTAAACAATACGGCCTCAAGGCCAGGCATAAGGATCGCCTCTGTAGGCGCCCTTCAATCTCTCAAGTATATGTGTGATTATCAAAATAGGATACAATAATCAATGTCGATTTTTAAAACTTCAACTTTATCTGTACAGGCAAAGGTACATATCCGAATAAATTATAGCAGCTACAAAAACAAACAGAAACAATGAAAAACAGCTTTCATATACAAATGTAAGAGCTAAAAAATACGTACAGAGTCCATTCCAAGGCAACAAAATAACAAAGAAAGGTTTAAAACATAGATTCTTCTCTAATCATTAGTAGTCCATTAGCTTTCTAGATCTAAGCTAGCATTTTGATTGGAAAACCATTAGTGACAGCATACATATGGAAGTCGGATCTATCCTAATCGGAGGGGGCACAATGTGATTTGCATCTTTCCCCTTGAATTTCTAGGAAAGCTTCATCTGCTGTCCAATAATGTGAGGTGTTTTATTTAAATTCAGGAAATATAGTTCTACGGCATGGGATGACGTGCGCAATATGCTTCTTGCGGTTGCCCCCTCCCGACAAGGATAGATCCGGAAAGTGCATTGAGGTCAATCACAGTGGTTGATTATGCATTAGAGAAAACGTCTGAGCCAAGATCAGTTTATAAGGGCAAACAACGGATAGAGATAAAGGATGGGATTCACCAATTCCATTGTGGAATGAGCCACGCCTTCTACTTCTGTGTCGTGGAGGCAATTCTAATGCGTAGTTAGCTTATACAGTGCCTTGCGGAAGTCAGTCTGTGATAAGGCCGTGCTGTATCCTACCAAGACAGTCCCGAACCAAGAACTTTGGTTCAGGGTGCATGTATCAGTGGCGTTTCGGCCGACTGCGTTATCAGTTCTAAAATAATAAGGTGGTCCAAAATTTCGTGTGAAATTCCTTTTCAATCTTCATTTATTTGTAACTCAAGATAAACAGAACAACGAACAATTAGGTATCCACTACGGTTGCACACAGCTCCTTTCCAACGGTCCAGAAGGCTGTCAACTCCATATCTCCAGAAGTCTGCGCTCCGTGACTCGATCCACGAAAGCACTTTCAAGTCGACATCGCCGCGTGTTGAACTCCTTCCCATCGCAGTAGTGCTGGAGAGATCGGAAGATGTGGTGGCCACATAGTGAGATATCCGGAACTATATGGAAGGTGGAGAATGTTCCATTTCCGAGATCTTCTGGGGTTGCTTGAGTGAATGGAGATTTGTGACGGCTGGTGTTGTCCCACAATAGAAGAAGTCGAGCGAGTTTTGAAGACAGAAGAAGCGCGTTGGACATCATATCTGGCAGTTGGACATCATATCTGGCACATATTGTTTGGGAGGTAACTGTGATGTTCTTCGGCGGCAAATTGTAGTGCACCACTCCGTGGCGTGAGAACCAAAAAGACCTTGGACGATCTTCGATGTCAAACTCTCCGTTCTCGAAGCTTCTCCACCACTTTGTAGTTGCAGGAGGGGGCGTCCGGGCCAAAACTGCCTGCGCATCAGTTCTGTCGCCTGCCTCGTCGTGGACCCAGAACGGTAGAAGTTCAGCAAACAGCGGTGGACATAATGCGGTCATTAGATTTTGAAGACGTCTTCTAGCCTGAAGGTCACCATCGGATTCACCAAGATAAGGTACCGAATCATTACACGCCCTATCCATGTTTGCATTATGTGACATCGATCGATGTGACAGAATAAGAAGAGACAAACCAAATCCACACGAACGTTTGGGCCACCTTATTAATTGGCAGTAATTAATAACTGAAGTAGTCAGCCCTGATCGGATGAGGGTCATGGTTGACTAATTACAGGATGCGGCTCACATTCTACTTGGTGGAGGCAGCTTCATCGCGACTTGCGCTGACCAGCCAAACAAGAAGCCAGGAACAATTACCGACCCGTCCATGAGCTGACCCCGCTTTAGGCCACACACGCACTCAAGCTACCTTCAACATAGAATTCCCAGAAGTAGAATGCATGATGCATCCAAGAAAGGAATGAAATTACGCCGCCATTTGTCCCTTATGCACGTTTTATTTATTTTTGAACGTTTGCCTTATATTCTCAACAAATGTAAAATTACTGACAACTTGACCATCTCATTCTCAACCTGCGCTAACATTTCAAATGAGAATTAAGAACAGTGATGTATTCAGTACCAATCGTTTGAAGGTCAGTACAATTACCTAATCTATTAGGTTGGTGCATAAGTTCTCGGACATTTGATCCCCCCTGAATTGAAAGCGCATTTTCCCGCCAAATTTCCCACATGTATCAACGCGTAATTGACCGATCGATAGAGAAAGGAAAGGGCTACAAAACTGTTCCTAACATTTACTTCTGCGTTGTTAACGTCAGCTATTATGGCTAAGCAATTCATCCCAACTGAGACGCATATTCGGCACGTCATCTTATTCCTGCATCAATCTGGCCTCAATGCCAACGAATCGTATCGTTGCCTGAAGGATGTTTACAACGAGAGTGCTCCTGCTCGAAGTACTGTGTACCAGTGGTTCTCGAAGTTTACAGTTGATGAATTCCCCGTTGAAGATAATGAACGAGAAGGGCGCCCGATGACACTGGATTTGGATGGCCTCCGGAATAGAGTGGAAGCGGACCCATACCAAACCACTCGCGAACTATCAAGCACTCTTGGTGTTAGTCACTCAACAGTCGTTCGAGGATTGAAGTCGATTGGCAAGGGGCAAAAATTGGGTCGCTCGGTACCTCACGACTTGAGACAACATGACATGGATCGCAGAGCCGATGTCACTCTGTCTCTCCTTACCCTCAGACGTACCCACGGATGGCTGGACAGCCTTGTCACCGGGGATGAGAAGTGGATACTCTACTCTAATCATCACCGGCGTGCACAGTGGGCTGACGCAACTGGAGAGGCAGAAGACGTTCCGAAACCCGACCTTCACGGTGATGCTATGCATTTGGTGAAGCGTTCTTGGCGTAGAATACTGGGAGCTGCTGGACGAAGGGATGACAGTGACGGCAAAGGTCTACGTCAACCAAATGAGGAAGTTGAGGGCCCACCTTCAAACCACACGAGGAGAGCAAGTGAAGGTGTATTTTCAACACGACAACGCCTGACCGCATATTGCTAGAGCGACGGCGGCTGAGTTGGCGGACTACGGGTGGACCGTTCTTCCACATCCACCTTACTCATCAGATCTCGCTCCTTCTGATTATCATTTGTTTTGAAGCCTTCAACGCTATTCGGACGGCCAGCAATTTAGGAACCGAGAGGATGTCAAGGAGGCACTGCTCACATTTTTCGAATCACAACCGGCCACGTTTTGGAGAAAAGGCATCCATGACTTACCAGCACGTTGGCGAAAGAGAATTGATGTAAAGGGTGGTTACTTCAAATGATTTGATGTTGTTGTTCGTATGTTGTGATGATAAATATTTCATGCCCCAAATGTCCGAGAACTTATGCACCAACCTAACACATCACCTCCCAAGCACTGCTAATTTACTTTTCGGCCAGGCTTTCAATTCAGCGGCACAGAATGGCCTGGTAGTCAATGCGGAGGATGAGACCGCGTAGCCGTGCCCGGTGCAAGCGATCTTGGAAAATAATTTCTTGAGAGCCGCTCGATACGGGTTGACAATCACGAGAATCAGAATGCAAGCGCAGTTAGGAACCAGCGATACGCTGAAGGCCATCCCGAACGAGCAGACGAAGCGAAAGCTCGTCGGCAGGGAGAGCATCGCCACAAGGCTCAGAGAAACCGGTAGAATAAACTCGAAGAAGAGGAGGAACACAAAATTTGCCGTCAGCACTCTGAACACGTAGCGATGCGCGTTGAGTAAGGTTGTGTCGCCATCTAGCCGCTGCAGATGACGGTAACTTTGGAACACTTTCACTAAGCTGAAGGTCATAAGCACGTAGAGAGAAATGTAGATGGAGGCCGTCAGCGCCATGATAATGAGCGACTCCACAGTTCGGAAGTTGAAGATGAGCACTGCGTTCGGATACTTGACGGAGTGCTGAGCCGTCACGATCACACCGCCGACGACCAATAGCGTGCTGAACAGCTCCGCGGCTAGGAATAGCGCCGATCCCTGAAATGCCGTGCTAAATTTTCAGTTCAAAAACGGTACTACTCACTAATATGACCTACACAGGGAGCCAGGAATGGGCTCGCAACCAATCAAAGCACCGACCAACCACGAAACAACCAATCAGGTGACGACTCATTCAAAGCGGCCATATTGGTCTGGCGCGTTGCCTTCTCTCTATGTAGGCCATATTCACGACTCGTACCGCTACGACTGCCAGCTTTGCCAGTTAATAACCCAAGAACCCAATAATGTTATCACTAACCCTGCGTGAGATAACAAATGAATTTGGCACACCAGTGAGCAGACAGTGGTAATAGACGAACGATATTGCAATAGCGATAAATGAGGCGAATACAGAGATGGAAATAGTGGCAACCATAGCTGTGGCGGCCAAACACGAAGAGAATCTGGGATGCACGTTGTAGAGCAACATGCCCTCGAAGGAGAATTCGGCGTTGCCGAAGTATAGGGAAGGCAGTAGCATCACCGGGTGAAAGAGTAACGGACCCGGAACGTTGAATAGCACGCACCACACAATGAGGTTGAGCAGCACGAGGCGATAAGACGTCATCACTCGACTTCGCGTTGAAAATATGATGAAGATCGTCAGAATGCACAGCATTATCGACGAGATCGCGTTGACGCTGATGACGGCGTTGAAGAACACGAAGTGCTTAGGATAGTAGGCTAGCATCTCATCAATGGAAGACGAGTAGCTTTCCATATCTCTAAAAATCACCATCAATAAAATTCAAACAAGCCTAACGGAAAATAACGCCTATAAAATGGTCAAAATGATTTGAGAAGAAAAATTTGCGTTCAGGGGGAGGTCCTATTCTAATGAAAACCTTGCAACGTTCTTGTTTATGTGAATCAGTTTCTTGTGTGCCAAACAACGTTTTTTTATGGCGGATTTTATAGATGCTACCATCTTCAGGCCCCTAAAGACAACGATCACGTCGTGCACCATAAAAACCTCATTCGGAACACAAAAAACTGATTCATATCTAATTACTATGCCGAGGTTTTACGAAGATAGCAGCTGCAATCTTGTTGTTGTTTATTGATACAGCAATGTTTTGTTGCGATCAAAACTCTTGCGCCAGGTGGGACTCGAACCCGCACTTCTTATACCTGGCGGGAATGCTCTACGCCGTTGCACCACCGGTGCTGTTTGATCGAACGTTGTTGTTTATTGTTTGGATGTCCCTATTTTCTACGAGTGTTCCATAAACACAAAACGCACTGCATATCAAATTGT
Organism: Heligmosomoides polygyrus polygyrus; assembly: GCA_947396885.1. Taxonomy (NCBI): domain Eukaryota; kingdom Metazoa; phylum Nematoda; class Chromadorea; order Rhabditida; family Heligmosomidae; genus Heligmosomoides; species Heligmosomoides polygyrus. Next base: position 96,286,454 of record OX377202.1, read on the forward strand.
AGAGTCTCTCAAGAAAATGTATGCACGGCTTAACGTCCATTGATTTCTTTGAGCTTCTCACTTGCTTGACCATCACCTGTATCAGCTATCGCCCGCGACGAAACTCTCGTTAATCATCTTAATGCTCGAGTGAGTCCCAACAACGCCTAGTTTGGTCTGCGTCATGCGCCAGAGTGGTCCAGTGAACTATCTTCACTCGAGGGACACAAATAGTGCTGCATTGATCACTCAGGTCTTTGACGAAAAAATCCAATTAACGCGTTGGTGGGCGTACTGGTGTTCTCTTGGCATTCCGCGGAATCTAGCGGATGTCTGCGAAACGCATAATGTGGCCGGACCACCTATTCTTCGACGACAAGGTCTATGTGAGTGCCCCTAATCTTCGAACGTCGACGAAGCTCGGAGCTCCGGAGGTCTTCCCTCACTAGCGTGAATGGTGTCACTCCAAGCATCGTCCTTTCGCTTCCCCGCTGCGCGGCGCTGATTCTAACCAGGAGACTATCTCATCGGTAAGTCGGAACGGCCCAAGTGTTGTATATGGGCAGAATCGCCTCTCTCCGCGAAACAACAAAATGCAAATATCTCGACCCCAATACAGCTCTGCGCAGAGTTAGAGACGACGGAAATTGGGCCGTTGGCAGCGTTAACCCCTTTGTGCCGCTCAGGAGAGCAAGAAGAACAGTGGAGTCGAATAGGTAGACAAGGAGCTGGACCTTCATCCACTTCTTCGACGCTCTTGAAAGCTCCCCAAGCCGTTGCATTCGTCCTGCCCGCTTCATTTGTCGTGTTGACTTCGCGACCTAGATGCGCGTAATTGGAGCATTCGGGGATGTTCGCTCAGAGTAACTAATTAACCTCCATTTAGATGTTAGGACAGGGTGCGTAAAAAGTATTGACGCCCTAAACGTAAACGTTTGAAATAGCAACACATCATCAAATTTAATAAGTTTATATCCAAAATATCAACAATGACCTAGCGAACAGAATAGCATCACTTGCACTTTATATGGGCATCTTTGCTCGAATGCAGGGGCGAACACGCCGAGGAAAGGCATCGACGATGCGCCGCAAGTAGTCCACGTCGATTTCGTTCTATGCTTTGACCTTCAGTGACTTGATACTTTTGTGCATTCAACTTGTAAAAGTGTTGCATACTCTTCAAGGACCTCCAAAGTGCTAATTCTGGCGGAAGGCTCGCTTCAAGGGAGGCGCATCCGGCCAGTATCATGGTTTGTGCATTCATCACAAGCTTCTCTCGTTTTCATGGATACAGGAGTGAAGATAAATCAGTAGAACTATCTGTATTGATGTCCTAAAGAAGCAACTGGTTCCTTGGCTCGAATCCCATCTCGAGATCAGGCCCTATGTCTTCGAGCAGGATTAGGCTCCTGCGCAGAGTCGAAGATTATTCAGGACTGGTGCAGCGCCAACTTGGAGGACTTCATTTCGGCTGAGGAATGACCTCTGTATAGACCGGATTTGAATCCGCTGAATTACTCTATATGGGAAGTTTTGGAGAACAAAGCTCGCACTACTTCCCACAAAAGTATGAAGTCAGTGTAGGATGATCTGGTCGAGGCATGGAACGAAATCGACGTGGACTACTTGCGGCGCACCGTCGATGCCTTTCCTCAGCGTCTTCGCCCCTGCATTCGCAGCAAAGAAGCCCATATAAAATACAAGTGATGCTATTCTGTTTGCTAGATCTTTGTTGACATTTTGTGTATAAGCTTGTTAAATTTTATGTTGTGTTGTCATTTCCAACGCCTACGTTTAGTGCGTCAATACTTTTTACGCACCCTGTACAATACTGGACAGTATATTATTGAGTTTTTAGTCATTTACTAACAACTAAATTTCACAATTGAAAATGATTATGTTATGTCACCAACAGAAATGTATCAACCAAAACGAATTAACAATGACAAAACAATTTTTTAAATTTCTAATATATAGAAAAGATATGAAGAAACTGTATAGTAGTATATAAAAAATATTAAGCGCAGCTATTGTAGAGGTAAATCTTATCCTTATCAATCATAATAGAGTATAATTAACAGAAAGAAGTGTTGTCCCACTTCTTTATGTTATACTTTTTTGTATTCTACGACAAATTTAAGATTTTCAAAGCAAACTGGATGCCTTACACAAACCATTATTTACTTATGCATGAACGGAGCAAACTTTAGGGGCTGTGTGGTACTTCCATGAGAATGATGTACACCTTCCTAATGAGCAGATACAAACAAGAACCCCCAGAAGAAGCCGCGAATTTGAAAGGCATGTCATACAAGTTGGTGAACCACCTGCTGCTAAATGAATTCGAGCTTCAAACAAGAGGAGTCATCTGCTTGTAAACAAAGATCGCAGATGCGAAAAGAAGACGATTTCTGGTTTATTATCTAGAAAGTCTGACGTCGCTATCAACAATTATAATGAGACCCATAGGGGTCTGTCCAGTTTCAAACAGCTTCACGCTTCACAACACAAAATTGACTCACTGAAGATTAGCAAGGCCTAGGTCGGTAGCAGGGATGGGCGGAACTTTTTAAAATTTCAGAAGAGTCAAAAACCCCAGCAGAAAATAAAAATTTCGAAATTATCATGCGAGTGACAAGTGAAGACAAGCGGTTTAACTTGCACGCGTTTATAAAAATTTCTAGCACACTCCAAATTCAATACCATCATTAACACGTTGACGACCGTGTGGCCTGATGTCAGGCCACACCCTTACAGCCGCGTGGGGCCGTGTGACATGATGTCAGGCCACAGCCTTGTAATTTATTTTTCTACTTGGATTCAGATCTATTTTGGGCTGCATCACTTCCCAAATGTAAAAAGTTTGGTGGTTCATTTAACCCATTGACGACCGCGCCGCAAATCTCGTGTCTGGCGCGTGGGACCGCGCGCTGGGACCGCCTTGAGGCCCGAATCTCGTGCACTCACTACTTCACGGTATTCCAAATGAAGCTCCCTCTCCAATGGGTGAGCCACATATTGGAAAAGGCCGGAACAGGTTCGAAGCAAAACGTAAAAGATGTATTTGCTGCTACAAAAAGGTCAGCACAGAAAAGGGCGCACGTTCGTCACGAATCGTGCAAATAAGGTGACCACACAATGTAGCAAGTGTTTAAAATATTTTTTCTAAATTGGATTCAAGTTTTTCGCAAGAAATTTGAACAGATGTCTTAACCATGACCATTTTTGTAAGATATACGTAGCTGTTCGTGAGTAGTATCTATTTATTTGAGGTTTGAATAGTGTGTAGTGTTGATTTTTTTTTTTTTTATCAAAGCTTTCGTTAGAAGTAAATGATTCTCGGACCACTGTGCAGGTAGCATTGGTAGGATCCAACGAATCTAATGAATACTAGTAAACTATGAAGAATCGAGGAAGTGCGCCGCAGCGAACATTTTTTCAACCGCGGGCTAAAATTGGGCCGCGCGGTCCCACGCGACAGAAAAACTGCGGGCCGAAATTGGGCCGCGCGGTCGTCAATGGGTTAAATAGACTTTAGTTTCATATATATTTATTTACGACTAATCTACAACCAATGATTTCACCAATTAAGCCACAACTACAACCAAATCTCCGAAAATCCTAACCTAGCTAATTGTCTTGAAGATTCTACTTGAGTTTGAACCTGGACCTTATTGAAGCTTGAGTTGAGTCTTGACATTCGGACATAGTCTCTTGAATCTCAGCGAGTCCGCCGACCGGCAGCTAGACTCGAGCTGCCCGCTCTATCCCTGACGGAACGTGTGGCTGGACTCGACCGACGATGACGGACGAACGGGAGGAGCGAGCCCGAGGGAATGGTCAGGGGAAGAAGCCGAAGGAGAACAAGAACAAGAACAAGAACCCCGATCGCCAGAGCGATCCGCTCTTACCCGCTCACAAGTGGGCGGAGTTGAGCGCTTGAGTTCAAAGTCTGACATCATGAACTCAAAGTTCATGACAAGATCTTTCCGAGGAACTTTTTTGTGTTATGTGCACCTCATCTTTAGACACTGCTGTAAAAAACGTAATCCCCAAAAACAATCTTCGGTTACTGATTTATTGAGCTTTTCGTCACGTAATGGCTTCAATTAACAGTTCGTCATTGAAAAATAATCGATAATAATCGATCGGCCTGACGCAGTCGAACACATCATCATGAAAGCCGGACTCTGTCGCAAAGTTCCACCAAGTAGGGGCTTCAAAATCGCTCTTTCAAACTTCCTCGTCCTCATTTTCTTCTTCGGATTCTATTACTTCACTTTTTGAGCCATCATCATTGTCAGCTGGTAGTGCATGAATATCGGCCTCAGTATCAACGTCGTCCTGGACCACCTCGTCATCCTCATTATCTCTTTCCACCAAGAGACGAATTTTGCGGTCGCGTTAGACCGTGTGACATCATGTCATGCCACGCTGTCGGAGTTGCAAAAAATCGATTTGCCCCACGCGCCAGACACGCGAAAAAGGCGCGGTCGTCAACGTGTTAAATTTTAACTGACTCATATATCCTACGAATCTCGGTTACTGTTGAAATTCAAACGAATACGGGGCCAAATTATGCACGCCGAGAGATGTCCTACAAAGGCACTTCATGTCACTAGCACTTACACAATCAAACAAACAAAGCGGCATAGTTCATGAGTTCCTGACGCAATTCTACACTGGCATATGCAAAAACGCCACATGCTTGCAAATCATGATACTCTAGAAACATTATGATGGAATGAAAGTCATGATTCTGTGATACTTTATGGATTCTTTTTATGGTAATTGTATGTTATATAGGGTGTCCCGAAATTACGTTCCCAAGTATTCAACGTCATAAATACGGACGGAAAAGAGATTAGAGCACGAAATTCTACATGGCTTTATCAACATATTTACAAACACAATTACTTTTCAGATCTCAAAACGACTTCTGCCACGAACTGCCGCGTATGTAGGCCTTCAGACGACACGGAAAGGCCGCGAGCGTGGCATGCACGTATGAACGGCTTGCCCTTGAAGATTGTTGTACTCCAGGGAATCAAAGTCCTTCCCAAAACTTCTTCCAAGTACATTTTCGAATCCATTTTCTCTCCTTTCTGACGAAAAACAACGGTAACTTTCCAGCGTAGGTGACAGCAGCCCAAACCATGACTGAATCCGGATGTACGCAGCGTTCATGGGCCTTCCCGCTTTGTTAGCTTCAGCTACTATTCTGGCAAGCACACGGTCGTTTGGTCGGTTCAGCGCTGCTTCGAACACTAAAAAAATTTTCTCTGAAAAAATGACATCGCAGTGGTGTATCGAGCTGAGACGCTGGATGAGTGCTTAGCGTTTTCTTTCACGATTCTTCATCATATGTGGGAGGAGAGTGTGAGCCTTCTACCAGCGATAAGACCTCAGTCCTAGCTTCTCATTGTCAATACGGTTCATGGAAGTTTCGCTAACTTCTATTGCTTTTGCCATCATCCGCAAGTATCTCTTAGCATTCCTCCGCACCAGCTCACGAACACGTTTGACATTCCGAGTTGAAGTTACAGTCGCTGGTCTTTCTCTCCCAGGTCGATCGCTCAATGTACGGAGCTCTTCGCATCGTTTGATGGTGTTGGAGGCGGTTTTCCTACTCACCGAGATCGTCTTTGAGATGTTGCTCACCGATGCTCCGTTGATATGCATCGTGACGATGGGAGCCGTCAGAGGATGAGAAGCTGCCACTTTGTAGCTAATCAGTCTTGTAACTGGATATTTATCATCTGAGATCATGGCGAGCATATCTAGCGCGGAAAACTAAGGCAGTACATTATTGATGGTTAGGTCAAGAAAAACGATAGGTCAAACATGTGGGAGCGTAATTATAGCACACAGTGTAATTATGTTCGGAGCTCTATTTTCTCTTTTCTGGCCAACTTTTGGCTATATTCCCAGAAAACAAAAAATTTGCCCAAAATAGCCAGAAAATCAGAAAACAGAAATTCCGCCCATCCCCAGTCGGTAACGCTAGTGATGTTGAAGCGCTTATATATGGTAGAGCTCTAGATTAAGCAGTCTGCAAAATTGATGCTATTTGGATGAATAATAAAATAATTTTTTTTTCAATTTTTCATTTTTTCAATGGGCGCTGTGCATTTGTTACTGCCTTATTTCCTAGTGGGCGCAATATTCACTTCTGGATTCATTTCTAGCACTGCATTATATAGTGCCACATAAAGCGTTTTCAACAATCAAATGTTAACGAGGTGTGAACAAAGCAATACTCGAACCTGGAGCCGACTTCCGTGATAGGGACATGAATTAGCAATTCGTCTATTAGTCTCATCCACATGTTGTCTGCACATCGAACAAGGGAAGAATACGATGTGACCATGACACATTGCGATGAGATGTAGTATGGGATGCGGTTTTAAACGCTGATCCGAATGTGTTCCACTTCTGTTAAACGCATCTGTAGACGAATATCACATAATTTCCATATCCTCTTATAAAATGTAAGTAAATTTTTACTTATCCAAGTTTGAGGTACCCGCGTGGCAATCGTCGTAAGCGATTTTTTAATTATTTGCTAATTTGTGCTTTCAAAAAGAAATATCACACCGTAAGAGAAGTTTTCCGATCTGTCCTAGTCAGGGGAGAGGCACATATCTTCTTCTTCTTCTTCTTCTTCTTCTTCTTCTTCTTCTTCTTCTTCTTCTTCTTCTTCTTCTTCTTCTTCTTCTTCTTCTTCTTCTTCTTCTTCTTCTTCTTCTTCTTCTTCTTCTTCTTATTCTTATTCTCCTTCAGCGTTTGTCCCGCTTCTTGGCGGGGTCCGCTTTTCTGGTGTCATGTCGCCATCTTTCCCGAACCGTGCTAGATCAGAGTGGACACCAGCTAGTTTAAAGCCCATGTGCCCAGCGTATCATCCCAGTGCTGCTTCGGGCGCCCTCTAAGCCGCTCTCCAGACACTTCGAAGTTAAGACCTATCTTACGGACGCTGTCTTCCTTCCCACGCAGAACGTGGCCGTACCATCGCAGGCGAGCTTCGCGCATCTTGTCAGCTATCGGCGCGACACCGAACTTCTGCCGAATAGCTACGTTTCGGATGCGACCCAGGCGCGTAACTCCTGCCGTCCAGCAAAGCATATTCGTTTCCATTACGCTGAGGCGATTTTCCGTTTCCTTTGTCGCAGGCCAACACTCAGCTCCGTACATCGCTACCGGCCGGACGGCGGTTCTATAGATCTTCGATTTAAGCGCTCTGGCATCTTCTTGTCGCAAAGTGTTCCAGTCAACGAGCGCCATTTGGACTAAGCTGCACTCACGCGTGAGCTGACTTCAACCATCAAACTGCCATCAGACGCTATTGCCGATCCCAAGTGTTTAAACACCGAAGTTCGTGCAAGCTCAGAACCGTTAATTTTAATGGAGCCGGGCGCATTTACGTAAGTCGTGAAATACTCGGTCATCTTGACGTTCAATTTGAGTCCGAACATCGCTAGGCGGTCGCTCGCACCTCTCGCTCGAATTCACCTTTGTCTTCGCAGGCGAGCTTCACGTCATCAGCGAATAGCAACTTCCAAGGGACGAGCTTCTGAAGATCTCGCGTAATGGCATCCATTACGACAACAAAGAGGAGTGGGGAAAGCGTAGATCCTTGATGCACCCCAACAGAGATGGAAACTCCGTCGAGGTTCCTGCTGCAGCTTGCACACGACTCTTTGGACAAGAGTATAGCATTCGCACTCATTCCACAAGTTCTTCGTGAACACCATGCTGTTGCAGGGCGTACCATATAACCTCACGCGGTAGCGATCGAAGGTCTTCTCCAATCTATAGATGAGGTTGTTCAGCTGTTGACCAAGATTGTCATCAACTTTATTACGGCTGACGTTTCGGCGTCGTCGCCTTCCTCAGAGCCTAGAAAAGTCGGAAACACTTGTGGAACTGTTTCCCCAAACACCACTTCTTACTACAGAGTACTCTTCCTAAGGAAAATAGAGGCAGGATCCGATATCCGAGACACAACTAACCTTAGAGGTGGATGACGTTGGACCACCAGACACCCGTAGCTGGAAGGAATCGTGGGTGAATGAGCTCTGGTCCTAGGGACCACCCGACACAAGCACCCCGGGGTCAGATCGAGCAGATCAAAACCCACAGAGCTCAACAAAGGGTGCCAGTTCTTGAGTAATGGCGATGCACTCTTCCTTGCGATTGACCTGCGGGTTCTTCGCCGCAATCCAAAGTACCTCTAGCGTCCTGCGTGCCGAAATGTCACTTTCGCGCGCCAGGATCGAGACAGACACCTGAATCATCGTGCCCACATGGCGCAGGACCCTGTGTTCTCCCCAAGGAGTGCGGACATTGGCTTTCCCAAGGCCGTCCAGATGCTCCCTGATCCTGACACAAAGGGGTCTGCCTGGGGAAACGGGGAAACGGAAACGGAAAATAGGGGAAACGGGCATCTTGTCAGTTATCGGCGCGACACCGAACTTCTGCCGAATAGCATCGTTTCGGATGCGGTCCATGCGCGTGACTCCTGCCGTCCAGCGCAGCATCTTCGTCTCCATGACGCTGAGGCGCGTTTCAACTTCCTTGGTCGCAGGCCAACACTCAGCGCCGTACATCGCTACTGGCCGGATGACTGCCCTGTAGATCTTTGACTTAAAGCGCTCCGGTATCTTCCTATCGCAGAGCACCCCAGTCAACGAGCGCCACTTGGACCAAGCTGCACTCACGCGTGAATTCACTTCGACCATCAGTTTGCCGTCAGACGCGACTGCTGATCCCAGGTACTTAAAGACCGCAGTGCGTGGAAGCTCGATGCCGTTAACCTTGATGGAGCTGGACTCGGTAACGTCCGTCGTTAAATACTCGGTCTTCTTCACGTTCAATCTGAGTCCAAACCGCTCCAAGCGATCACACCAAGCTTGCACCTCTCGCTCGAGTTCACCTTTATCTTCGCTAGCGAGCATCACGTCATCGGCATAAAGCAACGTCCAAGGGACGGGCTTCTGAAGATCTCGTGTGATGGCATCCATGACGACAACAAAGAGGAGTGGGGAAAGCGCAGAACCCTGGTGTACCCCGACAGAGATGGGGAACTCCATCGAGGTTCCAGCTGCAGCTTGCACTCGACTCTTTGGACAAGAGTAGAGAATTCGCACCCACTCTATGAGCTCTTCGGGAACTCCATGATGTCGCAAGGCGTACCATATCACTTCACGCGGTACGCGGTCAAAGGCCTTCTCCAAGTCGAGGAAGGCGATATGCACTGCCTTCTGTTTCTCGCGATGCTTCTCTATCAGGAGGCGCGCGGCGTGTATGGCATCAATGGTGCCACAGCCAGCCACGAAGCCGCACTGATTGCTGGAAAGCTTGACGATGTCCCGAATTTGTCCATCGACAACTCGCTCAAAGATCTTCATGCTGTGCGCAAGCAAGCGAATCGGACGGTAATTGGAGCAGTCTGCAGGACTGCCCTTCTTCTTCCAAATTGGAATCGTCGTACTTTGACGCCAACACTCAGGCACTTTCTTCTCCGCCACAACCTGATTAAAGAACTTCGCCAACCACTCAGCAGGGTACCAGTACTTGGACTTCCATAAATCAGCTGCCACGTCATCGGGCCCATTCGCTTTGCCTGGCCTCATCTTCTTCAAAGCCGCTTCAATCTCCTCTACGGTGATCTTCTGAACGGGGCCGTGGGTTGGAGCCGTGGAAGGGATGGCTGGATGAGGAAATTCTACTGTAGAGATTTCCTCAAAGTAGTCGCGCCATCGCTTCAATGCCTTCTTGCGGTCCGTAAGAAGATGGCCGTTCTCATCATTGAAGCCGAAAAACTTCTCAATATCCTCGGTCTGCCGATGGCGATTCTTAGCAAGCCGGTACAGATACCGCTCGCCATCGCGTGACTCGAGCTTCTCGTTGACATCTCCATAATGAGTGGCTTTTGCAACAGCCACGGCCTTCTTTGCAGCTTTCCTCGCTTCTTGGTACTTCCGCCAGTTATCGGCCGTCTTTTCGCCGAGAAACACGTGATAAAGCGACTTCTTCTCTTGCACTTTTGCTTTCACGTCATCTGTCCACAGCCATGCCTGCTTGTCGACCTTCCGTCGCCCAGGCTTCGTAATGCAGAGTTCCGACTGTGCAGCTTGACGAATCGCGTCGGTCGTTTTCTTCCAAGTTTCGTCGACAGTCGTGACTGTCGGTAACCTCACGCGAGAAATCACAGCTGCTTCCCTCTCTCTCATTCGCCACCACTTGATTCTTGCTGCACCGCATCGCTCGACCTGCTTCAGCCTCGGAGGGGCGATCTTCAAAGTGCAGATCAACGGTCGGTGCTGTGGCGCGACCGTCTCATACGGCACGATCTTCGCGTCTGTGACAAGACTCCGGTCACGATCCTTCACAAGCACAAAGTCTATCTGAGACTTGGAGCTACCACTATAATATGAGATGAGGTGGGAGTCGCGTTTTCGGAAGACGGTGTTTACAATGGTGAGACTATGCGATTCCGCATACTCAAGAATGCGCTCACCATCGGCGTTACGTGATCCGTATCCGAAACCACCATGACAGCTGTACTCGTCTTTCGTAGCACCTACGTGCCCATTAAGGTCACCAGCGACTATGATGACATCTTTCGACGGTACCTCTGCTGTCTTCTCATCCAGCAGGTTCCAAAACTCATCCTTGGCTTGATCGGAGCAGCTAGTCTGCGGAGCATACGCAGAGAAGAAGTGGTAGAGTCGCTCCTTAGCGGCGACAACGATCTTCATCATCGATCGTCAAAGCGTTCGACGCCTGCAATCGAGTCTCGGAAACGCTCGAAGACGATTATAGCAACACCGCTGCTGGTCCTGGGACTACTACATGGAACGACCTTGAAGCCACGTCCTATGTCCCATAACTTGCGCCAGGACCACGTCGTCTCCTGCACCGCACAGAAATCAACTCTTCTACGCTCCAGTGCTTCAACCAACTCGCACGAGCGGCCCGTCAACGTACCCACATTCAGCGTAGCCACGCGGGTCCTGCTTACGTTACGGGACTTTCGGACTAGCTCAGTTGCCCCCCGATGCCGTCCTCGCATCAGGGACCCTCGCATACTTCTCACACTCGCCGGGCTCTGCGAGTGCGCGTCGGCTCCCGCGGACGCCGTAGCACTATCACGAAAAACTTGCAATGTCATGAACCATGTGATGTGACATGGGTGTTCGTAGGCCGGCCTGTCACAAGGGCCTGTCGCCTGCAATCGAATGTCCGTGTTCGGCTTAGCTCGCAGAACGGGCAGCTTCCAGTGGCACCACGTGGAGGAACGGACATCGCCACCGCGACGACGCCGAAACGTCAGCCGTAATAAAGTTGATGACAATCTTGGTCAACAGCTGAACAACCTCATCTATAGATTGACAACGTCATGCCAAGATTTATTGAAAGCCGAACTTGGGCAGGTCTTCTCCAAGTCGAGAAAGGCAATATGCACTGGCTTCTGTTTCTCGCGGTGCTTCTCTATCAGGAGGCGGGCGGCGTGTATGTATGTGCATTAATGGATACGCTCACCAGCTGTGTTACGCAACCCATAGCCGACTCCACCATGACAGCTGTAACCGTCTTTCGTAGCGCCTACGTGCCTATTAAGGTCACCGGCGACAATGGTGACGTCCTTCGACGGTACCTCTGCGGCCTTCTCATGCTACAGGCTCCAAAACTCATCCTTTGCTTGATCTGAGCAGCCATTCTGCGGAGCGTATGCAGAGAAGAAGTGGAAGATTCGCTCCTTAACGGCGACAACGATCTTCATCATCGATCGTCAAAGCGTTCGACGCCTACAATCGAGTCTCGGAAACGCTCGAAGACGATTATAGCAACACCGCTGCTGGTCCTGGGACTACTACATGGAACGGCCTTGAAGCCACGTCCTATGTCCCATAACTTGCGGCAGGACCACGTCGTCTCCTGCACCGCACAGAAATCAACTCTTCTACGCTCCAGTGCTTCAACCAACTTGCACGAGCGGCCCGTCAACGTACCCACATTCAGCGTAGCCACTCGGGTCCTGCTTACGTTACGGAACTTTCGGACTAGCTCAGTTGCCCCCCGATGCCGTCCTCGCACCAGGGACCCTCGCACATTTCTCACAATCGCCGGGCTTTGCGAGTGCACGTCGGCTGCCGCGGACGCAGTAGCACCATCTCGAAAAACATGAACTGACATAGACCCATACGATGTGACATTGGGTTGTTCGTAGGCCGGCCTGTCGCCTGCATTCGAATGTACGTGTTTGGCTTATCCCGCAGAAGCGAGCAGTTTCCAGTGGCACCGCGTGGACGAACGGAAATCGCCACCGGGGAGTCACATATCTAAAAATTATTTAACCAATTGACATCTGACTTAGTTACGCAGTTCCTCCAAGAGGACGAAATAAGACCTAGTAAACAAACGAAAAAATCACCACGCTTGTAGAGACACCTCGGTGGGCAAAACGCGTTCAAATACAGTTGACCGCCACCTGACATGCTATATCAGGATCCATCATAGTGAGGGCGTAGCTTTGTCTGTTTACAATCTGGCAAAACCGAATAAAAAATTGTGAGTTTTGTCAGCTTAGGCCCTATTTTTCCCCATAGATGTTGTGAATTCCAAGTCAATTTGTTACGCAATTTTTAGATATGTGTCCTCCCCCGACTAGGATAGACCCAAATTTTCCACATCTTAATGCTTTTGTGGAGCGCGCAGACTGGACATAGAATAGCAAGATCCCACACAACTTTTGAATCAACTAGATAGTAAGTGTCGTGCCGCGGAGTCCTCTGCTCGTACATCGGTGGAGGCCAAGGACCCGCCCGAGCTGTGGCACGTTAGACCCGCGGCTCGCGACCAGTGGACTCAGACTGCCACGCAGTATTTGTAACCCTAAGGCCCTTGGCGGATCTTGACTGCCGCGTGCTTGACCCATGCGACTTGAAGTTCCCACATCATAGCGTCTCGACGGCTGCTGACTTCCTCCGGGAGAAACCCCCGTTGGTCGGAGCGTCCCCTGAACCCCGGCGGTCCCTCCCTATACGATGCTTTATGCCTTAGAATTGACACTAATTTGGCAGAGCACCTCATGGGTTTAGAGATTAGACCTCTTAAATTATAAGTTCATCTTAACTAAATATTGACGACCAAACATGACATAAGCTAAACTATGAAAGCGACCTAGACTACGTATTAGGGGCCAGGCTGCACCCAACCTACTCCGGGAGTCAGGACCGCGACCCGCGGGACTTACCTGGCCCAGGTCCTGTGGTCTATGCCAAGACGGGACCAACGAGGCCAGGCAGAGGCCCCGCGTTACCTGTGGACCGACGACGATGATGCTGGCGACGGATCCTTGAGCCGCTCAGCGGGAGCGGTGGTGGCAAAACTTGCGACCGCGCCGGCCAGAGACGACAGAGGCACGCGCCCTCTGCGTCTCTGCTGGCTTCTAGAAGCTTCCGCGGCGACGACGTGTCGAACGATACGCTTGACCACGTTTGACCTGGTCGACGGGCCGGCCCAGCGACGGCGACGACGTGTGGAGACCTGTCGGGACGCTAGTCACGACAGTAAGCCTTTCAGATCTCTTGAACATACATCTGAATTTTATTATCTAGACCAAGCAGTTACAATTATTGCCGAGTTGCTTCATTATTAAGCTGTGAACATTGCACGTGAAACTCTAGCTCAAGCATCAACCTTCACAAATGAATAAAACAATCTACACAATATGGATTAATTGTAAGGTATACTTCCGCGGACACTCCCGCGGACGGGAAGCAATCGTGGCAGGACCCCACGCCTGACTACTCGTTGCAGACCGCCACACCCACGTTGCACGTCCAGCCTGACGTCGTGTCCAGCCTGAGAGTGTCCGCGGGAGTGTACCTCAGGCCTGTACTCCGACGATGGCTACTGTACGTCAGCCACTTTATCCCAGTAGAATATCACAGTTGAAAACGGGCGTGAAAGGAAAGCGTTGACAAAAGTGAGGCGAGATTATGACTAGTAAGTAGGCCGCTGTTGGGATCGGCTTAGTAGGAGTTGAAAGTGCTACAAAACTAATATTCTAGTAGTTGCCTGTAGACCTCAATGAAACCATCTCACTATCAGTGTTATTATGCGCACTTCACCTATGTTGCCTTAAATGCACTAAAACAACAAGAAACCCCATTAATTCTACAGCAGTTCAAATCCATGTTCCAGAGCTTGTTGTCTCTCGTCCTCGGAAGCCTCACGTAGCGAATCGGTTAGCGACGTCTCCTGATACTGCACGGTGAACAGTGGATCCCTTGTGCGCTTCGCTCCTTCTCCGGGTCCCAGATCGATATCCACCACTTGGTTCTGAAGCCAAAAAAGTATTGTGAGGGATAATCGTTAACGAAGGGAACAGAACAGGAACACCTTGAACGCGTATTTTGCTTGTGCCTTTCATTACTAGGTCCCACCGGAGAGGAGTTTAGCACGAGAGACTTCTTCAATAAGTCCGTCACCATTCTACCGCCTAAGTGCCTGTTCATACGTTCAACGGCAACGACTGATCGGTCGGGAAAGCCGGCAAGATTGATCTTTGTCAAGCGATCGCCCAAAAAAATCGACACGCATAATTTGCCCGGCCGACCAATACCTCCAGTCACTCCCGCCGAGAAGTATGAACAGACTCTAGGGAATCGATTAGCTGCACGCGACGCGTGACGCGATGTAATAATAAGCGCTCATCGATCGATTCATCGCGTAGCGCGATCGATATTGAGCTTATCACCACATCGCATGGCGCGTTGCGTGCACACTAAATGCTCCCTGAGGCTTGATGGAAGTCTAAGTGCAGTTTGAACCCAACATCAGTCTGTGATGCATGCTAGATCAACCCTTAGATTAGTGCCGGATTCGCAACATTCTATCTCTACCAACGTTGCACATGTTCGTTTTAGCCTAGGGCGGCTGTTGTAGAGGTTATTAGCCGGTTAGATGGATGTCCAGTTGCGAACAAAACTCTTGCGCCAGACGGGATTCGGACCAGCACCCTCTGCTTTCCGGGAAGGATGCTACGCTTTAGGGCCTGTTCATACTTCGCGACAAGAGCGACTGGAGCGACTGGGGTGACGGATGTAGTGTGGTGTACGTAAATAATTACGCATTTCACACTACATTCTCAGACAATTATAAACGGCGGATATCAGGACCGGCTCACCGTAACCGCAGTGCGGGTCGCGCTGAGATTTTGCTGTCTGCGCCCTCCTAGCTCAGAGATCGCGCGTCGGCGTCCACGCTGCGACGTCTGATCGATGTCTTGTGCGCCCGCGATGGCACCGTGCGCAAGTAGGTCGTGGTGCAGCAGGTAGAGGTCTTACTTCACGCGACGGATGTCGGGGGTTCGGTTCTCGGGCGCCGCGGCGTTCTTACACTTCAGCTGAGTATCTGAGATCTGGGAGGTTTCGACGTCTACACGACGTTGCGCGTTCTTTGCGAATTGTTTCAGCCGTATGCGCTTTGCTCGAAGAGCGCAGAACCCAGCCGCGAACTCCCCCTGGGCGAAGAAAGCAGTCTCCATACGAGCAGCTTGTATGGCACACACCCTGGAGTCCCTTCCCTAGCCTTGTTCTGCGATTGCACAATGGACGTCTCACCCGACGCCTAAGGTTACGGTGAGCCGGTCGTGATATCCGCCGTTTATAATCCTGTTACATTCTCGCGGACGGAGTGTGGAGTACGCAATTATTTACGTACACCACACTACATCCGTCGCCCCAGTCGCTCTTGTCGCTCTTGTCGCGAAGTATGAACAGGCCATTACACTACCGGCGCTGTTTGATCGCACATAACATACGCGAGGCCTATCAGCACTCACACTTGACATCCAATACCACGGGCGAGTGCTAATAGACCTCGAGGATATCATAGATATTGCGTGCGGTAAAAGTTTCGGTGGTGTAAGGCGTAGCATCCTGCTCGAAAAGCAGAAGGTGCGGGTCCGAATCCCGTCTGGCGCAAGCGTTTTGTTCGCAGCTAGACATCCATCTAACGGCTAATAACCTCCATAACAGCCGCTCTTGGCTTAAACGATCATGCTCAACACTAATAGAGGTAGAATGATGCGAAATCGGCACTAACCTGGAGTGCGAATCCAAGTCCCGTTTGAGGCAAGAGCTTTGTTTCTGCTTTCATCTAGCAGCAAACAACGTCAATCAGCATCAACAAAGCTAGTTAGGTGACAGATGTGGCTTTCATGGAAAGAAGAACCTAAGACTCCGAATTCAAATTTTTCCTCTCCAATCGCCTGATCTCTCCAACCACATACTAATTGATCCAGGACGAGCCGCGGAAGGAAGTAGTTGTCAGGCTTCAGGAATAAGCCCGCAAAAATAAGCAGTTGGTCTGACAATTTGTAAAGCTGAAGGAAAGCAGCTAACCATTCATTAATGCCATATTAGTAACGATACACATTTATCAAAACTAAACCGTAGACAGAAAACTGCAAAACAGAACTCACCAAGTTCAGTATCCGAAAAGATTCGTCCATTTCCTCGCGAGTTTTGAACATGAATCCGACAACACAGCTTGGATCCATTTCTTTGATTGCCATTTTGGAGTACGATCGACTGTGATACGTGCTCAGTGGATGTTTTCGTCGCTTCTTCTGTAACACAGCAACTTTTCACGAAGCGAAAGGATAAAGGCAGACATTAACCAATTCCTTAGGGTGAAGGAGGGATTGAAGTATACTCCTCACGCTTGGAACGAGCCACATTTATACGCCACCTATCTCCAAAAAAGGGAGTTGTACTTCAGCTGGAAGGTAGCGCTGCAGCAGGAAAGCCACCGATATGAATCTCCCGCAGTGACTAGCTGATATCGGTGGCGATAGGCAGCCATTGGAACACAGACGTCGCTGCCGGTTCTTAGGTCATTATTGCTCATAAATTTGTCTGTTTAAGCTAATTTAATGTTGTATTTCAACTGGCGGGCGCGTGTAGCGCAGTCAGAGGAGGCGCGACTGTCGCGTGCATCCCATACCAGGTTCCTGGTTCGGATTTCCGGCCCAGGCCTACCAAGCCTTACATCCCTCCGGGGTCGGTGAATTGGTACCAGACTTGTCTGGGAAGTATAGAGCGCTGACTTGTTCATCGGCTAGCCACCGCAAGGGATTATATGGCCAAATTCGCATTCATATCGCCTCCACGACATCTCGTAGAAGTAGAATGCGCAGGCGCATCCCAGAAGGGATTGAGTAACCCCGTCCTTTATCCTTTATCTTTATTTTAATTGGCGACCATTCATACTTGAATCCCATGCTTGACATTCTCTGGTTTCATTTCATTCCCTTTTCCTATTTTCATTCACGTGTAATGTATGACACGCTTTGAATAAAAAAATTTGAAAAATCATACAGTAAGTGCCCTATACGAAGAACAAAATCAAAAATCCAACCTTCTCCTCCTCGGTGAGCACTTCGGGAATGGACAAGTTCTCCCACGTCGATATTGGCACATACTCATGGGCCACATGAGGGTCGAGATAAACCACATGCTGAACAGATAGAACTTCCGCAAAAAAGCCTTTGGCGGCTGAGTCTATCATTTCGACTTACTCGGCCATAATATCCGATGAAGTACAGCGAATGATCGGGCTTGCCACCCAAGAGACCGAGGCACGTCGTCAACGAGAGCATTTGGCGGATATGATCTGTGTACACCTGGAAGGATTCCAACATCTTCCCACAAATCCAAGGCGACAGAATAACGAAGAATTTTTTGACACGCTTAAGCATGAATTAAATGTAAATGTAAATGTAAACTCACAGGGTTCACATGGTTAGTACCTAGCCGAAGGGGCACGAACAACAATAGGCGCTTGGACCAATGGCGGCACTCTCGCTCAGCTTCACCCACAACGACTTGCCCATCTATAGCCAACATTAGAGAGAGGTCACATGTCAGAGGAGATGCTGATAGCTTTAAAGCTTTCCTATAAACAGAAGAATGATCTACAGAAAGCGAATCACAAGCAAATTCTTCAATAAAGACCCACTTTACTAGCGAAATAACCTCTGACGGAGCATACCAACGCCCAATCGAGCTCTCGTCTACGTCGGAAGCACTTGAGATCTCCACAAGCCGATGGATTCCGAGTGGGGCTGATGGACAGTCCTTTAAGAGAAAGGAGCAGGGACTTGGAGGAAAACGTCGACATTCAAACAGTGCGTATTCGACAGACTTATATAAGCTCAAACAGAGAGCTAAACCTCACCTCGAACAACTTCAGAACTTCCACTTGAGCCTCGTAGAATGGATCGACCACTACATGCTGACCAGCTGATGCCTTTCTTCTTAATGAGTGTTTACGGCCAAAGTAGCGCCACCCTGAAACGTTTGATGAATTATACAACGATTAGGTATCTTTAGTCAGTTGTACACGTTCGACAACAAGGAGTAGATGCTGTGAAGGCAACAACATGTTTAGAGGTTCAACTTCAAACTCTTTATGCCTTTCCAAAAGAGAATAACGCCCAACACATCAGACTGTATTTCCTAGCACTAGATACTAGTTCTACATCTTAAGCTTTAAATGTGCATGATACTTACCGTAACCCTATCAATTTTATACAAAATTGGACTGGTTATGATGAGCTAAAATTCTACTGGAGACTGCTGAAGACGGTTTTTAAAGCTTAAGCGGATTCAAAAAGCTTTAAATCCGCTTAAGCTTTAAAAACCGTCTTCAGCGGTCTCCAGTAGAATTTTAGCTCATCATAACCAGTCCAGTTTTGTATAAAATTGATAAAGCGCATATTAGTATCAAAAAATCATGCCTCAATAGCGATTACACTTCTTATCGTAAACTTGAACAGATAAAACGACTGATGAGCATAAAGAATAAAGAGTAAGTGACGTAGGTCAATACTTTTGCGGGATGAGCCACGCGTCCTACTTCTACGGGATGTCGTGGAGACGATTTGAATGCATGTTTCAATGACTTGTGGTAGCCAGCCCTTAAAGACGTCAGTGCTTTATCCTTCCCAGATAAGTCTGGTACCTATTCACCGACTCCAGAGAGAGGGAAGGCCTGTGGCGGAGTGGCGTTCTACCCCCCCCCCGCCCTTTAAACAGAGGCGTGGCAAATGTCTGCGTCTCCACTATCTCGTAGGGCAGCCACTGGACTCTCGAGCTAGCCCAAGGGTGTTGGGGGTGGGCGGGCCAGGGGATGAGGGGTTAGAACGCTCGACCCCTAAGGCTTGTAAGCCTGGGCGGAAAATCCTAACCAAGAACGGTATTGGACGCACGCGACAGCCATCATCTAGTCCGACTGTGTTCCTCGCGTCCTCGAACGAATAGTACAGAGACTATAAAGTATCTAGAAAAGTTCCTGTGCACACCTAAGATACATGGTGATCTACTCCATACCAAGCGCATTTCCTTGTGTAGAGTATGTTTGAAGCACACCCGACAGCACTACAACTAGTGGTTCTTGGATAGCTATTGAACATAGCCAAAAATCCTATGCATAACTGAGAATTTCAGCCGGTATCGACAAAAGTTGTTCTAATTGACGTAGTCTTAAGGTTGAGGAAAATGATATGATATGATAGAAAAACGGTTGGGTACGGTATGAAATTGGAGCACGATGAACATCACAACGTACATGTGCCAACGTTATCATCAAAGAGTTCACCGTATTCGGTTGGCCGCAACGTTTTGGCTGCTTTTGTGCAACCGCTCTTCGCTCAGTTACTACTAAATGAATATTCGATTTACTTCACATTTTTATATGACGTCTAATACGGAATTCTTCGCTCTATCTGGTTGAAAGGGCGCGTGGAGCACAGTCGGAGGAGGCGCCCGCTGTCGCTGCACCCGATACCAGATTCCTGGATCGGATTTTCCGCCCAGGCCAAGCAAGCCTTCCATACCTTCGGGGTCGGTAAATTGGTACCAGACTTGTCTGGGAAGGATGAAGCGCTGACTTGTACATCGGCTGGCCACCGCAAGTCATTGTATGGCCAAATACGCATTCAACTCGCCTCCACGACATCCCGTAGAAGTAGAATGTGTGGCGCATCCCAAAGGGGATTGAATAACGCCGTCCTTTATCCTTTTATCTGGACGAATAATTTATGTTTCATCTATGCTTAATAATGATGTCTCTTCGAAGACTTATAGTGTGCTGAAAAAGCAATTCCGGACGATATTTTATTTCAATCCCAAAATGGACCAATCAGCCGTCGAAACCCACCGGCAAATCAAACATGTGTGGGGCCGAATAGTGTAGAAGAAAGGACCTGCAGCGGTTGTTTGAGAATGTCGTTTTGGACTTAAAGATGCGCCCCGAAGCGACAAACCTTCAGCAATCCACAACGATGATTTAAAGACCTTCGTGAAAGTCAAACCATCGGAAGCAGTCCATGAGATTACGGAAGGTCTAGGAGTCATTAAAACTGCGGTTACAGATGGTTCAAAACGCCTCGGAAAGGTGAAAGGGCTCGAAAAGTGGGTGGGCCATGATTTCAGTGATCGCCAGGAACTGTCGCGTTTCGAGATCTGTTCTTTTTTGCTTCCTCAGAATCAAAACTGTTTTCGGATCGAGTCTCCCTCAGATGAAAGGTGAGGTCTGTATGATAACCGAGGACGCTCAGGACAGTGGGCTGATGTCGACGAAAAGTTCATACATACAGTTCATACACTTCATTCATACACGAACATACAGTTCCCAAAGCCGAAACCCCACCAGAATAAGACGATGGTAATGGTGTGGCGGTCGACGGCTGGCGTGATTCAATATAACTTTCTGGAACTAGGACGAACCATCACAGCAGAGTTCTCTCTGAAGAGATTGACGGACCGAAAACCGAAAATTGCGTGAGTTGCACCCGGTACTGGACAACAGAAGAGGTCCCATTCTTCTGCACGACAATGCCCGCCCACACGTTTCGCCAATCACCGTGCGAGAATTGAACGAACTAGGAGTAGAAGTTCTGCTGCATCCGCCATAGTCAGCAGACTTTGAGCCAACCGACTACCTCTTTTTAAAACACTTTTAAATTTTCCTCACCTTCGCCAGTCAGGACCTCCCAAAACCACTTTTTCTCGCATCTCGACCATCAAGTTTTTCGCTGATAGAATTAAACAACCAATGTCGCGTTGAGAAAATTGTGTTAATTCAGATGGTGTTCATTTCGAATGAATTCCGCGAGTATTGAGAAAGTTATAATCGTTTGGAGCGGACCAGTCAAAACTGCCAGAAGTTTTCGGGCCACCTAATAGCTCAAGCTTGATATACGCGAAAGATTTACCTCGAGACATTCTGTTCACAACGATAGCATGAGCAAGCGCCATTTGCGTTGTCCGAATCATGCACCCCCAACCGCAGTCGCTGGTTATCTGAATAATCTACCGTAAAGAGTCGTAAAGTCAACTGGAAAGCATTCGGCCATTTTCCAAGAGATGAAGCGTGTACATCGAATAGCACCCACTTGGGATCCCAGCAAAGGTGGCATGCCGGTTCTGTACGTTATCCATATGCGAGTATAGTAGTCGCGGCAGAAGTCCATGAACCCGAGCCCAGATACGGTGGCTTCTTAAATAATGCAAACACAGTGCAAAATAGAACAATTAGAAAGCAGCTTATAACAAAGCGAATGAAGACTCACCACTTCCATCGGGACAATAAAACTGGCCAAGCAGCACGATCATCTTAAAGCCCTCTGAAGAGTAGTCGTCATCCGATAAATTCAGCCACTTCTCTTGAAAATCATTAATTAGAACCTTAGAGAACGGATATACACTTTGAAAGCACAGTGCGGAATATGTCCATACCAGAATACTTTATGCTATTCCACGCCGAGGAGATCTTCTCTTTCCAATTCGAAGAGTTCGGATGTGTCACTTCCGACGAGCGCCAACTTGACCACGCTGAGCCGGCCCTAAAACAATTAAAGAGTGTAGGTTGACGTCGATTCACACTAATTCTGTCCACAACAATGCAAAGTTCTACGCTGTGCAAAGATATGCATCACACCTAGCTGCTTCAACCGGTTAAAGATATGGTTCAGCTCCTCCGAATCTCATTTCTTAGAAGGTGGATGTAGCAAACGCATGGTGAGTGAAGCCGGGCCAAGACGTAAAACTCGGTTTACTCAAGAATCTTAAAGGATGAAGGATAAAGGACAGCGTTACTTAATTCCTTTTGGGATGCGCCACTCATTCAACTTCTACAGGGTATCGTGGAGACGATTTGAATGCGTATTTGGCCATACCATGAATTGCAGTGGCCAGCCGATGAACAAATCAGCGCTCTACCCTTCCCAGAGAAGTACACGACTCGGAGGGATGGAAGGCTTGGTTAGCCTGGGCGGGAAATCCGAACCAGGGACCTGGTATCGAGTGCACGCGACAGCCTGCACCTCCTCCGACTGCGCTGCAAACAGTCGGAGGAGATGAACCTTATTTGTGAAAAAAAGCTGCAGCAGCTTATACGAAGTTCTCCAAAAATCTTGAAGCGTTTTCAAATGAATGGTTGACAAACAACTTGCTCTAAATAGACCTGATGCTTCTTACCGTTAGATGAAATTGGCCTACATTTTCCTTCCCCAGGTTTTTAAACCACGTTACCTTGTGACGTCTTTGTTTGTTTGTTTGCGCGTTTTTTCTTTGGTAATTCTGTAGTACATCAAATTTTCTTAAAAAAAATAATAACAGTAGAAACGCGACTACACGAATATGTATACTACTCCAAAAACTACCTGTCCAAGTCCTATCTTCGCCGACATTGAAAGTTAGAAGCACTGACGCTTAGTTCAAGTAAATAAAAACTACGTGGACCGACCCACATAGTGCATTTCAGTGACATTCGCTGGACTACAGGCGTAACTGTCTTTCTTGTCAAACTCCCTAAACA
Organism: Heligmosomoides polygyrus polygyrus; assembly: GCA_947396885.1. Lineage (NCBI taxonomy): Eukaryota > Metazoa > Nematoda > Chromadorea > Rhabditida > Heligmosomidae > Heligmosomoides > Heligmosomoides polygyrus. The sequence goes on from OX377202.1 coordinate 96,309,329, forward strand.
AGAGAATTCCCTAAAATCGAGCCACTCGGCAGTTCCATCATGCGAAAAGGAGGGAAATACGGATGTCGCTGACACTAGATATGCCAAACCGACCATAAACGGTGGACAGCTGATACAGGCTAATTGTCGTAAAAAGGTTTAACCCAAAAATGGTGGCACCTTACTTTCTCATATTCCTTTCCGCATGCTCATATTAAGAATCTAGAAAATCTGTTGGCAACGACTGACAACCCACTTAGTTTGTACTCTTGTTAGCTGTTTGAGTCCTATTCTGTTGTCCATTTGTTCATTTTGTCATTACAGACCGGCACGTATAGCGCCGTCGGAGGTGTCGGCCGGATGAACCTGATACCAAGTTCCTGGTTCAGTTTTTCGCACGGGCCAACCAAGCCATCCATACCATCGAGAGCGATGAATCGGCGCTGACTTGTTCATCGGCTGGCCACCGCAAGTCATTGTATTGCCAAAAACGCATTTACATCGCCCCCAAGACATCCCGTAGAAGTAGTAGCGCATCTCACAAGGGACTAAGAAACACCTCCTTTATCCTTTACCCTTTATAGTTACTGACAGCGTGCGTGGTGAGGCGCCCGCCGTTGCGTGCATCACTAATAAAGTTACATAGATCGGATCTTGCCTAGGCCAACCAAGCCTTTCATCCCTTTGCGGTCGTTGAGTTGGTACTAGACTTGTCTGGTAATCCATCCACTGGTCCCTTTATCCTTATCAATACTGCTGGGTGTGTAAATGAACGCTTCGAATAAATGAGTAAATGAAGAGATATAGGATAAAAGTCGGCGGGGGTCAGTCCCTCCGCTGGATGCGCCACGCATTCTACTTCTACGGGATATTGTGGAGGCACTTACACGTTATTTCGCGTGAACAGCCGATGGATGAGTGAAGAATTGTCGTTCCCAGGCAAGTCAGACACCAATTCAACTACACCGAAGGAATGAGAGGCTTGGTTGGTCTAGGCGGGATCCCAACCAAGGACCTCGTATCCGATGCACGCGACAGCCACCGCCTCCTCCAACAGCATGTGCTTCTTTTAGCTATACTACAATTGTCGCATAGCGCTTTGCATCGTGTCAATAATGTGTTTTGCTTATGGCAAGTTATTTGGCCAATGTAGGATAAACAAACAAATAAACATCCAAAAGTTGCAAACTCCGCTTACCTGCGCAACTTGCTCCGCAGCCATCCTTCATTATTAGCATCTTCTGCTCCGACACTGCTGCTTGGACGGCAGAACTCATCCGGGTCTATCAGGCTTGACCGACCGGACGAACCCGCAGGTGATGACAACGTCGACAATGCAGAACCTGAACATACACTTTCCTTCCAACCTCTGGCCATCGCTCTCGATTAGAGAGTCACACAGTTGTCAGAAGACCGATACCTTGCCCATGAAAATCGACGCCATTACAGAATTCCAAGCTGTCCGGACGAGTTGCGTTATGAAAGGTCTTGCCCAACTGAGTGCATTCCTTGTCCATTGCGACGTTGTCGTAATTCCATCTAGTGAAGTTTATCTTTCGCTCATCTGACATAAGAACGGTGTTCATTTCTAGATAATAAAATAGAGGAATAAGCAACGATAACGAACATGGTAAACAAGAAAGCTACAGTACGTTTCAAAAGTATATATCCATCCCATTGTTTGCCCATATCTCTTTTCGCGTTTATTTCTATAAGCTCGCACTAGCTCCACTATATTCCTCGCAGTCGAGAATAGGTAGGCAATCACTTTCGGAAGTTTTTTCGTTTTACACGAGAATCAGACTTTTTGAAAAAATGCGTTTTGTATGCATCCACTGACAAAAACTATTAGGTTGTAACGAATTAAATGGCACTGGCTCGCGCCATTTTTTGGCGCGTCTTTACGCGTTCGATCAAGAACAAACCGTAACATGTGGCATATCATTTAGAAACGCAAACTTTGCTGTACCGGTGAGTACCAAATTTTCTATGTAAAAGAGGGAAAACTTTAGAGTTTTATTGACTTTTTGCAGATGGACAAAAGGGTAATCCGAGGCATTCACTTGTATGGATTCAAGCTGGGCACTACAGCTAAGGAAGCGGACGAGAAGATCAACGCCGCATTCGGTCAAGGATGTTCCACAATTCGGACGGCGTATCGTTGGTATCAGAAGTTCCGGAATGGAGATGAGAGCTTGGAAGGACATGAAGGTCGTGGGAGGCATAGTGATGTTGATGAGGACAAGCTGAGAGATGTGGTAGAGGAGGATCCACACAAAGGTACCAGAGAGATAGCGAAGGTTCTTGGCGTCAGTCACAACACAGCTGGCCGGCATCTGAAGGAAACTGGAAAGACCAAAAAGCTGGAAAGATATGTGCCTCACGAGCTGTCTGAGGAGCAAAGAAACCGACGATATGAGATCTCGTCCGCACTGCTTCCACGAAACGAAACGGACCCATTCCTTGATCGCATCGTAACCTGTGACGAGAAATGGATAATGTACGACAACAGGCGACGATCGGCACAGTGGGTGGACAGCGATGAGAGCGCCAAGGTTTTTGCGAAGCCGGAATTGCACCAAAAGAAAGTAGTGGTGACAGTATGGTGGTGTTCGCGGGGAATTATTCACCACAGCTTCCTCCCTCCCGGTGAATCCATCACGGCAGAGAAGTACTGCATTGAAATTGAAGAAATGATGAAAAAGTTGAAGGATATCCGGCCGGCCTTGGTAAACCGAAGGCGAGTTCTCCTTCTGCACGACAATGCTCGCCCCATGTGGCACGAATGAGTTGTAGAAATTGAATGAGCTGAGCATTGAAACTCTACCAACACCTCCGTTTTCTCCCGACCTCTCCCTAACAGACTACCATTTCTTCAAGCATCTTGGCGACTTCTTGGTAGGGAAAATATCCAAATACCAACAGGATGCCGAAAGTGCCTTCGAAGATTTCGTCAATTCCAGAACTTCTGATTTTTATGCTACTGGGATAAAAAAGCTTGTGTCACGTTGGCAAAGAAGTGCAGAATCAGAAGGTTTTTATTTCAATTAATAAACTTGCCTACAAGCCGAGATATTAACTGTTTAAATTTACAGTGGTTCAGTGTCATTTATTTCGTTACAACCTAATAATTTTTGTTAAATTGGAAAGTCGATCGGACCACGCATGCTGCTGAAAAGGTTCTAGATTTTATCTTCTATAGTGTCCTATCGACTCCAGGATGCCACGAAAAACTTGAACTATGACGATAAAAGCTACCTTGTCGACGGTAAACGGGTCAGCAACCTTAGCTCCGCCGACAATATTGTTCTCATCTCTACCAGCACGGCAGAAGTCGAGGAAATGCTGAACGAGCTCAATGTGGCAGGTATGAAGATTGGATTGGACATGAATATGTCCAAAACGCAGTTTGTGGTCAACCAGTGGTGTGACACGGGACTCGTAAGGTTAAATGGAGTCGCTCTACAACAGGTCGACTCCTACGTCTATCTGGGAAGAGAGCTGAACATGGATAACGACCTCGCTCCTGAAATTGCCCGCAGGAGACGCGCAGACTTCAGTTCGGTTCGCGAAGTCACCGAGCAGGTCAAGTATGCCGGCCTCAGGGCCTCGATATTCAACGCCTCTGTACTGCCTGCGATGTGTTACGCGACGGAAACCTGGCCCGACAACAAGACAATCGCCAGAGCAATGCAAACTACGCATCGTGCACTGGAGAAATGTCTTCTGAGGACAAGAAGGCCTACGAAGCTCGGAGCTACGGGAGAAGTCCCAATTAGCAGACCCGCTGCAGTACATGAAGAAGTCCAAATATCGCTGGGCCGGACACCTGCTTCGACGAAAGGACGACAGATGGAGTCTCCGTGTCACAGAATGGCTCCCGAGAGACCATAAGAGACCACTGGGACGACCGCCAACGCGATGGGCAAACTCATTCTCAAGATCTTTCAGAGAGCGGAGTCTGCCTCACTCGATGTAAGCAGCCAGAAATCGAGCGGTGTGGAAGAGTTGTGGTCCCCGCTGAGAAGACCTCCTGAAGACAAAAGGACCATCACAGTATCAAAGTAGGTAAGTATAGTGTCCTAAGCAGTCAAAATCGCCGCCACGTCATTGAACTGCCGGTTATTCGCGTAGGCTCGTCGAACCAAGAGTCCCACATGTTCTTAATGGGGTTGCAGTCAGGAGAGCAGGCCGGCTAGCCCATTACTTGGATGTTGTGACGGTGAAGATAATCTTGGGTCGACTTGGACACATGGACTGCAGAGTTGTCCCGCTGCAGAACATGTACCTGACATCTTTTGCCTCTGAAGAAAGGCAGAAGGGTAGGCTCCACCATGACACTCCAGACTGTCCATGTGGCACGACCGAAGACTAAGGTTCAGGTTTCCGTTGCTACAGAAACCGGCCCATGTCACTAATAATCCGCCTCCGAAATTGCGACCACGTAGCCTTCTCGCAGGTCTCTCCAGTAATGTTGGTATTCATCGGAATCATTCAGATTGAATTTTTCTCTATCAACAGGAAAAAACATCTGGATGGTCCCGACGAATACCGACATTATGTGGAGCATCTTCGCTCGACGAGTTTACGCGAATAACCGACAGCTCAATGACGTGGTGGCGATTTTGAATACATGGAACATCAGCGAAGAAAGGATCATCCAGACTATGTATGATGTTACATGAAATAATGGTGTTCCGATCGACTTTTGAATTTATTAAGAAGATTATTTTTCACAAGTGGATACATACTTTCGAAACACGCATTTTTGTCAAAAAAGTCTGATTCTCGTGTGAGACGAAAAAACTTCCGAGAGTGAGTGCCTATCAATTTTCGACTGCGAGGAATCTAGTGGAACTGGTGCGGCCCTATTCAAATTAATGCGAAACGAGATATGGGCAAGATATGCGGTGGAAGCACACTTTTGAAACGCACTGTAGTATAATATAAATGGCGTTTTGGGTGCAGATCTAAAAGAGGAGTCCAGATTTCTCCGCAAAAATCGGGGAATTCATCCAAAATCTTTTGAAACGAAAACTTTGAACACATACACATAGAAAACTGCAACTGCAGGCGGACCTCAATGCCTTTGATGGACTCATCTCTAGAATTGCACAGTATTCTTACCGTTTTCGTGCAAAACAATCTCATGAAATAATTTAGAAAAGTGGAGGCAATTTTCACTATAAACCGCCACACCAATTCATTATCTAGGCCTATGTCTGTGAGATTAATGACACGAATGAACAGAAGCAGTATGTTACACACCATTCTCATTTTATATCGGACATTCACTTTTCAAACAAAAGTACACGTATCTAAAGTGAATATAGATAGTTTTCGAGTCTAGATTGATCGCGTTTATTTCTCAATATAGATAGTTTTTAACAAACGCAGACTAACCTCTTGGCTTTGAGGTTTTTATTTTATTTTACATATCATTTTCACGTCGAACTGGACACTTTTCAAATAAAATTGGACACTATTGTAAGCTAACCTAAGACTTTTGAAATAGAAGCGAACTCCTCCAAATCAAAACACCTTCCTTAACATTAAATTACAAAACGTTTCAAAAGGGTTAGAGTAATTTTTGATTCAAGGAAAATTTTGGTATAACTTCCTTTGAAGTTTTAATTCACCTGCCAATAAGAGAACAGATAGTTTGAAATTCTATAAAAATTTTATTTTCCGAGGGGAAACAACGATTTAAAGCTTGTTTAGAAGAGCTGGAAAGTGGCCACTTTATATTGCCAAAACAGAGATTGCGCCATGCCTGCCGTCCGAAACTTCGACTGATAGCAAAATCTCTGTTTGCATGGGGTTTCACAACTGCGAACGGTACAACATAAACAATTGTAAAAAAAACACACAAATCCCAACCTTCTTGCTGCATGTAAGCAGTACTTACACTATCAATCAAATAATCATTGCGACTTGCTTTTGGAATGCATGGCGCGATCCAGTCTTTTAATGTATTAAATGACTGCTGCTTTGCTGTGGCTGCGCTTTAAAACAAAATTTCAACTAATATTTTTCTCAAAGAATAAAAATTTATAAAATCAATATGCATCATTGAGGAGATGAACTAAAAAATTTCAAAGAAAGTTCTACCAAATTTTCCGAGAACAAGAAATTATCCTAAGCGTCTTAGCAAGTCTTTATTTTAACCGTACGAATGTTGTTTCAATTTGGGAGAGTTCGCTTTGATTTCGAGAGTCGTAGGCTAGCTTCGAAGTGTCCAATTTGACATGAAAAGTCATAAGATAACACAGAAGAGTGAAAAGTTCATTTTAATTCGGAAGAGTTTGCTTTGATTTAAAAAGTCGTAGGCTAGCATATAAGAGTGTCCAATTTGACGTGAAGTGTCAAATTTGATTTAAAAAGTGTACAATTCTACGTGAAAATGGTATATTTTAGTAGTTCCTTTTTCATTTTTGCTTTATTTTATTTTCCATTTTTATTAGGCCTTTCTCACGTGTCGCGAAAAAGTAACCCCAAAACCGATCTTTAAAACTGAACATGCCTTCAAAACGAGAACGGAAACCAAAGAGAAGACCATTCAGTATCACATGGAACAACACCGCAGATGCAAACGCTGGGAAAAACCAACGAAATAATTTTATTCAACATCGTCAACAACAGAAATCATCGATTTGGCACCTAAACCCTCTTCAATAACAATGCACTTCACACACGGCAGACATTTGTATCAGTTGATAATGAATACTCTTTGAAGTGACAGAACAGAACCCAGGCACACAGAATGAGCATGTGGAACATGATATGCTCCTACGCTACACTAAACCGGACCGAATAAAGCACTTAACGTGGTCATTTGCACACTTCCGAAAGAGATTTGGCTTCTAAAGCCCTAAATATCTCGTGACGCACGAAACTCTCCAATCTGTCGCCGGCACAGAGACCGCCATTGTTTGGAGAATCTTCGCAGAAGGACACATATCTCGTCACGTCCACTCCGTTGTAGATAAACCGTAGCAGAATGCTATCCTTTGCTGATGCGCTGTCAACTTGCTCATAAAACTGAAAAAAGGCTCTTCATGGACCAAAAGAGGGCGTTAAAATAGACAAACTGAACCCACCTCAACAACCAAATGAGACAAATAGTGAGGAGGATCCACTAGTGGAACATTCAAAGTCCGTAACAATGGCGCAATTGTAACATCATGGCCGGAAAATATCTGTAAACAAACAAACAATCAAAATTGTAGCAAGAAACATAAACAACTGCCATCACAGTTGAATGGGCCACTGTGAATGTACGCAGTCCTTCGTAAACGTCTCGTTGGCACTATTTTACTTTACGGACTTCAAAGGATGAGGAAAGGCCGAAAAAAATTTCGCCCAAACTTCGCCCAGGGGGGTTATTTGGGTGCTGATCACGAATCTGACATCAGTTTTCCGTTCTACGCTGGAGTACGGTAGGTTACGGTAGTGCAGTCGGAGGAGCCGCTGGGTGTTGCTTGCACCCGACTCCATATTCCTCGGTCGGATTTTCCTCCCAACCAAGCGTCTCCAGCGTAAAACGAAAACCTGATGTCAGATTCGTGATCACCACCCCAAATAACCCCCCTCCCTGAGCGAAGTTTGGGCGAAAAAAATTTTCGACCTCTCCTTGTCCTCAGAAGTTCGTAAAGTACAATAGTGCAGTCTCGTTCACAAAGTGCTGCAGTTTCATGCAAAACTGGGACTACTGTTTTAGAGAGCGTTCACTGTGCATGCGAGACGCGATGCAGAGATAAGCTACCATATCGATTCATCGCGTCGCGCGATCGATATAGGCCCATGCACACTTCCGCGACACCTCGGCGCGACAAGTGGGGCGCCGGCTACCTCCGCGAAATCCGGCGGTCGCGGCGCAGTTGCATTAGAGCACCGTTTTAGGCAACGGGACCGACGTCCCCGTGGATTCCGCGCCGCCAGGAATGGTTTGAACCATTCCAGCCTGCGGCACTCAGCGCGGCGTCGCCTGCGACAGCCGCCGCGACAGTCGCAAGAGTGTGCATGCCCCTCCCTGCGGCACGTGTCGCAGTGTCGCGCCGCGGCCGTCGCGGTCCTATGCTTCATCATGGCCGCGTCGCGCTGTCGCAGAAGTGTGCATGGGCCTTATGGAAGCTTACCATGCACCGCGTCGCGCATCGCAGTCTTCATCTCGTTGGTGAATGTCATCATGATGAGTACCGATACGAACCCCCGTGCCTTATATGCGCTTTTTCGGCCGTGCTTATCTTTCCACCGAATGATTGGCGATTTTGTTCCTCAAGGATATATGAGAGTGGGTGGGAGTTTGCGCTGAGGCCCGATTGATAGCATATGTGCACAGCGAGCCTTTTTTTTGTGTTGCGATGCACTCGATTGATATGCAGAGCACGCAATAACCCTTAAGCATCTCTCCTTGATTATTTTCATTGCTTAAGGGATACCCGTTGCTTTTCTGTACTCTTCGTGCGCTCTACTACACATGATGAGCGCGTGATGATACCCGCGCGATGTACGAAACGCCCGCGGGTGCAGTCTGCCAGCAGGCGAGGACGACCGCGCTAGTACCAGCGCGATGTACGGAACGCCCGCGGGTGCAGTCCGCCGCGTAGCAGCGAGAAGCGCCCGCGCTCGAATTATTTAGTGCGCGGGCACGTTTGTGCCGCCCGAGCGTGTGCACGGGCACGCTGCCCGTGCACACGCACGCTCGGGCGGCAGATTTTTGGCACCTAGTAGGGGAATTCGCCCGAACGGGAAAAAAGTGCCACCCGGCTTCCACTGGGACTCCGCCCACTCCGCGCGAATTGGGAGGGGGCGGGGGTGTCAAATATAAATTGACACCGGTGTCGACCAGGGGTGCACACAAAATTCTGTGCGTTAAATTTTTTTAACGAATTTTTTTAACGGAAAGTTTTCGTTGAATTTCCGGTAAATCGTTAAATTTCGTTAAAAAATGCCATTAGCTGCAAATCATTATTTCAAGTGGAAAAAATCAAGGAAAACCTTCTACGTTTTAACTTCAAAAGATCAACAGCTAAAGTTCAAGGAATGGAGTGTAAGACTACAATGTAAATTAATCAATTGAACATCAACAAACATAAAAAAATAGAGCTCTCAGCAAAAAATTACCCACAGTTGTGGAGTAAGAACAGCTATGGATTTATCATTGATGATGACCACCGACAGGGCATCTTAAAATGTGTCATCAGGCACAACCCGGATTCCCCCTTCCCTCCTTTCCTAGTTCTTTGCGAAACTGTTCTGTGTGACTGTTCTACGAGCATATACAATCTCGATGCGGGCACCAGCCCGCTAGTGCAGAAAAGATAAGGATAAAGGAGGGCGTTACTCAATCCCTTCTGGGATGCGCCAGCGCATTCTACTTCTACGGGATGTCGTGGAGGCGACATGAATGCGTATTTGGCCAGCCGATGAACAAGTCAGTGCTCTATCCTTCCCAGACAAGTCTGGTACCAATTCACCGACCCCGGAGGGATGGAAGGCTTGGTTGGCCTGGGCGGGAAATCCGAACCAGGAACCTGGTATCGGGTGCACGCGACAGTCGCGCCTCCTCCGACTGCGCTACACGCGCCCATAGTGCAGAAAGAGTTAATAAAAATACAATTAAAAGCCCATCCGTGGCATGAAAGCCCATCAGTGGCATGAAAGCCCATCAGTGGGATGTTAACGCGTTGTCAAACACATGATTTTCAAGTGCTTGGTGTGTGGGACCAATCCATTTTTTTGCAACGTTGGGACCATGATGCGGCATCGTGTCACACCGTCCCACACTGCCGAAAAGGTGTGACACGTCATCAACGTGTTAACGTTCGCGATAAATAGCTTTTCTAATTTTTGTTATTAGCATTTTTCTAAAATCTTTAAATACGTCCAGCAGCCGAAAACATTATCTCCGTCTCCACTGTTCTAGGTGGCTGGCAAACGTATTCTGGGACAAACAACGCCAAGTGAGGAGAGGCATATCTTCAGAGGGGTTAGATCAGTACTTAGTGGACTCGTTGACGTGCTTGCTGGCTCGGCGAAGAAATTTCTAGCTCCAAAATGCATTGAAGGATAAGGATAAAGGACGGCGTTACTCAATCCCCTTTGGAATGCTCCACGCATTCTACTTCTAAGGGATAACCTGAAGGCGATTTGATTGCGTATTGGGCCGTAATATGACTTGCGGTAGCCAGCCGATGAAGAAGTCAGCGCCCTTTCCTTCCCAGACAACTCTGGTATCAATTCTCCGACACTGGAGGGATGGAAGGTTTGATGGCCTGAGCGGGAAACTGGTATCGGGTGCAGGCGAGCATCTCCTCCGTCTGCTCTACACGTGCCCCAAAACGCATTATTTCCAAAAAGCCAAACAAATTCATGAAAACATTAAAATATCCTTGCTGACAACAATAGTTTCTTCAAGAGCAGTCCTAGTCGGGGGGATGAGAAGTGATAAACTCACTGAGAAAAACGTCCGTTAAAAAATCCGTTAAATTTCTAAAAATTCCCGTTAAGTCGTTAAGCCAGATTTTACCGAAAAATGCCGTTAATTCGTTAAATTCGTTAAATCGTTAACCGTTAAATGTGCACCCCTAGTGTCGACCGGAATGGCCACAGACGCCCCAGAACGGGGCGGGGACGGGCTCCGAACTTGAAGCCCGTCCTCACGGGTCTCGCCCTGTACTGGCGAGCACCCGCCCTGCGCCATCCGGCGACAGGGCAAGGGAGAAGCTCTGCCGCCTAAGTCGTCCACGGGGACGGACCATGGCTGCGGTGGGCATGACCATGGCCTCGGTGGCCATATTTACACGCATATGGTTCGAATTCACTGTAGTTAGATACGTAGGAGGGTGGTTAGTATATGGATGATATATGTGTTCCAATATATGTGTATATCATTTAGTGGTGGCCGTGCATTCACTTTGAAATGGTTTCTTTCTTCTGATTGCATCCTACTTTGAGAACAAATGTCCATATAAGTTTGAGTATTGCTACGACGAGGTTGCTCACAAGAGATAGTACGCTTAGGAGAACCAAAGGTCCTGCTAGATAGGTTAGACCTGATAGCACCACGATGGAAGTCACCGCTGCAAGGGTCAGTCTCCAATGGTCTTTGATAACGTGTATTAGAGGGTCGATATTTGGTAGACTTATATCGGAAAACCACTGGTGGTGTACTGGCACACTATGTGACCTTGATTCAAAGACTGACATGTTCGACACTATTACGTGGTAGAATAAAGTACCGTTCAAGAGGAACTTCGTTGGAGACTCCGAACAGTGCGCGTAGCACTTTTCGTGCACAGATGGTTGATCAAAATGGAGGGCTTTTGTGTTCTCCTCATTAGAGGGACCGCATTTGAGCAGGAATTCCTGTGTGTCGCATGTAACTGTGACAGTGGAGTTGGATTGAGCATTGCATACAACTGTGAGGCGCGCTCCAAGCGTGCAATCATAGCATCCCTTTAGTTCGGAGATCGTGAGTTCGCACTTCTGCTTAGTAATTAGTTCAACTGAGTCTACTAGAAGCTTCGATTCTACACGTAATACGAACTCCTCTTGGTCAGAGATTGCAGAAATATCGTTATCGGAAAATGTTATCGTTCCATAAGGAGTCGATAGAGGGAGTTTGGTTTCATTGTGATCGAGCACGCGGATAGAGTCCGCTGGACATTGGTATGTGCGAACCGAAGTTCCGCAATTGCACCGCATCCGATTGGAACATGTGTCGAATCGACTTAAGGCTTGTATGGGATTATCACAAGCGATAGGAAGTTGGAAATTGCGTGGCAATAGGTATGAAGAATTGGCCGAAATCGCGAACCGTGTGGTTTCTAGTGAAGCCGCTGGTCGTTGAATTGAGGAGACCGTTATGTTGAAATTTGCCATTTCTTCCGTTACATACGGACGAAAGGTTTCTGTGAAAACTGTAGTCTTTTTAGCAATAGTTATTTCAATGGCGAGCTTGATGGACGGAGTCCAATGCGGACATTGAATCACCTCAAAGATTCTATTCGAAAGAGGTTTGTGTGTGATTCTGTAGAACCAACATGCAGGTTTAGGTAAGAAACACCCGCAGAAGGCGCCACCGCAACTGTTTAGACAGCCGGAATAACCGGGATATATCCTGGTGTGGTTAAGCTCGGAAACGACCTCGTTTGGACCAAGTTTTTCACATTTGTCTGCGATGCATGAACCAGCTTGTGCGCACCGTTTCACATGAAAGATTTGCATTTTAGTTGGTCTGCTGAAGAACTCGGTCACCTTTGAACATTTAAATTGGATGCTTTGCTTTCGAAACTTTGCCATTCCAACGGTTTGGTTGTCATGCATTATTTCTATGCATAGTTCCGATTGTAATCGATTGAATAACAGCTCTCGGCTGTACTCGAGGTGGCAATGGTTATTATGATTACAGACGACCTCTGCAGAATGGCGCATGAATCCATGCTGGCATGCGGTTGCAGGCGATATTAAGCAAAGTGCTAGCGAAATGAGTAGAGCACCTGGAAGAGGTAGAAGCTCAAAACTTGGTACTGTGCTCGTATGAGGTAGCACATCGATCTGCTTACTTCGCTCTGTGCGTTGGGTAGATGAGTTCGCTTTCTTTCCTAGTTTGGAAATGAGCCATGCCATCCCTAGCAGTACTATGATAACTAGGTAAAAAATTATTGCGACGCTGGCGATTGCGCCTGCAGGCCAACAATGTGGGTTGCCCAGCAGACTTTTAGACAGTAGGTTTTGATGATCGCAAAACTTAGCACGCTCACATAGCTGAAGATGCTCTACAGTAGTTTCGTTGCTAATCGTTCTTAGGTGAACTCTGGCGCAGTCTTCTGTAGGAGAGATCGGAAGCGTGTACTCCAATGGACGTGAAGTGTTGCGCATTGTCTGGCACTCTTGGTCAATGCACAACTCGAACCAGCCATATATTGGTGGTAGATACACCATGCCCTTAGAGCATGAAATGAATGATTTGGTTGCAGCAGAAGGTGATATCAAGGCTGCAAGAGCAAGGATCAGCAAGGACGACGTTAGCGAATAGGAAGTATGTCGATGCTCTACATTTGTCTCCATATTTCGAAAAAGATCATAGGCTCGCGTCTTTGACTCACGAGGTATTGTCTGGCGATTTACAGCACATGTGGGTTCTAGAAGGGACTCGCGTGCTACGTCATCAGCACTGTTGATCGTCCTAGTTTCTTTGGTCATATCGCAGGAATCATCGATAGTACTGCGAATTTCTAATGGATATATTTTGTTTAATGGCCTGTGGATGATGTTTTTATTTGGCATCAAGATTTTGGCAGATCTTATCAGTCCATCAGATGATGTTATGACCTCGGTAATCTTACCGTAAGGCCAACTTCCCCTAGGCAAGAGATCTTGTTCTATCAGTACGACCTCGCCCAATTCGGGGTAGTCCCTCTTTAGGTGGCGAGGTTGCCGAAGCTGTTGTTTTTGCATTTCTCTCAAGGATACGAGGTATTCTGACCTCCAAGTATCCCAGAATTTGTTTGCGATTTTCTCGGAGGAGCTAATAGCTTCCATAGCTTGTTTCCTCGATTGAATGAACTCTGGATCATAATCGTGGTCCTCGTCGTTTCTGGCGAGTTCTCCTTCGGGGAGAGAAAATGCAATACTTCTTTGTAAGAAGTTGATTGGACGAAGGGGAATTTCCGCGACGTCGTCAATGTTGAGCTTTGTTAATGGCCTTGTGTTGAGAATAGCTTCGATCCTTGTTAGGACTGTACACATCTCGGTAAATTCTAGTCTTTTTCGTCCGACAGATTTATTCAAAGCTTTCTTCACTAGTCCAACTAGTCTTTCCCAGACGCCTCCCATCCAGGGTGAAGCTGGAGGATTGAAGACCCATTTAATTCGTTCAGTTGCACAGTATGTCATTAGCGAGTGGCCTGTGGATTCGTTTTTCTCAAACATTGTGGCTATTATCTGCTCACCGTGTTTGAAGTTTGAGCCACAATCGCTCCTCATTATTTTAGGGACACCTCTTCTAGAGATGAATCTCGTGAAGCTGTTTAGAAATGCTCCTGTGGAGAGATTTTCAACTAGCTCCAGGTGGACAGCTCGTGTTGTAAGACACGTGTAAAGGCAAACGTACATTTTGTCGTTAGTTTTTGATGTGAATGGTCCCATGAAGTCACAGCCCGTATTTTGGAAGGGCCGAGATGCGATGACCCTATCTTTGGGTAGGCTCGGCATTACTGGAGCGCCTAGTGGTAACCCGTGGAATTTTCTGCAGGTCGGACAGTTTTTGAGAAACTTTTTGAACGCCTGTGATGGGCGAGGTATCCAGAACCTTTGACGTGCGATAGAGAGCGTATGCTCCTTACCGCAATGAGCATTCTTAAGGTGAATTTGCTGAACAATGAGTCTGACAAGCTCTGACTTACATGGTATGTAAATCGGACACTTAGTGTCTTGTGGGATTTCCGCGTGTTGAAGGCGCGACTCATGTCTAATTATGCCATCCACGTCCATAATGAGTCGTTTGTCAGGAAATCGTCTTTGTAGTGAGTCTAACGTTACGTCGCGTTGTTCCTGGACAAGGATAACTCGTTCGGAAGCAGAAATGTCGTCAGGTGTTATTTCGTTGACGTTATCATATTTTGGTATAGCTGACAACCTGATGACAGTGGCTCGGTTTTTGTTAGTTAAAACTGCCCATTTACGTAGCAGTTTGCCAACCAAGGCTGTCGTTCTTAACGCCTTGTCTAAATAAGAGAACCTTGTCAAGTCAATGACTGACGGCAGGCTTCTGGTGACCTGTGGGTGGATGTATACAAACGCAGGTGCTACAATGTCCACCTCTGTAGATATTTCCTTGACATATTCTATCGATTTTATTGGCCAGGTATTCTGGTTGTGTTCTAGCCATCTGGGACCATATACCCAATCGTGGGTTTTTATAGATTCCATGGTTAGTCCTCTTGTTCCTGCGTCTGCAGGGTTGTGAGATGTGGTAACATGGAAGAAAGAAATAGGAATCCCCTTGGATGTTATGGTGTTCGTGATTTTGTTGATGCGGTCACGCATGTTGCTAGCAAATATGGGTAACTTCTTCGTGGTCTTTAGCCACCATAGTGCTATTTCGCTGTCAGTTACGATGGAGACTGTTTCTATTGTGGTGAGCATGTTTGCTGTTATGGACTCACTGAGACGGGAGGCCATGAGAAGCCCAATGAGCTCAAGCCGAGGAATGGTCTGACGACATTTTTTTGGAGTGAGTCTCGTTTTCCCACTGATTAGGCTCGAGACAGATCCTGTCACTATATCCTGTCCATAAGCACAGGTTGCAATAGCAGCTTTGCTGGCGTCGGCGAAAACCCATAGACGCATTTTGCCACCTGTAGATATGGATCGCTCTACCGTAACCGAGGCATTATGTACATCCTTGCATAAACGATTCCATTTTTCGCATGTTTCTGCGGTAAGATTGCTTTTCCAGTCAACTCCTGTGTCAAATACTTCTCTCATCATCGATTTTAAGTGAACTAGAAGAGGGCCCACTGCACCGAGAGGGTCATAGACTGAATTTATTTGACTTACGATGTCTTTCTTCGTTAGTTTTGCCACGGGTGGAAATTTCGTACCGATAATGAACCGATCGGTCTCCGTCTGATAATCGACACCTAGCAGCTTCAGACGACTCGATTCCAATCTGTCTTCCACTGGGATTAGGTTGTTCAGTTCAGCGCAGTTGGAAATGTACTCTCTTAAGTTCATGCCTATTTCGGCAAATAATTTTTTTGATTCCCTGTATTTGCGTAGAGCTTCAGGGATGGTGTCAGCTCGCAGAAGAATGTTATCGACGTACAGATTACTGCATATTTCACTAGCTAATTCTGTGTCTTTGCTCTTCAGAAATGAAGAGAGTGCCATATTCAGGATGCTGGGTGAGGCTGTCACTCCGAAAGGAAGTCGTTTGAATCTATACTGAATGAGGTTGTCCCTTGTAGGAGCAGCGTCCATGTTTCTCAGCCAAAGAAATCGGCATAGGTCTTTGTGACTGTCCAGCAAGCGGATTTGAGTGAACGCGGCTTCTATGTCGCACATCAGTATGATTTTTCCACTGCGGGATGACAGTAAAATATCGTGTATTTTGTTAACAAACGCTTCTCCCTTGTGAGTTGCGTCATTCAGAGACAGTTTTCCTCGCCGCTTTGATGAAGCATCGAATACTATGCGGAGAGGAACCTTTTTTGATGATTTCCACACACCTGAGTGGGGCATATAATATGTTCCGACTGAGTTGTCCTCGGCGGCGGTAAAGGTTTCTATCATTCCTTCCCGCTGGTAGTTTTGTAGTATATCACAGTACCACTTACGCTGTAGAGGGTTCTGTCGGAGCGAGTGTTGTAGCGACTCCAGCCGTCGTATCGCAATTGAATAGTTATCCTCCAATTCAGAGATATTATCTTTCAAAGGAAATGGTGCTGTTATATAGCCATTTTTAACTAACAGCTTCTTGGAATATTGCTCCAAGTATTTTGTGGCCTTGTCATCTGGTTGGGATTCTTCGTTAGAAATTCCCAAGCCCTCCAGCTCGAACATTTTCTGGAGAATTTCTCTCTCCGTAGGTTCGAAAACTGCTGTCATGCCGTAAGAGACTTGATTGTGAATTTCTGATGATAACACTCCTTTACCGTATATTGTCGGTCCAAAAACGGTTTTCGATATCTGTAAACCTGTAGGTGTTCTCATCCCACAAGTTGAGCTAGTAACTAAATCGTGGAAGTAGTCTAGGCCAACTAGAACATGCGGTATTTGATGTTCTCCGCGCAATTTGGAATTGGCGAGGCATAGATTATTTGCTTTCAAGAATTCTATATCTGATTGAGCTAGTTTCACACTTGGAAAGCCGTTGGTAATAACGGGTTTTGTTTGAAATTTGAGCTCTAGTTGTTCGCCAAAGGCTGTTCCTACTTTGACATTCACGATATGGCTTTCAAACCTTTCGATGTGTCCTCCAATTCCAGACATTGTACATATTTCAGTAGTTTCTCGTGGAAGGCCTAGATCCGCAGCTAGGGATTCTTCTATAACGGTTTTTTGAGCGCCGGAATCGAAGAAGAATAGAGCTTTATCATACTGCTCTTTTCGATTGTTCCATATGTTGCCCTCGGCCGTCATTAGGATCAGTTGCGAGGTGATAATTCCATTCGCAGTCGAGGTCGGTTGCTCAACCTCGGCGAATGTTTGGGTATTATTGTTGGAAAACCTGACATTTTGGTTGCGCCGTTCACTATTACGATTGTACTGCGGTCTAGTCTGGTTTTGAGATCCCTGATTGTTTCTTTGTGGAGGGTTCCAAGCTCTAGTTTCCGAGTTTTGAGATCCCTGATTGTTTCTTCGTGGAGGATTCCAAGCTCTATTTTGATATCTTGGCTGCTCTGAGTTACCTTTGGTACATAGAGACATGTGGTGTTTTTGTCCACACTGAATGCAGTCCGGCTGTTGGCAGTCGAAGCTGTTATGGTTTAATGAGAAGCATTTCCAGCATACATTTTGTTCTTTGACAATTTTGCGCCGTACTGTTTTATCGCTGATTGTTCTGCATGCCGCTGACGAGTGGTTATCTCTTTGGCAAAACAAACACGCTTCCTTATTATTATGAGGCCGAGCAGTGATATGCCTTTCTTTTGATGGCGTAACTCTGTTGTTTACTCTGTGACCGAGTCTGCTTTCGACGTAGGTCTTAGCCGCAATCTCCTTTTTGAGGTGACCCATTAGGTTCTCGATCGTTTGATTGCGTTCGGTTTGGCAGATTACCAACACTGGCTTGATAACATCCTGTGGGAACTTGGCTAGAATGGTTTCCGACCAGATAGGATCACAAGTGTTTCGAACGTCGTAACCGGCGGAAACCATCTGGTTTATCAGCACCTGAATTTGTTCGATTGAAGATGAGCAGCTATCGGCAAAATTGGATGCTGCTTTCAAGTTCACAAGCTTCTGAACTATCTGGGAGCGATTCACTGAGTAGTCGCTGTAGGTTTGTTGCAGGGTTTTTATCATCCAGCTGTAATTTTCAGGCAGAGGCTGAATTCCTTGAATGGCGTTCTTTGCTCTACCTTTTAAGCTTTCTCTCAAGAGAATTATTTTCTCAACAACGTCTAGCCTCTCGTTTTTATGTACTAGTGTCTCGAAGATTGCCCAATATTCGGCAAATTCTTCTGCTTTTCCATAAAATTTGGGCAGCGATGCTTGCGGAGGGTTTATGGAGCGAAGCATTCTTTGTGCAGTGTGGCTCGGCTCCGCAAGAGACGAAAGATGCTCATCTGCTTCAGGATTGTCGGTCCTGACCTGGCTTTGTTCATGAACAACCTGTAGGTCAGGATTGTTCGTTGTCTCATTAGTGCTATTTTTCTGTGAAATGTAGCCTAATTTAATGCCCATTCCTTCTCGGGCACTTCTTGACTCATCGTACCTAGCTGTCAATTTAAAGATCAACTCGCTTGCGTCAACAATCGCTACTTGTATCTGCGATTCCTGCTCTATTTGTTCGATCTCTGCCATAAGATCTTTTTTCTCGGATTTGTTTTTACAATTCCTATACTCGTCTCTGATCTCGTTGTATAATTTTTGAAGGTTTTCTCTGCCTTCTCTGACTTGCTTTAATGCGCTCAGCAAAAGTGCTATTCTCGAACGAGATTTTTCATAATTTTCTTCATCAGCCGTTGGGTATTCCACGACTGACAAGTAACCCTTATAGAGTGCTACTAGCTCATTAAGCGTTTTTGAGCACAGCATAATGGGTGCTTTGTGGAAGTAAAGCGCCATTTTTTGCGACTTTTACTTTTTTTTCTCAAATTTAAGAGAAATTACTCCAAGTACTTTGTACGGGAGATTCTATTCCTTTATGGAATGCTTTGCCTCTAGGTAATGAATACGAGAGGGCTTTTACTCCAGGTACTGCGTACGGGAGATTTATTCCGTTGAGGAATGGTTTGCGTCTAGGTAATGAATACGAGACGACTTATTCTCTTGAATCAGAGAATGCGATCTTATCTTCGATCGACTTTATGCTCCAGGTCCCAAAGTTGTCACACTTTGACACGGGAGACTTAGGCTTGTTAGGCCGTTGCACCAAAATATAGAGGGTGATAGAGGCCGTTAGGACTTAGTGTCCCAGAAGAGGTGGTTCAGTGGCTTTTTGAGGAAGAGAACTAGCAGACGAGTAACTGGTATGCTACGTTTATTACCGCAGGCAATATGATAAGTGGTACGATAGATATATAGGAGAGCGGTAGCCTAGCAGCGGCTATAGTGAGGGGGAGAAGGTAGAAGGGGAAGGAGCACGGGGAGAGGAGAAAGGAGCCGAGATGGGGCTCTCGTGAGCAGGCAAGGAGCACTCTATCTACAGTGAGGTCGCCTCCGCACCCTGTACCGGGCGGGGCGATAACATGACGGGGTTAGGATCGTCGACGACGACGATAAACGCTCCAGTATGTAGATCAGAAAGTTTCGACGGGGTTTTCGTTTTCTCTTCTTTAAAATTTATTCAGCATACAATGGAATTCAGTCAACAATATAATCACCATTGTTAGCCACCACAGTGGTCCACCCATGGGCAGGTCAGCGGTCCCATTTTCCCAGAACTGGGGAAGGAAATCAGTCGAAGAAATCGGCGATCGCCCGACTTAAGCCTTCGAACTTTATGGAACTTTTCTTAACCAAAAACCTTTAGCAAGGGGAACAAGTAGCAGTCTGAGGGGGCTATGTCAAGAGAATATGGCGGATGGAGTACGCCTCCTGGCCCACCTCCTCGATTTCTTCGTGAGTCACTTTGGCTACAATGGGGTCTGGATTATTATGAAGAAGGTGAGGGTCGTCTCGGCCGCTTTTCCCGAACAGCCTCCGCAAGTTTCTGGAGTTGAGTGTCGTAAACGGCAGCGGTGACCGTGTGCCCTTGTGAGCAGCTCGTAGTACAGCATTCCCTTCGAGTTCCGGAATAAGGGTGTCCGTTTCCGTTAAATCGTTAAACTTCGTTAAAAAGTATAAAGGATAAAGGATAAAGGACGGCGTTACTCAATCCCTTTTGGGATGCGCCAGCGCATTCTACTTCTACGGGATCTCGTGAAGGCGACATGAATGCGTATTTGGCCATACAATGACTTGCGGTGGCCAGCCGATGAACAAGTCAGCGCTTTATCCTTCCCAGACAAGTCGGTACCAATTCACCGACCCCGGAGGGATGGAAGGCTTGGTTGGCCTGGGCGAGAAATCCGAACCAGGAACCTGGTATCGGGTGCACACGACAGTCGCGCCTCCTCTGACTGCGCTACACGCGCCCCTTTAAAAAGTATAGTATAGCTTAAATCGAAAACTATCAGTGGGACCGCTTCACACACCATCTTCACGGCAGGTGGACACTTTCAGATGAAAGATTTGAAACTTCCTGAATTTTGGCAACTTTTGAACCGCGGATAACCACTGAATACAAGCTGATCCCGAGCTTATTTACGCCGCTTCCCCACATAATCGTTACCGTTGTTCCTGTCACGAGCTGTGAACAAGCCCTTTGGCGACTCATTCCCTCGCTGGTTAACCTCTTGCTTCTCTGTCCTTTTATATTTGTGTATTTTTTCCTGCTTTCGCTTCTCATGGTGTAAACAATGTGTATCCTGAAATGCGCAGTATTGTATAAGGGCCTGCTTAAACTTCGTAACAGCAGCGACAAGAGCGACGAGAGCGCAGCGCGTGGAAGTATGAGCAGACGACAGCAGCGATTGGAGCAACAGCACCGGCGCTCGAGTATGAACACTTTTCGGCGGCGCGCGCTCGATTTTAATCGATATGCATGTTTTACACGAGCGCCCTGTTCATACTTCGCGACAGCAGCGACAAAAGCGACGAGAGCGGAGCGTGCGCGGCATGCGTAGCGCGGAAGTATGAACAGGCGACTGCAGCGACTAGAGCGACAAAAGCGACTGGAGCGATAGAGCCGGCACTCAAGTACGAACATTTTTCGGCGACGCGCGCTCGGTTTTTATCGGTATGCATGTCTTACACGGGCGACGAGTAGCTCTTGTCGCGAAGTATGAACAGGCCCTAAGCTGCAAAGCACTAACACTGCTTTCAGTTTTACGCAACATTGCACAAATTCAGAGCCGTCTCACCAATTAGGAAAGCGCCTATAACTATATAAAATATGCTTAGCAACCACAGCTCACTTACCTGAATTGAATTAGTATGGGGAAACTTTCTCAGCTTCGCGACAGTTTCTGCCAAATGATAAAGTACTCCATGCCCCTCGACCAGTTGCAGCTTCTGAGCAATGTAACGCTCTCCCTCGTCAAACATCACTTTCCCGCGAATCGTTGTCTCGTTGACGAGCTGCAAAGCTATTCATATAGCTTGATTCGACGGCACAACGTGTAAAAAGGGCTCCTCACCTGGCTGAGGAACTCATAGCTCAGGCATCCAGCTTTTCCAAAGCACGGCAAAGGCTTCCTACGGCACACATACCTAAACGGAAGGCATTTAGTACGTCAGCATTGACGTTTTCATTGATAGACTTCTCAACTCTTGCAAGCAAAAGTTGCTTCGCATAAAATCCACCTCTGCTGTGCACCTTCACCTCGTTATTCTCCAGAGTACGGAAAAGGGCAGGTGTTATGAAAAGTGCTACGAAAGCATAGAGGCGGCTTTGAAGAGGGGTCCACGATCTCGACTCATGAGATACTAATTCGACTAGGAATATTAGAGTCGCTCTGGGTTTCCACGAAAAATCCATGATTGAACCGATATCGATCTCCTTTGGTTTGGGACGACATCACTACGGATCCTTAAAGGCCTATGCACACTTCTGCGACTGCGCGGCGCGGCCATGATGAAGCATAGGGCCTCGACGGCCGTGGCGCGACACTGCAACACGTGCCGCAGGGAAGGGGCATGCACACTCTTGCGACTGTCGCGATGGCTATCGCAGGCGACGCCGCGCTGAGTGCCGCAGGATGAAATGGTTCAAACCATTCCTGGCGGCGCGGCATCCATGGGGACGTCGGTGCCGTTGCCTAAAACGGTGCTCTAACGCGCCGCGCCGCGACCGCCGGATTTCGCGGAGGTAGCCGTCGCCCCACTTGCCGCGCCGCGGTGTCGCAGAAGTGTGCATGGGCCTTAACACGTCGACGACGAGAGCAATTTTCGCGAGTCTGGAGCGTGGGACGAAGCACGCTACACAAAAGTAACAATCATACCGTGTCCCAAACTTCGTCTAAGGATAAATCTGGGATGCCAAGCACGATGCTAATGTTCGGCTCAACCGTTACGGTCGGTTATCCCCGCCCGCCACGTCGTTAACTATGATGGTCTTATCAGGATCACCGTTTTAGCCGAAACACCGAACTCAAACCTCAAAACTCAACAGAACTTTGAGAGGTTATTTAAGGTTCTGATGACGGACTTCACATTCGCTTTTCGGAATTCTGTCAACTACGCTACGACGCGATAAGTAGAGTGACGTAGGGTGGTAAAGGAGACGGTTCGATGTAGCTAAAACTTCGCCTTGGTTACATATATGGATGCTCATGAAGAATCGAACGTCCGTTTCTGAAATTTCAGCCAACTATCGAGGTTGTGTTGCGATAGGTGTGGGTAAAGCTTACCGCTTACCTATAATCTCACATACGCTGGCGACGGCCATTCTGCCTTGTGGATGGACAAAAAGGAAAATTCAAAAGAGAAAAAGAAACGAAGGAAGCTGCTAAGGAGAAGGACAATGATGTGAGATCATTAAAGGATAAAGGATAAAGGACGGTGTTACTCAATCCCTTTTGGGATGCGCCGCGCATTCTACTTCTACGGGATGTCGTGGAGGCAATTTGAATGCATATTTGGCCATACGATGACTTGCGGTGGCCAGCCGATGAACAAGTCAGCGCTCTATCCTTCTCAGACAAGTCTGGTACCAATTCACCGATCCTGGAGGGATGGAAGGTTGGTTGGCCTGGGCGGGAAATCCGATCCAAGAACCTGATATCGGGTGCAGGCGACAGTCGGCGCCTCCTCCGACTGCGCTACACGCGCCCGTGAGATTATTACGAATGTGAAATTGAACGTATTTATATAAAGCGGAGGTAACTAGCTGCTGAAATAACTCCTATACAGAGTTTGGCAAAGTCCGCGGTGGTCCAAGCGTCCAGACAGGACTATCAATTAATAGGGAATCCGGCCATAATCGTTCAAAAAGACATCGGCGTCGTGTTCAGCATCCTGAATAACCTCTCTGGACGAAGCCTGGATGGACCGGATATCATTCTTGTTAAATCGATATGCTGTCGCGCACCATTGCGTCGCGTTGTCGTCAACGTGTTAAGAATGTCGAAGGTATACGCAGCATGCTCGCTACGGAATGGAATTCTGGGTTCTGTGAAATCCATCGTGCAGCTCAGTGGCTGTCAGTTTTGATATGCTTGCGCGTGTGGTATCGCAGCCGCAGGAGGCGTCGGCTGTTGAGTGCATCTGATTCCAGGTTCCTGTTTCGTATTTATCCTTTAGGAGAACCAAATCTTCCATTCCTTTGGGGACAGTGAATAGGCACCACACACACCTCGGTGGATAAAACCCTGCTTTATCTATCGACTAGTCACTGGGACTCGTTACGATGGCCAAATACGCATTCGAATTACCTCCAATCAACATTCCGTAGATGTAGAATGAGTGGCGGATTCCAAAAAGGATTGGCTGACGATATCCTTTATCCTTCATCTTTACCCTTATTATACATCAAGATAGAAGAATATGAAGCAAGGTGAACAATATACGATCTACTTAAACCATGTTAGTCAAATCTGAATTATACAAAAAAAGCTTTTAAGAAGGCTCGTTGTGCTGCCTCCTTCATACAAACCTTTTCTGTTGTAGCATCTCTTCGGTGGCTCATCGGTGAAACGGGAAGACGCTACAGTTATTACAAAAAAGTAATTGCAGAAAAAAAACTTAATTGTAGAAAACAATTAAAATCTATTTTTAAAAAAATAAGGCTCGATGGACGTTTTGTACGATAGACACCAATATCTCGACGTTAGCTCCCTTTTGGTCTCTAAAGAAGATAGAACTGTCACCAAGTCGCTCACTAAAAATGAACCATCTACAAGCGCATTCGACATAATAAAGGGATAAGGATCGGTGCTAATCAATCTCTTTGCGGGATGCGCTACACATTCCACTTCTACGATAGGTCGTGGAGGCGATGAATGCGCCTCCTGCCTATACAATGAATTGAGATGGCCAGCAGATGGACAAGTCAATGTTTTATCATTCCTAGACTAGTGTGTGGTACCAATTCACCGACCTCAGCGTGATAGAAGACTTGATTTCAAAATCCTAACCGGGATCGCGGAATCTGATGTACTCAACACCCAATGCTTCCGACTACGATACCACGCGCCCTCACGCATTCGACATATAGGTATAAGCATCAGGCATATTAGAGCTTTGCTGTTTCATAAATTTCAACCTTCACATGACCCGGTCCCTTTGCAGAATGCGGTACTCAAGGGAATATCGTACGGACACTTTGATTTCGTGCTTGGCCTCTAAAATGGCGAACCGATGAGCAAGTGAGTGTTTCCTCCTAACAAGAAGCGTGTACCAATCTACCGACCCCGGTGGGAAGAAGACCTGGTTGGTGCAAGCTGGACATAAATCCTGAATTGATTCGCACTGTTTCCATTTCTCGCAGCCTTTCGTTCCACACTTCTTGGCCAAGGAGCACCTACTCTTAGCCTCAACGGCAAACGCTACCAGTTTGTCTGAAACAACCGAATAACGTGTAGGAGCTACCTTCCTAAAGCGACATCTATTATTTGAAAAGGGTCGTGTGCTCTGGAAAAAGCTGAGTGTGTCCTCAACAACTCCGCGGTTCTTCGAAACTCCTCTGGCGACCGTTCCATAAAATAGGAAAGAAGTTCCTGAAAAAGGATGAAAACCCATTACGAATTTTTAATTGAAGACTGAATGTTTAACGATACATACATTCTCATACTGGCTTCTCCACTTGGGTGACTTCTCGCATTGACAGTTCCTATTCATACACAAGTACGTAAAATTTGAAGCCTGCAAAATTTAGATTAAATAGAAACAGAACAGTATTAAATATAAGGATCCAAATTTATTTTTTAATTAAAAAAAACATAAGGATAAAAATCAAAATAAAATAAAGGATAAAGGACGGCGTTATTCCATCCCCTTTGGGATGCGCCACGCATTCTACTTCTACAGTATGTCGTTGGGGCGAATTGAATGCGTATTTGGCCATACAAGGACTTGCGGTGGCCAGCCGATGAACAAGTCAGCGCTCTATCCTTCCCAGACAAGTCTGGTACCAATTCGCCGACCCCGGAGGGATGGAAGGCTTGGTTGGCCTAGGCGGGAAATCCGAACCAAGAACATGGTATCGGGTGCAGACGACATCGGCGCCTCCTCCGACTGCGCTCCACGCGCCCCAAAATAAAATAAGATATAAAATTAATGTTAAACGAACAATTAAGAAATGACTCAATTGATTTTCTTTAGGCCACCCTTGGCTGGTATCGAGGTTGTAAGCTCTCATAGCAATGCTTTGGTGTGACCAAAACTCTAGCGCTAGGCGGGACTCAGCCCCGCATTGCCGGCTCATCCTGACCAGGGGTGCACACGAAATTCTGGGCGTTAAATTTTCTTAACGAAATTTTTAACGGAAAATTTTCGTTAAATTTCCGGTAAATCGTTAAATTTCGTTAAAAATACATTTAGCTGTGAACCATTATTTCAACTGAAAAAAAAGGAAAACCTTATACGTTTCAACTTTAAGAGGTCAACAGCTAACGTTCAAGGAATGGAGTGTAACACTGCAATGTGAAATAAACAATTCAACATCAACAAACACAGAAAAATAAACAAGCCTTCAGCAACAAATTATCTACAGGGCATAGAACAAGAACAACTATGGAATTACCATTCAACGCAAGATGATCATCGGTAAGACATCCTGAAATGTGCGATCAGGCAGGTATCCGGAGTTCCACCCTTTCCTAGTTCTTTTGTTAGACTGTTCTACGAACATGTGCAATCTCCGTGAGGGCACCAGCTCATTAAGTACAGAAATAATTAATAAAAATACAGTAAAAACCCCTTCAGCGGAATGTTAACACGTTGACGAACGCACAATTTTCGAGTGCCTGGTGCGTGGGACCAATCATATTTTTGCAACGTCGGGACAGTGATACAACATCGTGTCACACGGTCCCACACTGCCGAGAAGGTGTGACACGCCGTCTTCGTGTTAACGTTCAGAAAGGGTAGCTTTCCAATTTTTTGTTATTAGCATTTTTGTAAAATAGCTTAAGATACGTCGAATACGTCTAGCGGCCGAAAACATTCGCTCCATCTCGACTGCTTCAGGTGGGCAAAAGTAGTTTGAGGTGAGCAGCGCCAGGTGAGAATAGGCATATCTTACGAGGTTAGACCAGTATCTTTGTGAATTCGTTAACCTGCTTGGGGACTCGGCGAAGAAATTTCTAGCTCCAAAGTACATTAAAGGATAAGGATAAAGGATGGCGATACTCAATCCCTTCTGGGATACGCCGCTCATTCTACTTCTACGGGATACCCTGGAGACAATGGCTTGCTGTGGCCAGCCGATGAAGAAGCGCTCTGTCTTTCCCAAGCAAGTACGGTACCAATTCACCGACCCCAGAGGGATCGAAGGCTTGGTTGGCCTGGGCGGGAAATCCCGAAGAAGGACCAGCAAGCTGGTATAGGGTGCACGCGACAGCCAACACCTCCTCCGACTGCGCTACACGTGCCCCCAAAATGTATTATTTCTAAAAATTCAAAACGAATTGAATTGATAAAAACATCAAAATATTCTCGCTGATTTCAGTAGTTTTCCAGGAACAGTCCTAACCGGGAGGATAAGACCTGCAACATTAGAGAATACTGAGGGTAAATGTGATAAACTCACTGAGAAGAAAGTCCGTTAAAAATTCCGTTAAATTCCTAAAAATTTCCGTTAAGTCGTTAAGCCAGATTTTAACGAAAAATGCCGTTAATTCGTTAAATTCGTTAAATCGTTAACCGTTAAATGTGCACCCCTGATCCTGACATACGGTTGAGTGATCGGTCCCACAAGGTATGTTGCGTTTGATGAAACAGCCCCGATGGCGTAATGGCGTAGAGCATTCCCGCCCGTTCAGCAGGAGATGCGGGTTCAAGTCCCGCAAGGTGCCAGAGTTTTGATCGCAACAAAACATCCTTGTAACAGCTTACATCCTCGGTACCAGCCACCTGAGGCTTACAGAAACTACCTTGAATCATTTCTATCAAGACCTTCAGCTTAGCTGGTTCCATGCTGATGTCAGCAGCCGGCTCATCCCGACATACTGTTGATCGGTCCCACAAGGTATGTTGTGTTTGCTGAAACAGCAGGACACTCCCGCGCGATCATCAGGAGGTGCGGGTTCGAGTCCCGTCTGGCGCTAGAGTTTTGATCGCAACAAAACATCGTTATGAGAACTATGAGCACCATTCAATCATAATCAAACAATTAACGTAAAACTAATTACATTTAGATTTTGCAATTGAGAATTGACACAGAAGCTAAGCCTGGGAGCAAAGAAACCCCCATATACTTCTCTCCTCTTTAAACTCTTCAGAAACGCTGAACAAAAACGATTTTTCACGTTTAGGCTTGAAGAATTTACACATAGTTTTCTGTCGAGGACGAAACACATTATTTGGCAGGTGTAAAAGCAGCACCTTTTGCAAAATTAAAAAAGGAAGTATCATGGAAAATAGAAGCTATGTATATCTTACCTGGATCAGTATTTGTGGAACAAATGTTTTGCTTGGAAAAAGGAACGAAGACGTGAAAGCTATAGCCGACTGGAAAGTACGGTTGTATTGCGAGGCCGTCACCGACAAATCAAGACGAGAATCTGAAGTAAATACTTTACCCATTGCACTCGACTCATTGTAGCACAGGTGATGTCACAATAGGAGTGGGAGTCACTGATCTGCAGTAAGTTACCTGGTGAGAAGATATTCGACCGCGCGTATTTCTCACGCATGTATTTCCCAAGTTTGACGTGCTGAAGGGCGCCTTCTGCAGTCATCTGTCCCACGGCGCAGACTGACCTGAAGACGGAAACGTCAGCTACTGTGCTCGCTAAGTTGCCTGATATGAGGTGACATTTCTTGTTGAACTATTTTCACTCACTGAAAAATTCGGATCTATGCTACTCTCCGGATGGATAAATACCATTCTCACGTCGAATTGGACACTTTCCAGACAAAATTGGACACTTATCACGCCGAACTGGACACTCTCCTACGTTAGCTCTATGATTTTTGAAATCAAAGCGAACTCTTCCAAATCGAAATGGCCTTCAGACAGGTTAACCTACAGACTCAACAAGATGGTTAGAATAATTTTTTGTTCATGAAAAAATTGTTAGAGATTTCCTTGAAATTTTTTAGACTCCCTGCCACAATAACTAAAAATTTTATAAAATTTTTATTTCAGAGAATAAATAATCAGTTGAAATTTGGCTTAAAGCGCAACAGGGCGGCAATCATACAGCGCTGAACGGATAAGATTGCGCCATGCACTCGAAAAGTTCGCCGCAACTTTTATTTGATAGTGTAAATGCCACTTACATGAACAATCAAAGTGAGGATTTGTGTGTACTTCACACTTGTTTTTACTGTATCGTTAACAGTTGTCAAAATCATTCACACAGAAATTCTGCTATCAGTCGAATAAGAATCGCGACGTCTTGAAAGACGGCGTGGCGCAATCTCTTTTTCGGCACAAAAAATGCTTTCTGCCTTTCAAAACAAACTTTGTACAATTTTGTCCTAAAAAAACGTAACATGCTAATCTTTAATTGAACAAAGCCAATGAGATAAAGCTTGATTTCTTAAACACCTACGACGACGGGATTTTGGAGAACTTGGCGAATTTCGCATCAGTGCGCAAAAAGTACGCAAAGTCGTCGCTCTCCACCAACTTCCTGTACGCTTCAAAATCTCGACGATCCTCTTCACGCGACGCCACACAACCAGCGACACTGGCATCGGCATGGATCGGAGATCTGTAAGGATGACATCTTACAGGAATAGCTCCAGAGCAGTCGAGACAATCACACCTTTCGCCATGCCTGAACGCTATCGCCACGCCCCTCAGTCGAAATCGTTCGTCGTCAATGGCACCCTCTTCACCACTCCATTCACGTTCAAGAAACTCGCACATTTCCGTCCATTCAGCCGGGATTCCATGATACTCGAGTGGAGGTGATGGCACGCTCTCTTTGACAAGTGCTATCTTTTTGGGACCTTAACAGCGTCACCATTAAGAAAGGGTATAATCCAAAGGCAACAAAAATTCAAAGACTTTTCAGAAAGCAATACACCCAACACACATGTACCAGCTTCATGTCAAGCTGACACTTTTAAATCAATTTGGACACCTTTCTAACTAAACTGAACGCTTTCCAGATCAAATTGGACACTTTTTTTTAAAAATCAAATACGACATTGTTTTAGGCAACATAAAGCAAAAGAAAAGGTAGAAATTCAAAAATTAAAGAAAGGTGTGAAATGTTTAAAAATTTTAATTTGAAAATGTTAACTACAAATGAATAAAACAATGTTACATTATGTGAAGAATACGAAGAGGTTCATTTCGCAACTTTCTTCAGACTAACCTTTGTGCTACGCACCTCCCGTGGCTCTTCAATGAATGTTCAATTTGATTAATAAAATGAGAAAGTGAGACGCTTTTGAAAGCAATCTTAACATTTTCCAAATGGAGAGCAGCGTGTTCCAGGTTATTTGGAAACAACAATGCAATTAGAATTTTCTGCTCAAGCAAAGTTTGGTATGACTTTCTTTAAAAAATTTTATTTCATCTGTCCCCCCCCCCATAAGTGAACATACTGTTTGAAATTTCATAAAATCTTTATTTTTTAACGAAAAATTTTGACTCTTCAAGCTCATGGCATTTTCATTTTCATTTTATTGATTACTTGAAGCAGCAAAGTGAAAATTTGTGTCTAGATGATTTAGATGTTTTCATTATACCATGGGCAAGTATATAACTCCATGTAAACAAAGCCTTCCCGAAGAAATGGGGGAATGGCTACTTCTAGTGCTATTTTTGTGCATAAGTGACACTTATGTAATAAACATACAAACGCATTCACGGTGAGTGGCGCAGTCTTTCTTTCTTAGCATAAAAAATGCTGCCTTCTTGCGCGTAAAAAGGCTTTAATCATTCAATTCAGTTTGTTTTAAGCCTCAAATGACTGGTGTCGAGGTTGTAAGCCATTACAACGATGGCTCGTTGCGGTCAAAAGTCGCCATGCATTCTCGCTCGGTCAGCAGGAAGTGCGAGTTCGAGTCCCGCCGGGCGCTAGAATTTTGATCGCAACAAAACATCGTTATGGGAGTTCACAGGAATTTTTAACAAAAGCTCGAAAAAACCGTCTGCCTCTGTTGAGCTAACAGAAGCTAGAAGCACCATTGTTTACCTAGCTTGTCCGCGAGAACGCATCCAAAGCAGCAGAGGATCAGAAACCAGCGTGTCGACAGCTGTCCACACATGGCGACAGCAGTGGTGTTATCTGGGGGCTGCACCTATGAGAGAACAAAAAACAAAAATCGACCCCGAATGGCCGACCGGTCACATAAATCTGGTTAAGCAAACACATTAAAAGTGCAAACAACACGTTCAGAGAGCTCCAAGCAATAATAGCAAGACTGATGATAAGTCCAGTTGTTTCAGAAGACTTAGGACGCACAAGACTGTGAAGCAACATTAGGGGAAGAGTTTAAAAAGAAGACAGATGGAAAGGAGAAAATACATGAACAGATAGACAAACATAATAAAGCAGCCACAGCTAAGACGTCTGGTAATATACGCACCGGTTTTGATTTTATACCAATCTTACGTCAAATTGGAGACTTTTCAAATCAAATTGGACACTCTTCTGTGTAAGCCTGAAAGCTTTGAAATACACCGAAGATCGCCCCTATCATCGAAACCTATCTTTGCCCACATCAAAATAGAGACTCTCAGAAATGGTTATAATTTTTCTGTTCAAGGAAATTTTAGTACAACTTTCTTGAAAGTTCATAATTCAGCTACTCCACTAGGTGAACACACTGTTTAAAGTTTTATAGAAATTCTACCTTTGAGGAGAAACAATGAATTAAATTTCATTTTAAAGCGCAAAAAAGCGGCAATCGCTTAGTCTGTTAAAAGAAGTGACCGCGTCATGCACTCGACAATACCGTCGCGATATTCCTTTGATTGATACTAAAAATGCGATCTGCATGAAGCTACGCAGACGTAAAGGATACTTAAGGTGAGGTTATAAAAAACATACATATCCTTGCATTGCTGTTTCAAGTAAGCAGCGTTTACACTATCAATCAAATGAAAACTGCGACGATCAAGTCGACTGCATGGCGCGATCTCGTCTTTTAATACACAGAGAATAATTTCCAATTTCTTGTGCTTTAGAATAAAATTCAATTCACTACCTGAGAATATCAACAGTGCTTTCACTTATTGGGGCAGGTGGATAAAAAAATTTCAAAGCCATACTAAATTTTCTTCAAACAAAAACACTAAAATACTCGAATAATCTGTATTTCAGTGCGGAAGAAGCTCGTTTTAATTGAAGAACGTTCAGTTCGATTTTATGCCTGTTTTAAAGCGTGTATAGTTCGATTTGAAGTGATCAATTTGGTAAAGACTTGGTATAGATGGGATGCATGCTTCCCATGAGACTTTAGCACAGCCTACTGTCACCTCCCCAGAGCTTATATGAAACTGCTTGCTGAGTACATACACTCAACGGATCTAGAACGAAGTTGGAGTAAGGCAAGCGAGTTCGGATCTATCCTAGCCCGGGGGGGGGCACATAACTAAAAGGTATTATATGTGATAAATCAACTTGAGACTTACCGATCGGCTGCCCCAGAACAACATGAAACCTAAATAAGAAATGCCATGAAGAAAAAAACGAAAATTACATTTGTTGCGGTTGTAAGCAGACAAAGTTGTGTGCCCTCCTCACCATGTTAGATCCTGGTTATAATATGTCAGGCGGCGGTCAGCACGCGGCATGCCTCCATTCCGTCGCTCTTTTTCCGCCGGGACCGTTGTAAGTCGCGGCGATTTTTTATTTTTTCGTTTGTTCGCTCGTTTTCGGTTTCTTTTAGGTTCCAGCTCGTTCTCTAGGAGCCGCTCGGTGAGTTTCAATTCATTTTATTGCCTACTTTTTAGTTATGTGCCCCCCCCCGGACTAGGATAGATCCGCGAGTTCCATTTCCACCCCTAGACTACAAGTGACAAAAATGACAGGAAGCCTAGAGATCGGTGCACGCATATTCAACTTGACCTTGACCCTTCGAAGTCGGATCTCGGATAAAGGCAAAGAAAGCCATGGGTGCATGCGCAGAAACTTACTATACATTGGATCCGATCGAAAATTTTCGGATAATTGGATGATTCGGATAAGGCCGATTTTGTGAAACCCGTATTTTTGGACGACTTGGATCGGCTTTATCCGAATAGGATATCCGAAAATGATTCATTCGGATCTAATGTATAGTAGAGATCCTCATCTAGTACTATACCAGCGAGTGGGAGGGTATCCTACTTTATTAGGACGTGAGCAGACAGCGTAAAACGTTCACGTACGAAATAACACAAAA
This sequence comes from Heligmosomoides polygyrus polygyrus, assembly GCA_947396885.1. Lineage (NCBI taxonomy): Eukaryota > Metazoa > Nematoda > Chromadorea > Rhabditida > Heligmosomidae > Heligmosomoides > Heligmosomoides polygyrus. The sequence continues at coordinate 96,342,038 of OX377202.1, forward strand.
GGAGCCTACTAATTAGGAACAAGCACAAAAGTAAAGGCCCTGATTAGGCAATAAAGACATTAAGACATTAGGGTGTCGAGAAAGTATCTGCAGAAAACTTCGCAATGTTCCAGATTTTAGAATGCTCTGAAGATTTCAATAGAAGTGCTATATGAAGACACTATCGTGCTGTATCTGCATAACATATCCTGCTCCGTATTCCTTGCCTATTTCACTGTACGATGGCCGAACTGTCTACCCATACTAGACACGTACTCCTTCACGAGTATGAATCTGGGCACTCCGCTGCACAAGCCTATCAAAACTTCTGTCGTGCATTCAGCTCTAAAGCTCCTTCTGTATGGTCTGGTTCGAACGCTTCAGAAGCGGGAACAGGAGTCTCGAAGATGACCGACAACGATATCTTTGGACGAACTGAGGAAACTGGCGGAGCAGCATCCACATGGAGGTGTGCGTTATTTTGCTGCTGCTCATCCCTTGGAATGGTTAAAAAGCTCGGTCAGTGGCTTCCACACGAACTGACCAACGACAACCGGCGAAGACGTCTGGACATATGCACTCAGCTGCTCTCCCAAAATCGCACCTTCAACTGGCTGGACACCATCGTCACAGGAGACGAAAAATGGGTCCTCTACGTCAACCACGCTCGTAAATGTGCGTGGTGCCAGCGCGATGAAGTGCCGAAATCTTTCGTAAAAGGTGAAATTCATGCGAGGAAAGTCATGCTGAGCGTCTGGTGGGGAGTTTATGGAAGCTACCATTTCGAGCTGCTGCCTGACAGCACGACTGTCACTGCCGAGGTCTACGCTGCCCAAATGCAGAGACTGGCCGACAAGATGCGCAAGGAACAGCTCAGGCTCGACAAAGTTCGCTTGCTGCACGATAACGCGCGCCCACACAACGCGAAGACGACTTCTCAGAAAATTCTGGAACCCGGATGGGAAGTTCTGCCGCATCCACCGTGCAGCCCAGATCTGAACCCAAGTGACTACCACCTTTTTCGATCACTTCAGCATCATCTGGAAGGGAAGCGCTATGAAGATCGTGACCACCTCGAAAATGACCTCCGAGCTTTTTCGCCACAAGGTCGTCGGATTTCTAGGCCAGAGGAACTCGAAGCCTTATAGAACGTTGGCGGAGAGTAGTCGATGTTGATGAAAATTATTTGGTTGATTAATAAAATGTTGATAAAAATTGTGTTATTTTTGCAGATACTTTCTGGGCATCCTAATAAAAAAAGGAACTATAAATACAAAGCGGAATAGAACAGCACTGAGCAGACGACCAGTAAACAGAAATCAGAATCAGGCGAGGGAAATTTATACACTGAGATTGAAAATTGAGATTTACGAAGGTTGTAATCGACGGTCAGGATGCTTTCTAAAACGACTATTGCACATCTATATGTACAGGGTAAGGGTTATGATGATCGCCATCTCATTGGTATCTTTTTGCCTCCTACCCCGCATACCCTGGGGTTTAACAGTTGATGGATCTGACAGCCGGACTTACACAGACAAAGCCTCGCGTCGCTTCGAGGTCGGAGAACTGGTTGTCTGATGCGGATAAAAACGTAGCCTGCTGCTCACTAGCTCATGCAGGTCATTCAATACCAGTTGGCAAATCACCTGCTCATATGTCCCCTCTGGCTTGCTCAATCGGCTGACAGCAACGTCTCCTTTCGTGGCGTCGAGGACATTCACCCAAGGACACCACAAGGAAGTTTATAGATTACCTCAACGGCTTTCTGAAAGAAGTCACACCGGTGGAGTTGGAGCACTTGCAGGCATTCATTCCGTTGAGCACGAGTACAGAAAGTCATGAACGCCGCACTATATGAATTATGAGCTACAGCCTAACGTTTCCATGCGATGGAAGTTTGTCAACACTTCAGACATTCGGCCAATTCTAGATGTCGTGAGATGGGCACCGCCAGCGATTCTTCTTAGGTGATGCGGCTGCCGACTTTTGCCATCTTTCTTTGCACGCATTCCCTTTCAGATCTCACATAACATTTTGGAGGAATCGGCTAACGCAGGTCAAATTTCATCGTTCTATTTATTATAAGAGCCAAGAGTGGTCAGACTGTTCTATTCTGCGACGTAACAATTCGGTCTCGGTACAATTCAGAGTTTAACTTATTTCTTCACTTTTTAGGCTTATCCCTCATGCAGGTGAGTGGTAGAGCAGTCAGAAGAGGACCGGTTGCATGTTTCCGAATCGAGCTTCTTCGTTCGGGTTCCACCCAGGCCAACCAAGCGTTCCATTAGGGGAAGGAGAATTGGCACCAGACCTGCCTAGTAAAGATGGAACACCGATTTGCTCATCGGCTGAACACCAGAAGCCGTGATAAGACCTAACGCCATCAGCTAATGATTGAGAAGGATGCATGGAAGGCGGGTAAAGAAGGTGCCGGCTGTCGTCTGCACCTCTCGTTTGGAGATTCTTGGTTCGGACTTCCCACCTAAGCCAACCAAGCCTTCCATCCCTCCACTGTTGGTGAATTGTAACCAGACATTCTGGTAAGGATATAGCACTGACTTGTTCATCGGCTGGCCACCGCAAGTCATTTTATGGTCAAATATGCATTCAAATCGACTTCTCGACATTCCGTAGAAATAGAAAGCGTGGCGCATCCCTAGAGTGATTTAGTAAGGCCGTCCTTTATCCTTTCTTAAGAAGATGGGTAAAAGTATAAAAGATAAATGGCGGCGCTACTCAATTCCTTTTTGGGATACGCCACGCATCCTACTTCTATGGGATATCGTGGAGGCGATTTGAATGCGTACTTGGTAATGCAATGCCGTGCTCAGCCGATGGAGAAGTCAGTGTTTTAATCTTTCCTGACAAGTCTGGTACCAATTTTATCGAACCCGAACGGATGGAAGCTTAGTTGGCCTGGGCGAGAAATCCGAATCAGGAACCTGGTATCGGGTGCACGTGACAGCCGGCATCTCCTTCGACTGCGCCAGACGCGCCCCTCTCCCAAGCAGATGACAAAGGACCAATATGTGATAGAACGGCGCTAATTAATGCCTCTGCTAGATGCGACATGCAATTTACTTCTATGTGATAACGTGAAGGTAAATTGAATGCGAATTTGGCCTGTGCAATGAAGCGATGAATAGGTCTGGGGCCGGATTCATCAATAATTAAACTCGTGGGTATGCGGGGTATAAGGAGTAGAGATAAGATAAGAGTCAGATAGAGATAAGGCAAGAGTTAGAGACGCAGGCTTCGTCGTGGGTATCTCTACCCCCTATATCCACGGGTTAGTCGTTGATGAATCCGGCCCCTGGTGCCAATTCAGCAACCCCAGCAGATGAAAGCCTTGGTTGGCCCAGGTGGAAAACCGAACGAAAAGAGCTCGATTTGGGGTGTCCGCGACAGGCGGCGCGTTTTTCAACTGTTCCATCACACGCCCAAGCAGAATAGACGATTATTCCTACAAACACGCACGTTAACGGCGCCTCTACACATAAGTGGACTGGGCTACAAAAGCAGCCATCAGTCGTATGAAGCAACTTCAAGGTGACCTGGAAACTAAAGCGGACTTGGATAGCAGCACTCCACATCATTCTATCGAATACGACAGGAAATACTGGCGCTAATAATCGAATAAATTCAATAAATAAGAACAATGACGGAACAGGTTACTGAAAGGAAAGCGAAAAAGAACAGAAAATTCGGCTGAACGGTTCTCGCATCGACGCTCGTGCCGATGTTTTCTAGCGAACATCGCTCAAATGCGCGGTCTAGAACCTGATGTTGATCATACCAAAAGATTGCGACGCACGGGTGTCCTTCTTCCTACAAAAAGCAGCCAAGCGTTTGGCCCAATGAGTTTACAAATGGATAAATCTAGACATATAGAATGGAAAAATAACCCCTTAAATCTGCGAGAAACACGGGAAGTTAGTGATTCAAGCGCATATGTATCGCCAACCAATAAAGTGAGCTATGAAGGGTAACTGGAGGTGCTACACCTTTCTTAGAGCTAGAAAAACGGAGAAAATGCTGGCGGCTCACGTAACTGAAACCACCTGCTGTTAAGCGGTGCATTAACAGAAAGGAACCAAATCGAGGGTCAAGGGCACCGCAACTAGCCACTCCGCACATTTTATCGCAATTTCAGCAGCTATAAAGAAGTGTAAAAGAGGAAAACAACGTCGAGAGGCAACACAACACAACGACTTTGAGAGTCAAAAGTTACATAAAGAAGAGAAAAACAGGACAGTTTTAGTTAGGCTAAACCAAATCATAATGCACAGTGCGTGCGAGTAAGCGTGTGTCGATTGTGAAGCGTAAAGAAGTCAAAGTTCCGAGGTAAAGGTTGAAGGCCGTCCTGTGGCAACTATCAACATTTAGCGATATCCCGGCTTTCCCAAAAATTTTACCCGCTGTGCTAATGGGTTTATGCTGGATTCTACTAGGTTTTCATACTGGCTTAGCGAAGAAGATCCCAAGCCTCACTCGAAGAACTAAAGTAATTTGAAGTAATTTATCAAGTTAATGGATCCAGAACGGTGTTAGTCAATCACTTTTGAGATGCACCACGCATTCTACTTCTACGGGATGTCGTATAGGCAATCTGAATGCATATTTGGCCCATTCAGTGAGTTGCGGTGGCTAGAGGATAATGAAGACAACACTCTGCGTTTCGCAGAAAAACCTGGCTTCGGATTCATCAACGATTGAATCCGCAGTACGCCTGGTGTAATATGTAGATATACCCATGATGAACCATTTATCTCTACTTATATCCCGCATACACTTATATCGCTGGGGAGCGTGTAGCGCAGTCGGAGGAGGTGCCGACTGTCGCCTGCACCCGGTACCAGGTACCCGGTTCGGATTCCCCGCCCAGGCCAACCAAGCCTTCCACCCCTGGGGTCGGTGAATTGGTACCATACTTGTCTGGGAAGGATAAAGCGCTAACTTGTTCATCGGCTGGCCATCGCAAGTCATTGTATGGTCAAATACGCATTTAAACAATCGTCTCCACGACATCCCGTAGAAGTGGAATGCGTGGCGCATCCCAAAAGGATTAAGTAACGCCGTCCTCTATCCTTTACCCTTGTTTAATAGATACTGGACGGCGTTTCTCAATCCTGTTTGAGATGCGGCACGCATTCTACTTCTGCGGGATGTCGTATAGGCAATCTGAATGCATATTTGGCCTATTCAATGAATTGCGGTGGCCAAAGGATAATGAAGTCGACACCCTGCGCTTCGCAGACAAACCTGGCGCCGGATTCATCAACGGTTGAACCCGCGGTATGCCTGGTGCAAGTAGATATACCCATTATGAACCATTTATCTCTGCTTATATCCCGCATACCCGCGGCTTTAATGGTTGATGAATCCGGCCCTGGCACCAAATCACCGACCCAGGAGGGATGGAATCCTGATTGGTCTGGACAGGACACCCGAAAGAAGAGCCTGGAGTCTGGGTGCGAACGACAGCCGGCGCCTCCTCCGACTGCGACACCACACGTCTGTCGATGGCATAAGGAACGAAAATGTGGGTTAATCAACCCTAAGAGGTCGACGAATTGCTACCAGACTTGTTTGACCACTTCAGTTCATCGTGTATGCTAAATATGCATCCAATAATCAATGCCTCCTCAATACTCCATAGAAATATAATTCGTGGCGCATCGCGAAAAACGAACGATTAATGCTACTTTCACGCATTATGCAATTTTGAGCACCTTTATAAAGAAATAAAGAAACTCATTAAGAAAAAAATGCAACAAAAATTAGATAAAGAAATTGTCAATTGTGTTTCCGTTCTAAAATACCTCAGAAAGTGAGAACTTGAAATGAAAATGTACAGCGTCAAATGTACAGTCGGAAAGTAGTTGGAAACTATTTCTGTCACTACTCAATGACTACAACAATAAAAAAACCCCCTTGTTAGTCCAGCAATGCAAGCACGGCCCTTGTATCAGCTCAGGATATAGGACACAGCTGGTGCAAACGAAGAAGCCAGACTGGTGTAGATGCGAGAGAAAAAGAGCACGTACTTCAAGTGCAGCCATAAATTATGGAGGGCAGCGCACGAGAGCTCATGCTCTTTACACTGGACATCGATGATAGCTACATCGCCAGTGGACACCTATGATATAGATCCATAGGCCGACCAAATCCTTTGAATTCTTGAAAAAGAAGGGATGGCGGTTGCTTAATCCCGACTGAAGCTATTCGAAGCAACTCAAGCGCCATTTGGGACGTGCCGTGTAGTCTATCACAAGGTATTTCCTTATAGACATTCGTCTACTGCTCTTTAGGCTCAGCAATGAACTTTGAAGATCAATCGAAAGCCAAGCCAGCGTTTGAATTTCTATAGACACGTCCTCGACCAACTGGGGGCATCCTATAGAATAGAATGCTCACCAGGAGCTGAGGCGAAATCGAGGGAAATCGAACCCGAATCAAGTCGGGCTTAAGCTTACTCGAACTCTACAGAACTACACGTTTGAACATAAATATGATACTCACCTGAGACCATCCAGTAAAGGGATAATACAGCAGCTACGATTAAGACAACATAGCGAGTAGACGACTGACGCATCTTCCTCTGAGGCGCAAAGACCATCAGAGACTTCTGTCAGTTACATCATCTGCATCTGAAATCACCCATTATGACCGAAATCCTTTCTTTTAATCCTCTGGTAGCCGTTACTAGATCTGAAGACTGCCACAATGCTGTAATCTGTTACAACGACGTTTTGTTGAGTCCAAAACTCTAGCGCCAGGTGGGATTCGAACCCTCACCACTTGCTGACCGGACGGGAATGCTCTATGCTATTATACCACCAGCGACGTTTGATCGAACGCAACATCCGTCAAACGTCCGACTAAACAGCGCCGATGATGTAATAGTGTATTCCCGCCAGATCAGCAGGAGGTGCGGGCTCGAGTTCAGCCTGGCGCAAAAGTTTTGATCTCAACAAAACATCAGTAAACATTAGTAACCTGAGCGGTTTGTAAAATCATGAATGAATGCCTTCGCGTTCATAAAAGTATGACGCTCTACTCTGGCATTCAACAGATGAATGGAAGTGTTGTTAGGGCAATAGTAAATCGACTACCACCCACGGGTTCTTACTGAAACATTTCAAAGCAATGCACAACACTTGGAACATGGAAAATGCGAAAAAATTCCTTCAGGGCACTGAGCTCAGCAATGCAACTACGCTCCAAGAACATCATTAAAGAAAGACATAGGTGTCAGTTGGTCAGAAGACTTTCGGAAACGATGCGATCCCGCTAAATCAACTGAAGACCAGAAGCAAAACCTTCACGGAAATAGATTCGCCACAATGCTAGGAATTCTCAATTTCCCTCACTCCTCCCACTTCTAAACGAACCTTTGAAGCCAAAAAAAGGTGCATGCGAAAACAAAGGATCCCTTACGGTCTCTATGTACAGAACCTAGAATACTGCAAAGCAGCTACCACTCTCCACGGTAACCAAGTGGACATTACCAGTGAGCTACACTATATTCGGTTAAGCATTGGTGCCGGAAGATGTTAAATAATGTGGATCCAGAAGAAATCTCAACGGTACACAGTCAAATAAGTGCAAGCCAATGTTAGCATTCACGACCCTCGATAGGCGCCGATGTAGCCTTATTCAGTGTCACGGAGGCAACACCGACCCGCATAAAGCCAGCTGAACCAACAGTTTGAGGTGCAATCCTAGTTGGTAGTGGTCGCTCTTAAACGATTCCCCGACGTAACGAAATACAATAAATAGACCACAGCATACAGAAATACGTAGACTACCCCAACCTGTTTGCCCAAATGGACTCAGTTTCCGAGTTCCTAGTCGAGAAGGGAAAAAAGACAGTTCTCAGTGAAAACTTAGTAATGAAGGACCCCCTTACTAGGTCTGCACCGAAAACGAATTATCTTCAAACAGCTAAAACAGATAGCATCAGTAAATATTTAAAAAAAATAGGCAAAGACATCATTAATTAAAATTTTGAATACTAACGCCTCAATCATCTGTCAAGGTCCCGACCTAGTTCCTTCGCAGATTTTTTGTGTAATTGCTATCTCGATTTCGTTAATGCAGTTTTTTTCTATGGAATGAGTGAGTTCAATATATGGCCGAACACATCCATTCCTTATGAAACCGTTTAAAAGACCACCAAATATTAGGTTGTCCCATAAGTCCCCGCCGTTTTTTTCAACGATTCACTGCAGATTTCGCCGATGGTCTCTTGCATAGCGCTGCATAGCTTTCGAAAGAGAATGATTTGCTCTATCAGAGCATGTATTGCATTTCTTTTTTCATCATATATGTGTTGGTCCTATTTTCTCACTTGCCCGTTACTGATTTTTAGGCCGTCAAATTGGGAATTCCGACTTTTCCGTCCGAATTTTTACCAAAACTCCGATTCTGTGGTTGGACTTTTTTGCTTGGAGTTATTTGTCGTTTGGAAGAGGATGTCTTGCTCAGTAAGAATTTGTGTCGCGTTTATTGGCTCACTCTGATTTCTATCGAATATCAACAACTGAAGAAGGAGAAGGAGTCGTTGGTGAAGACGATTTTTCTCTTTTTGGCATTTTGTTGATATTCAAAAGAAATCAATAAACGCGACACATATTCTTATAGAACAAGGCATTCTCTTTCGAATGACATATAACACCAACCCAAAAAGTCCAACCACAAAGCAGGAGCTGTCGGCAAAAATAACCATCCTCCTTCGGACGTCCCAATTTGATGACTTAAATAAAGGACAAATGAGCGAATAGCACTAACACATATTTTTGTAGCGCAGAAAATTGTCTCCCAAATGCTCGAAAAAACTGCGCAAAAAATTGCAAACCTAAGCGGAGAGAACAAGTGCGCAATGGCTACTTTTCACTTTTTCACTTTTCACTTCAACGACCTAAAAATTGACAAAATTCATGATGAAGAAAGAAATGCAATACATGCTCTGATAGAGCAAGTCATTCTCCTTCGAAAGCTATGCAGCGCTATGCAGGAGACCGCCGGCGAAATCTGCAGTGAATCGTTGAAAAAAAAAAAACGGCGAAGACTTATGGGACAACTTAATAGTATTACACCTAGTTCGGATATGAGCCATTGCTCCAAGCCCAATCACACATGTGACAAAAAATCTACCCTTCACAACGGCTATCGGTTTGCAACATACCCTTAATTCGGGACAGAATATCTTTTGTGAGATTTTTCAACACAAAATGAATTCAACATACCACAGAAATAGTACAACTGAACTGAACAGCAGTAGTCGAGACACACAATATTTCTAAATAATTTTATCGTCGTTTATAAAAGTACGAAGGTGAGCAACGTTACAAGTACGCGTTTAAGGATACGATGAGATCACATCACATGTTGCAAGTGAATGGTAGTGATAAGCACAGAGACAAGATCATGATATGAGACCAAGTGAGTACCATGAGCGGATGAATATTATTAGAGAACTGTTTGCACATGGATAACTGGAATGTATAGTAAATACTGCTGACTAGACGTTTAAAAAAAACTGACACATACATACATACATACATACATACAACAAGAATGGCTTCTGATTTCCAAAACCTCGGTCCCGGGACTTCAACCAGCTGGTTTCACTCTCAAGGTATGGTTCCTGCCAAAGTTTTGTCGTGAATATAAAAAATGTTGGGATCTGTACTGGTCGGGGAGGGAGCACCAAAAGAAAGGGAAACGCCCAGGTGTTAATCTACTGCTGACTAGATCATCAATGATTGATTGAGATTGCCAGAGTTTTCATTATGTTTATTTTGTTGGTATTTTTGTTTATTTGGTTGAAGGTATTCCTTGCCATTTGTCGTGATGACACCTCACGACTAGACAGATCTAATCGTAAGTTATAGTCCTCCCAGAAATCCAATTTTCGATCATAAATTGCCATCCTTAAAAGATAAAGGGGACTCTTTTGAAAAGAGCTAATATAAGGACATCGAGAACAAGCCAGGAGAGCCCCGAAATCAATGAATATTGAAGCAGAGCAGGGTCACGCACAGGATTATCATTGCTATGTAGTCACCTGCTTGTGGAATATGAACCAGCGAACAGCAGGTGCGCTACAAAAACATGGATCAATGCTATCGAACAAAGAAGAGGTACTAATGCGTGGGAATCAACTGGCCGAGAATGATTGACATTCATATCACCAATCGATCTCATCGCCAGAATTCGTAGGCTTATCCACGACCACATCCTCAATTTGCACAGGAAACTCCACAGTGGGATCCTCCTCAGGCTTTGGAGTCTGGAATGTGTAAAAGCTTTGAAGGTACTCTACTGCCTTGGAATTAAAAAAAACCAATACTCACAGATGTCTGCTTTTGCTCCTCCTCCTCTCGTCGTTTGGTCGTTACAAGCGCCAGATATTTTCCCATAACATCCTCTGCTTCCGCGGGCGATTGCGTTTTGGACGGTACCGTTTCCTCTTTAGCGGGTCCCTCCTAATAATAAACTAACTTATAAGCAAACAGACTGAGCCCAAGGGTCAATACAGCTTTTAAAAAATCTATTTAGAAAAAAATGTAAAAAAGAAGTTGCTAAACATAAAGAGGTGATGATGAGGATAAAGAGCAAATTCAGTATTAATCAATCCCCGTTTGGGATGCGTCACGTATTCTATTCCTACGGAATACGGTAGAGGATTTGAATGCGCACTCGGCCAATACAATGACGCACAGTGATCAGCCAATCAAACATCAGTTATCAAAACTTCACAAACAGGTCAGGTATCAACTTCCCGACCCAAGAAGGATAGAAGGCGTGTTAGATACGTGCGAGATCCGACCAAGAACAATGGTGCGGAGTGCAGACGACATCCTGCACCTCCTCCGACTACGATACCAAGCGCAAATAACAAATATGAGTCTACTAACACCCGTTCTTAAAATGAAACTGAACACTGTTGTCAAATTCATCTGTGCTACAAGGTTGTTGGGTAGAATGTTGACTGGATGGACGTTTCTACCGCCTCGTCGTCTTCAGAGGCCTGAAAACGGATTGAAGTTTTATCTTTGCAACTTGCCCGACCTAGCGCTTTAAGCACGCTGGCACATTTCTGATCTAAAGCCGGAAACGCAGGAATGTCGAGTGATGAAGACAAGCCCACACTATGCTCCATAGTCCAATAGTAGCGATTGCAATACTACCTCATGTCTGTAGGACTAGTAGCGAATGAGGAGATACTGTGCTATTTATCGTATTGACGACAACCTGTCGCTTCACAGCTCGCGACGGCTCGCGACGCGCTGTAGTAGCACAATCGCTTCTATTGTACGGTGAAGCAAAGCACCATGTAGGTTTTTCTTCATCATTCGACTTTCCCATGTTTCCGGTTTTAGGTCAGAAATGTGCTAGGGTGCTAAAGCACTCCGACGGATGAGTTGCGAAGATAAAATCTTGAACATCTTGTTGACCTCTGAAGACAACGAGTCGGTCGGAACGTTATGCTAATAAACATTCCATCTAACTCGTAGCCAGGAGAGCTTGAAAACAGTTTCACGATAATACCGAGGCTCGAAGACGAGAGGACATGGACACTATTAGATGATACTGAACGCGTTCTGCATTAACGCCCGTTTGCAGTTCCGAGATCAGCGCTCGGCACAAAGCTCTATCTCTTATTTGGGCGACTGTAGACTCTGCCGTTGCGTGGTTCACGACTGGTCCTCAGGTGCTCTTATCGTGAGAACCAGCGGGCGCATATAGCGCAGTCGGAGGAGGTGTCGGCTGTCGCGTGCATCCAATATCAGGTTCCTGGTTCGGATTTCCCGCCCAGTCCAACCGAGCGTGTCATCTCTTCGGGATTAATGAAATGGTTCCAGACTTGTCATGGAAGGATAAAGCGCTGATTTATTCATCGGCAGGCCACTGCAAGTCATTGTATGGCCAAATATTCATTCAAATCGCCTCCACGACATCCCGTAAGAGTAGAATGCGTGGCGCATCCCAATAGGGATTGAGTAACGCCGGCCTTTTCCTTTATCTCTCAGACCGATGCTCCAGTCAGCATTACTAGAAAATCAGCGTCGGCAATCAACTCAAGAAACGGTTTACTGACAAGCTCAACGCAATATGCGGAGCACTGATGTAACGCTCAATGACGTATACGATCGAGTCTAATGGAGAAGACATAGCAAAAAAGGGGGGGGGGACTCTGGTTCTGTGTAACGCAAAGGACGTAGAAGAGTGTCAGTCGATATAATGGACGATTAGATGCTTGTCCTACTTTCCACGGCCTCTTGGATGAAGCGCTGACCGCCACCTGCTAGCTGAATCGATCAAGGTCCTGGCTCCTCCTAGGGTAACCAATCTTTTAACCCCCACAGGGTCCATGAATTGGTAACAAACTTGTCGAAGAAAGATAAAACACTAGCCAAACACGCATTCAAATTACCTACACGCTATCCCGTAGAAGTAGAATGCATGGCGGAAAAGGGATTAAGCAATCAATGCTTACAGCTGTACCTTCTGTTCTCTATCGAATGCCCTCAAATTGCAAGTGAAAGGTGTGAAGCAATAGGTTAATAGCAATAGGCCAAAAAACTGTAAAAGGTTTCCTCTACGTTGATGGCAACTAAGCACTGTTCAAAAACTGACCTCCTTACCAATCGCTGCGAATTTCAACGTCCTCTTCAATTCGTTTCGTGCTCGCAGTCGTTCAGCGAAGGTATCCATTGGCGCTGTACTTGGTTGACTCTGAGCTACACTGTCCGTCTGCACCTGTCTTTGATCTACTGTTTGACCGGAAGCTGCTGGTTTGCTCATTAGTGCATCAGAAGCAGGTTCAATTGCCGGTGATAACCCTGTAGAAGCCGCATCGCTGTCTTTGATACGATTCTCAGTGGCTAGAGCCGCGATTGGTCCTTGGCGGGCAACAAACTTCTCGGGTTCGTTTCCAGCGGTCTTTTTCGGAGAGCTATATCTGTCAACCTTTCCTTGAACAGATCTGCAGAAGTCGTCATAGTTCTCACTCTGAAAAGAAAAATCTCTGCGAACACTGTCATCATAGTATCATTAAAGCTTCAAACGTACAGGGTATAGATCCGGTGAGACAGCGAAGTGGTCATTTCCCGTTCTAGCAGCAGCAACACAGTCTATCGTTGAGTCCAATGTCTGAAAGCAGTCAAAGGAAATGACAAAACTGGTTTCCTCCCGAGTATATTTATTTATTTATTTATTGTACGTGGTAATCTACGCAAAAAGAATACAACACCAAAAATCAACACAGAACACAGTGAATATGAGCAGAAAAACACAAGAAGCAATTAGTACAACAACAAAATCGATCAAACCAAACTGCTAAGGAACTTCCTGCAGATACCTGTCAATGAGAGTTTTGCATTGTCTTATAGAATTTGGTAAGCCGTTTTTCTTCGAGAATTTCAGGAATTCACTGCCAGCTCGATTAGTGAAAAAAGAAGATCTTATATTGCTACTAGCTCTAGGAACTAGGATCTTCCATTGGCCACCTCTTGTGTTGGAATGGGATATTGTATAGAATTCGTTAAGGGGAAGACCCACTATGCCATTTATCATCTTATAAACCGTTAGCAAATCGAACTTTCTTCGGCGACAAGCAAGAGTGCGTAAATTGAAGAACTTGTTCCTTCCAGGCGCCGGAGGAATGCTGTTATAATCACACCCATGCACTCTGATCCAGAGCTTTCTTGTAAAACTGTTTTGCACGGATTCCAACCTGGCGATTTCTCTCTTAGTAGTAGGGCTATATACTGTAGTATCATGCTCTAGCATGGGCCTCACGTAGGTCTTGTACGCGGCTAATAAATGAACTATTGAATTCGTTTTCAGAGACTTAAATATATTATGCACAACTCTTTCAGCTCTCTTAGCCACAAGTTCACAGTGCTGATTGAAGGATAGTTTAGTGTCTACAATAAATCCTAGATTACGTAAAGAAAGTGTGCTATTGAGTTGCTGTTCGCCAAGGCAATAGGAGTTTCTGTTGTATTGCTGTCCAAGATGAAGCACTTTGGTTTTTTCACCTGATAACGGAAGCTCCCACACCTTGACCAATCCGCAATAGCATCTATTGCAGACTGGAGGGCAGCGTGATCTTCCTTCCCAACGATGTTTCTATATATTTTTATGTCATCAGCAAACATTTTGCAGGTGACACCATACTCATCAACCAGAGAGGGAATCGTGGAAGTGTAGATGATAAAAAGAATTGGTGAGAGTATGCCTCCTTGGGGGACCCCACTGGTAATTGGAATGGATTCAGAATATGACTCAATAACTCTGACCTGAAAGGATCTGTCGTTTATAAAGTTTTTTATCCACTTTATTATCCTTGGATGAACACCGATTTTCTCCAGCTGGTAGATCAGCTTGTTTAATGGAACCTTATCAAAAGCTTTCATAAAATCGAAATAAACAACGTCTACGTTTATTTTTTGATCGAGCGCCGCTGTCCAATCATTTAACGCTGACAGGATTAAAGTTTCCGTTGACCTACCGCTGCGAAAACCATGCTGGTTTTTGGGAATTAGAGAATTTGACTCAAGATAGTTGACGAGGACAGCCTTGAGTTTCCTTTCAAAAACTCTTGCAAAAACGGATGTGATACTTATGGGGCGATAATTGGTAGCTAGATTGTAGGGCGCTTTCTTGGGTATCGGTGTAACGAACGCATGCTTCCAACGAGCAGGAACCTCGCCTAGCATGAAGCTAGCATTAAATATGTGCTCCAACGGGTAAGAGATAGCAACGGCAATTTTGCGAATAAAATACCGCGGTACTTTATCCGGGGTAACGGTAAAGGTTGCAGGTAGCGCACAAAGAGCATTGTAGATTTCTTCCTTGTGAAACCAAATTGTGCTTTCCATGCTCTGAGTAGAGCTCACAGTATCGAAAGCATCGCTATTTGAAGAAGACTCCGAAAAAGATTTTTGAAAGTGTTTCGCTAGCATGGAAGCTTTAGACTCATCAGTTACTGCAGATTGTCCAGCCAAATCTTTCAGGGTTGGAATTCGTTCAGGTCGTTTCAGCACCGAATTTAACAAGGTATAAAGGGAAGATTTTCCAGGTCTTTCAAGAATTTTTCTCTCAACGTACTTATTGTATTTTTTCAGAAGTCTATCAAACTTATCACTTAAAGCTTTAAAAGTATTGAAATTATCTGTGGTTGGATAAGTTTGATAATTCATCCACCACTTTTGTCTTTGTTCAAAAAGCCTTACCAAATTAGGTGGTAGCTTACCATAATTTGTAGGTTGCCTTTCTATAGGTACGAACTCTTCGATACATTCATGTAAAATAGATAAGAACATCTCATATTTGTCATCTACAGAAGGATATCCCTCAAGGAGCGTTCTCCAATCCAAGGACAAAAGAAACTGACAAATGGCGTCGTAGTTAGCTCTATGAAATGATCTTCTGACGCGAAAAGTGGGCTTGTTTATGAAACATTGAATACAGAAGTAAATACTTGAATGATCACTAGAGCCAATAGACGGTAAGATCTCAATATTTTTAACAAGTTGGAAGTGACTGGAAAGGATGAGGTCCAATAAGTTGCCATACCGAGTTGGCTTCGAAACGTTTTGTTGGAGGCTGCACGATGTGCACATCTCCAGAAAGAGTTTCGATGCCATGTTGACACTTGAAGGAGAACTTTTAGACCAGTCAATGTCAGGTAAGTTAAAGTCTCTCATAATAACACACTGTGATGTGCAAGAACACAGATCGCTTATCGCCTTTATCAGTTGAATTGTGTTGCTAATAGAAGCACTAGGCGTCCTGTAGATAGCAATTAATCTTAAAGTACTTTGGAGAAGCTTCAAATCACAACAAAGTAGTTCGAAGCCATCCGACAGTGATTCGCAGTAATTATGAGCTATTTTCCCATTAAAAAAACATTTCTTTTAAGCTACTGCCGAAACTATAAATAATACATATCTATTAAAAACTGAATGTAGCTATTAAGCTATTAAAATATAAATTAGTTTAAAAAGCTGGAAAAGGATAGCACGCAACGCTTGTCATATATACCATTTTCATATCAAACTGAACACTTTATTTGGAACGACAACCTTCAGAAATAAATAGGGTATTTTGCAAACGAAACCGGACATATCTAAAGCTTAAATAGTGGTTGTCTAACAACGTTAAAATTGTATTTGTAAAATATTTTTATCAAAAATTCATCATTACAGAGCGTATCAAGAAAAATAACAACAGTGTTTGAACACAAAATTTCCACCATTTAACCTGCAACAATATTTTTAAGTATATGCTGACCTGTTAGAGAACAATAAACTTAATGTTGTTCTAGGGACTGACTGCGCCGCGCATTCGTTCAACCTACTGCATTGTCTACTATAATGATAGCATAACCGGTGTTTTCATCGTAAAAATCTTGAAATCGCTGAGAAAACAAAGTGGAAGAAATGCACCACCTTTATCCACTGCAAAATGTCAGCATTTACAGTATCAATAAAATAAACATTGCAATGTTCTGGACGATTTCGTGACACAGCCTCTTTATACGAACAACTCCTTGTGTCGAAACACATTGGACACGCATTAAATACCGTTTCGGCCAAAGAAATAGAAATTCTATGCTCATTCGTAACACACTGCGTACACATTTCCTCTAAAGATACGCTGTGTAATTCTTTTCATAAAATTTTCTTGAAACAAAAGATTATCCTGTCTTTATTATGACGTGGCTATTAGGTTGTCCCATAAGTCCCCACCGTTTTTTCAACCATTCATTGCGGATTTCGCCGGCGGTTTCTTGCATAGCGCTATAGTAATTATTCATGTTTAGACCGTTTTCTTTTTAAACTGGACAGTTTTTATTTTAAACGGAACACTTTTTAAGCAAAAATAAACGTCTGAAGTCAATATAATAGGTTGTCCCATAAGTCCCCGCCGTTTTTTTCAGCGATTCATTGCGGTGTTTGCCCACGGTCTCTTGCATAGCACTGCATAGCTTTCGAAAGAGAATGATTTGCTCTATCACAACTTATATTGCATTTCTTTTTTCATCATGAATTTTGTCAATTTTTAGGTCGTTAAAGTGAAAAGTGAAAAATTGGCCATCTGCGCAGTCGCTTCTGTCTGCTAGGTTTGGAATTTTCGAGCAGTTTTTCATAATGTTTGGAAGAGAATGTTCTGTACTACAAGAATACGTGTTGGTACTATTTGCTCATTGGTTCTTTATTGATTTTTAGGTCATCAAATTGGGACGTCCGACTTTTCCGTCCAAATTTTTATCAACAACTCCTGATCTGTGGTTGGACTTTTTTGTTATTCTGGTGTTATGCCGTTCGAAAGAGAATGTTATGCTCTATAAGAATTTGTATCGCGTTTATTGGCTCACGCTGATTTCTGTCGAATATCAACAACTGAAGAAGGAGAAGGAGTTGTTGGTGAAGACGATTTTTCTCTTTTTAGCATTTGCTGATATTCTACTGAAATTAGCATGAGCCAATAAACGCGACACAAATTCTTATTGAGCAAGACATCCTCTTCCGAACGACATAGCAGAAAAGTCCACCCCAGAGCAGGAACTGCGGTAAGAATTCGGACGGAGAAGTCGGACGTCCCAATTTGATGACCTAAAAATCAATAAAGGACAAGTGAGCAAACAGCACCAACGCGTATTCTTGTCATTGTCTCCCAAATGCTATGAAAAACTGCGCAAAAATTCCAAACCTAAGCGGAAAGAAGCGACTGCGCAGATGGCCATTTTTCCACTTTTCACTTTAACGCCCTAAAAATCGACAAAATTCAGGATGAAAAAAGATATGCAATACATGTTCTGATAGAGCAGATCATTCTCTTTCGGATGCTGTATAGCGCTATGTAAGAGACCGCCGGCGAACACCGCAATGAATCGTTGAAAAACGGCGGGGACTTATAGGACAACCTAATATATGACTTCAGACGTTTATTTTTGCTTAAAAAGTGTTCAGCTTAAAATAAAAACTGTCCAGTTTAGAACGAAAACGGTCTAAATATGGATAATTACTACCTGAGGCGAATTTGAAGCAATAAATTAATTATAGATATTTACTTCTTCTGCTTCCGACTTCTAACCTTTTGGAAACTATGAGCGACTCCCAGTTATCTGCGTGACGATCTGTTCAAACAGAACCTAATTCTTCAATATTTCTTTAACATCTAACCCACAGCAGTTATAATCTGCTACAAGTACGTTTTGTTGCGCAAACCGGAACTCGAACCGGCAGCTCTTGCGAATACCCTTTTGAATCAAACAATGGTAAGCAACTCAGAGTGAGATCACGGGGCCCAAGCCCTATCCAGTGTAAAAGTTTTGATTTCAAAAAAATATCCTTGTAAACGCATGAATGCGTTACCATGCTAAAGTTCTAAAATACCTTAGCAAGATCCTCCAGCGTACTGAATCTCTGCTTGATATTTCGCAGATCAGAAGCGCAGCCAGAGCTTGACGAAATCGACGTGTCTTCACTGCTGTCCGTCTCTCGGATTTGCGTTCGTGATCTGAAACCCAACTCCATGCGAATACTTGGAGGGCTTTGATAACAGTCAGGAGCTTAATCGATACCTGAAGTCTCTAAGCGCACCACTCGTCTGCGGCACGCGAGCTCTGCCCTGTTGATCACTGACTAGATCTTTTCGCGAACCGCGCAACATTTCACGGAGGTAGTTGCGCTCAGATGTTAGAGAGTTGATCTTCTCGCTCTGAAATGAAGACGTATTCAAACAACTGCAGAAATGTCGCTATATTTGCAAAAAAAATCAACATCCCCATAACGGTTGCTATGTTGAAGCAATGCTGATATCAACTCCTAACAGCATTACTTCATCAGTGTTGTTTATTGTTTTCACGTGTGCTTATACTACAGTCAATAAATAAATAAATAAAGGAATCTTTAGAGTAAGCCAAAACTATCTATATCTACACTAGTAGTACCGCTAACAATAAAGTCGAGTAAACTTTTGACAGACTACGGAAAGGCAAAAAAAGACAAACACTAACAGAAGAAACAGAAATAGGTTCAGAGGATGATTTGATTTTTTTCATTTCATTTTTTACAAATTAAACGAAAAAGAACGTTAATAACAAAAGCTCACCATCATCCTAATTATGGTCTTCAGTTCAGTGATCTTCATCAGATAGGTTTCCTCTTTGTTAGCCGTTGGTGCAGTCTTCTGAGCGTTTTGAGATCGCGATTCACGTGCAAACGATTTCAGCTGTTCTAGCTCCTCTTTCAAGAAGGCGTTCTCATCTCTGAGACGTTCCACTTCGTAACTA
This sequence comes from Heligmosomoides polygyrus polygyrus, assembly GCA_947396885.1. Classification (NCBI taxonomy): domain Eukaryota; kingdom Metazoa; phylum Nematoda; class Chromadorea; order Rhabditida; family Heligmosomidae; genus Heligmosomoides; species Heligmosomoides polygyrus. The sequence continues at coordinate 96,361,338 of OX377202.1, forward strand.
CAGCGCGACAAGCGCTGCCTCTCCTGCACTTCAAGCCGTATCCTCTCATTTGCGGACTTGAGATCATCCTGTAAAACGAAAATAACATATTAGTCTCGCACTCCGGAAACCAAGGTAATACCATTATTGTTCACGTTTAGAGAAGCAAATCGATTAAGAAAAAGCGGGGTTTTTAAGCTAGATTCTTAAGACAGTTCGAGTCCTGCCTGGAGCAAGAATTTGCCCGCAACAGTACATTCTTCTAGGAACATGTAACCTTTAACAACGGAGCACAGAAACTAACTCTCGCTTTAAGGCCCATTTATAGTTCCGACGCCGAGCGACGCGATGGCATGTATGGTGGACAAATTGATCGATCGCGTCGTTCGATCAATGTGACCACAACACGTAGCGTCGCGTCGCTCAACGTTGAAGTATAAACTGGCCCTTAGGCATAGAACAATGCGCAAAAAAAATTCTGGTTCCTCTTTAGTCTAGAGGACGGCGGAAGACAATAATGAATAAATGACAATAATAATATTTGCGGTGCTATTCGTTCTAAGATCAAAGTAAAACTACAGGAAAAAATTTTAGGATTAGTGCAGCAAGATAGGGATGGTAGTTGCAAGGCGATTCCTAGTTCCTCTTCTGTTAACTCTCCCCTTGGTGCTGGAGGGAACGGGGATGATGTGCGTCGCCTACGAGTCACGGTTCTTGGCAACGTAACGCTATCGAACGATGCGCTGTCCGCGTTGGACCTGGGTCCTAGTTTCGCTCCCAATCAATGCCTATCCTCTGCGGTGTCGCGTAAGATTGTGGGGAACCTGCAATCGCTACATGATCGCCTGCGGAGCAGAGCGAAAATCGATGCGCGTGGTGGTGGGCAAGGTATTGTCAGCTGCGCTGGAATACCGCCCCCACCTTTTCCATCCACGTATCTGGGGCCACAGGAGCCTGATAGCGCGGTGGATACGAAGTTTCGCATCTTTGCCACATCCGTGTTGAATATCCTGCGACGTATTGCGGGGAAAAGGACGGCAAGCAATCTGAGTGCAGCGCAAAAGTGCGGTCTTACCAGGATACTATCTCAACGGTAGGTCGGAACGGCGCAAATGTTGTATATGGGCAGAACGGCCTCTCTCTGGGTAGTAACAAACTGCAGGTATCTCGACCCCAATACAACTCTGCGCAGAGTTAGGGGCGACGCAAGTCGCGGGTTGGCGCCCTGTTGATTCACGTGCTCCACAGCTGACGGGCGCGCGCGGGATGAGGACTCGTATCGGGGCTAAGCGCAGTGCACACGTGGCGTAGTAGGGAAGAGCTCGGGCTCGTAAACGCGGGGTCGGGGGTTTGGATCCTGCAGACTGCGTTCGTTTTGCACTTTTGCAAAATTCATGTTTATCATATAGGTAATCCACTAGGGGTATTATAGTGTGTTATAGAGCATGTTTACATATAACATATGCTTCAAACTACAGATTAGCTAAAATGTTCACTTCTGTGTGTCATTCTGTGTGTCAAAAAATTTTTCGCTGAAACTTTGTCTAGGGGGGTTATTTGGTGTGCTGATCACGAATCTGACATCCGTTTTTCACGATTCGGCTGAATAATATAGATACAGGAAGGCAGAGGGTTACATTCTTAAAGTTTCTGCCGATGACGGCAAGTAGAGGCAGAATCGTGAAAAACGGATGTCAGATTCGTGATCAGCACCCCAAATAACCCCCTAGACGAAGTTTCAGCGAAATCGGTGACCCTGCCTGGACCACCCTTGTTAACGGTATGGGTGGCCTCCGAGCGAATCGTGAAAAACAAATGTCAGATTCGTGATCAGCACTCCAAATAACCCCCCCCTAGACAAAGTTTCAGCGAAATTTTTTTTTGACCGAAGTCTTGTCGGTGGAGTCGGAACTTTTTACTAGTGCCACAAAATATCTATCGTTACATAACTATAGCTTCACACAAAATAGGCTTAAAATAAGTGACACACAGAAGTGAACATTTTAGCTAATTTGTAGTTTGAAGCATATGTTATATGTAAACATGCTCTATAACACACTATAATACCCCTAGTGGATTACCTATATGATAAACATGGATTTTGCAAAAGTGCAAAACGAGTGCAGTCTGCGGGATCCAAACCCCCGACCCCGCGTTTACGAGCCCGAGCTCTTCCCTACTACGCCACCTGTGCACTGGGCTTAGCCGCGATACGAGTCCTCATCCTGCGCGCGCCCGTCAGCTGTGGAGCACGTGAATCAACAGGGCGCCAACCCGCGACTTCCGTCGCCCCTAACTCTGCGCATAGTTGTATTGGGGTCGAGATACCTGCAGTTTGTTACTACCCAGAGAGAGGCGGTTCTACCCATATACAACATTTGCGCCGTTCCGACCTACCGCTGAGATAGTATCCTGGTTAGAGAGATAAGGGAGTTGGTTGCTTCTGGAGCAATAAGAGTCACGGTGAGTGACAAGGGTGGAGAGTTCGTAGTATTGTCTCAAGAGATGAACAGGGCTATCACGAGATCACATCTCCAAGATCAAAGTATCTATAGCCCTACCACTCATAAGGAATTTGTGAGGCAGTATCGTCGACTTTTCCGGAAATGGTCCGAGATTGGAAAGTCAGCGAACCTCCCCAAGGTTATAATAACACGGTTGAAGTGCGAGCTGCCCACGTGTCCCGTGTTATATGTTCTTATTAAAACCCACAAATTGCCACCAGAAGCAGAATCCATCGACAATCCTTCCTCTTTCAAGGTTAGGCCAATCATAAGTGGTGTCGATGGTCCTACAGACCGCATTTCCTGGTTACTAAATCTGGTCTTGGTACAGCTGCTCAGATTCATACCCTCACATTTGCCTAGTACCAATGCTTTCCTCCAAAAACTCCGATCCACCAGGGTCGAGGATGGATACGTTATGGAATCCTTCGACGTCACCTCGTTGTATACCAACGTAGCGAAGGAAAGCGCATTGCAGGCCGTATCTGAATTTCTCACTGATAACGAAGCAAGTGTAAACCTGTACGGCCTCAGTGTGAGTCAGGTAATGACGTTGGTGAATGAATGCCTGATGTGTAACGTATTCAAGTGGTCAGGGGAGTACTACAGGCAGATTAGAGGGTTGGCTATGGGCCAGAGGTTAGCTCCTGTGTTAGCGGTAGCATTCATGTCTAAGGTGGAAAATCCACTTTTGGAACGCATGCCTACACTTTATTGTAGGTATATCGATGATTGCTTTATTGTGTGTCCCACTCAATCTGAGATGGACGCCTGCTTCGAACTGCTGAACCAGCAGTCCGAGTACATAAAGCTTACACGGGAGAAACCGGCAGAAAATTGGCTTGCCTTCCTTAATGTCGAAGTACACCTCTCACGTGGGAACATAAGAACGAGGTGGTACCGCAAACCCAGCAGCAAGAACATCCTCGTTCATTTCCGCTCCGCCCATCCCTCTAGTACTAAAAAGGCCACTGTCAAAAATATGTTCCGGACTGCCAGCTTAGTTTCGTCTGACAACGAACAGAAACCTTTCTCTCGGAAAATGGCACTTAAAATTGCAGAAGCAAATGGTTACCCAACACAACGCTGGCATAAAGCGTGCAGGTTACAAGCTAACACGGTAGCGCGTCGCGAGGAAGAACGCGAAAAAGTACCCTTCTGTGTGCCTTTCATATCCGACGAAACTAGTGCTGAGATACGAAAGTGTCTCCGCATAGCTGATCTTCAAGAATTTGTGAGGGTTGTTGAAATCCCTCCCAGAACCTTGAAGGGGCAGCTAGTCCGGAATCGTGCCTACGATAGGACGTGCTCAACTCCGTCCTGCAGTGTTTGCCCTAATGGGAAAGAGGGAGATTGCATGACATCTGGTGTGGTTTATCTCATGTCGTGCAATGAGTGCGGGGAGGACTACATAGGGGAAACGGGCAGACCCCTTTGTGTCAGAGTCAAGGAGCATCTAGATGGCCTTATGAAAGGCAACGTCTTGACTCCTTGGGGAGAACACAGGATGCGATGCCATGCAGGCGCGATGCCGCAGGTGTCCGTGTCGATTTTAGCCCGAGAAAATGACATCTCGGCTCGCAGGACACTGGAGGCACTTTGGATCACGGCTAGGAATCCCCAGGTTAACCGTAAGGAGGAGTGTCTAGCGATAACGCAAGAACTGGCACCCTTCATTGAACTCTGTAGGTTCTGATCCACCGTTTGATCTGATCTACAGGGGTATATAAGTCGGGTGGTCCCGGGGTTGAAGCTCACTCACCCACGTTGCCTCCAGCTACGGGTGAACGGTGGTCCTTTACGGCAACCGCCTGTCAGGTTAGTCGCCCTTCGCAACTCCCATATCTGATCTTGTCTCACTTTTCCCTAAGAAAAGTATTCTGTAGAATGAAATGATGTTTGAGCGAGTAGTTCTGCGAATGTTTCCGACTTTTCCAGGCTCCGAAGAAGGCGAAACTCGCCGAAACGTCAGCCTAATAAAAGACGTTAACAATCTTGGTGAACAGCTCAAGAACACTGCATCGATAATAATGAATTCATTGTTACATATTCAATAGAGATACATAGATAGGTACTAAGAAGAAGAAGGTCAGCATTAATCAATGTTGGGAATGCAACACACATGTTCTTGAATGTGTTTTCGACCAGTACAATGACCTGTGGTGGCCAGGGGCCGGATTCATCAACGACTTACAGCAATTTAACTGAAAAAATTACAGCCGAAATCCCTCACATCTTATCAAGCGATATAGTGAGCGATAAGCCGCGTTATCTGGGTTTTCCGCTGTGAATTCTCTGTTAAAGTTATGTAAGTCGTTGATGAAACCGGCAACAGGCGATGAAAAGCCACCGTTTTATCATTATTGGGCGCATGGCAGCTCAGTCAGGCGAGGCGCCAGCTGTTGGAATTCGCCTTTCTGCTACATAATGGCTTCATTTGTCTCCAAATGTCAGTAAGTCTCCAATCGAGATTCTTGATTCGCGTTTTTTCTATACCAATCACGCCTATCACTCCCTGGGACGGGTGAATTGGTACCAAAGTTGTCAGAAAACACACTGCCTATCACCGGCTGCACATCGCAGCTCATTTACTTATTCAAAGACGTGGAATGCGAGCACACGTATGAAATTACCAGGAAAACAGATGAAAATAAACATGAACAAAGATACAAAGTAATGTCTGCTAATTGTAACCAAAACAGTACAATCAGTGAATGACCCAGGAAAGACTAAAATTTGGCATAACAGGTCAAATTTGACCGCTGATATTTGGAGACAATGAGGTGATTAAATAGCACAAATGCGCATCCTAACTGATTCCACTCGATCCCGTAAAAGTAGAATGCGTGGCGCATCCCAAAACAGATTTATTAGCTCCCTCCTTTACTTTCCTAATTCAGGTTTGGCACCAATTCATCGAAATTTATGTATTTATTTATTTATTCAACACCGAAATATTAATGTTTAGGCACACCGAAGGTGTGCCCAAACACAATAATAATATTAAAAGTAATTAATTATAATTAATAATTAATAATAAGTAATTAATAGTAATTAATAATTTAATATTAAAAGGATCAATCGTAAGTACAAGAATTGACGCAGTTTGGTCAGAAAATCAAACGAAAACAGAAATCACAGACGCAAAGAACATACAAACACTATTACACTAAGTAAATCAGCACACCATAAACCCATCGTAAGCTCATTGCAAATATTAGGTACCCATTGAAGAGTACCGAAAAGATGTTTCCCGTAAGTTATAATGTCTAGAACTAGCCCGCTGGTTAATTGCCTGTAAGTGGGGTCAGCGACATCGCATCTCGATCCAGTCATGTACAACCACGTCCACAACACACAAGTTGCCTCGCAGCAGTTCCACAGCAGGCCATTGCAACTGACAATGTCATTCCAACGCGAGCGCATGGTGGCACCTGATTAAACTAAATACGTACGCTGGGCACTGGCCCTGGGGAAGCAACTACGCGTCAGAACAACTTGTAACTGGTGAACGCGTCTTGCACAGAATTCCTTATCCAGGATGTAGCAAAAGTGATGAAGTGACGATTGAGCAAATATCCCAGTGACATGCAACGAGCCAAAAGCTGGACTCTAGGCATGAAGAAAACGGATGACACGATAAACAGAACTCTTGACAGGAATGTGGCTAGCTGGAACACAGATCACAGACAGGATGAACTAAGCTACGCGTACTGTAAAACGACTTCGATGCTTATCCGAGACAGGTATATGAAGGGCTACGGTAAGAAAAGTTAAATAATAGAAACGAAAAGAAAATGAACTATGATTCAACGTCGCCTAGAACAATGCTAAATTCTCAATTGAAATTTGATGAAGGAACGGTGGTGAGCCGAATTGGGTACGAGCGATGCAGTCGGCAATGGGTCTAGTATAGCTTGGTCTCGTAAATTCACTACAGATTAGCTTCACGTCCAGGGCAGCGAAGTCTTTCCGCCTTTGGAAGGGGAGGGGCACGCGTTGTTACTACCAGGGGTGAGTATGAGCAATGAAATACATCTTAAAATCGTTGGTTCCCTGAGCTTCATGGGTGTAACTTTGACTTTGCAATAGTGAAGCTCAACTTGGTCAATTCTTTATTGACGTTTCGGGCTTTAAGCCATTCTTCAGATCTAAAAACAGTAACATTGCACATCTCTACTACAACACTTTACACACAGATAGCGAACTTTCCAGACAGACCTGGGAATCACAGGGAGGAGGAGGGGCCAGAGATGTTCAGTGGTACGTGCTTCCCTGGCTCCTCCTCCTCCCTGTGATTCCCAGGTCTGTCTGGAAAGTTCCCTATCTGTGTGCAAAGTGTTGTTGTAGAGATGTGCAATGTTACTGTTTTTAGACCTGAAGAAGGGCTTAAAGCCCGAAACGTTGTCAATAAATAGTTGACCAAGTCGACCTTCACAAATGCAAAGTCAATGAAATACATGTTTATACCACCCGGCATTAGAAATTCTTTAAAAGGCAAAGTATGCATTGAAAAGGTTCCTCAACATCCTGAAGAAGAGGAATGCGTAGCGCATGCTAGAGGAAATTGATCAATGCCTACCTTTGTAAGCTATACACTAAACCGGATCCGAAGTCAAACCTAAACTGCAAATCGACTTCAGTAGCCAGTTGCGACTTAAACAACATTGTGAAAGTTTCCATATAGACAGCAGTAGAGGAAAGGTTGCTACGTTAGGCTGCTAAAGTAACGGTTTTGCTTGAGTAGTAAAAATTAGAGACAAAGCTTGAAAGTCATAAACTGTAACGATTCACTACCAATGAACCACTTGCGCGCGAAACGTCATGTTCGATCTCGCCTGGGTCAACGGATTCATTCGGACTGACTCGATTGTTCAGATGCCTCCTTGTCCACCAACACATCTACCCAAATTCACTGAGCATCTATGCGCACACTGTAGCCCAAGTTTATAGAAAGCCAAGGGAATCTTGATGGCGACGAGTTGATGTGAAACCTTTCGCGGGAAAATCGTGGTAGCTTCACCGTTTTGGTAGCATCGCATATCACAGTTGATGGAGGTATATTTCTTACCTCCAGAACAGACACCTTCGTCAGCTGCGATCGCATCTGATATAGTTCCGCATTGCTATCAACTAGTTTCTTCTTCAGCTCCGCATTCTCCCTTTCGAGATCAGCTGACCTCTCCACGAGGCCTTGTTGCTCAACATCGAACTCGTTGCTGTAATCGACTCAGGTTTAAATGCTGACCGTTTAAGGAAACACAATCGTTATTTGGAGGCAGCCATAGAAACTAAGGAAAACTTCTTGGTGAAAATCCGTTCGATTCTTTTTCTTAACCCTCTTTCATAAACTATGCGGCCCTATTGTAAATTACGGACTCTAGAGATATCTTTTCGCTAAGTAAACCATCTACACAAGTACCGCTCCTGGATCGCTAAAGAGTTGGCAACATGAAGCATATGCACATATCAGCTCACCCTTACTACAATACTGAATACATTTACGACCACACTCTTGGTTCTTTACCTGCAGCAAATGCTTATTGTCGTTCTTCTTACTCTTTGGAACAGCTTAATAGCATTTTCCAAATTCTAGTAGAACTTTGAATGGTAAGCGAGTGTTTAGTCATCTCACCGAAAGCAAAGGCAACTCACCGAAAAGCAGACCTCAGTTCCTCCTGTTTTCCTCTAATCTTCGCCCATTCCTGATTCAGTACCTCTACATCGGATGCAAACTTCCTGTAAACTGTACGTTCAAGAAGCGGAAACCCTCCTGAAGTGAAGGAAAGCTCACGCCTGGAATTCAGCTTTGGCACGGTCCAGCTGCTCTTTGTTCATGGCAAGTTCTGCAACTCGTGTTTCCAGGGACTTTCTGGTGATCTCCAGAGCACTCTCCTTCTCCTAGAAGGAGGAAACTCGGCTGCGTTACGTTAAATGCAATCAGGAGATGATACCATACCGATAACTGTAGCTCAATCTTATGACGAAGAAGCCGATCTTTCTCAGCAAACTGCTCCTCTAGGCGGACTCTCGCACGATCCAGCTAGAACAATTCCCTTTGAACGCAGAGATTTGCAAATGAAGCCTTCAAGAAACTATATAGAAACGTATAATATTGAGAGTGACATTAACAATTCATAAAGTCTACTTCTCGTTTTCGCATCTCCATTTGCTCGGCATATTCGGCACGAATGTCCGCTAGCTTTCTATCGGTATCCACACGGTCCTTTTCCCTCTGCTGCAGCAGTCGCTTCTCATAGCGGCGTTCGACACGAGTACAGAGTTTTTCCGCAATAAGCCGTAATTGCAGTTGAGCATCGGTGGTGACACGGTTCTGTAAAGAACACTTATAGCAGGGGAGTAGATGGGCATTCCGATCCTTCTAGAATTCCTGCTCAGTTCGAGGATTTCTTCCCTAAAAAGCTCTCCGTTTATGAGGATAATCGAGCTAACTCGAAAATTTTAGAGACAGTTGGGAATAATTCGCAATAGATCCTAGCATATTTCTTTGGAGTTTTGCAAAAAAGAAATTATATTTGGCAAAAATTTTAACATCTTCTCATTTCTGCCCGTTCCCTCGTTGTTAGTTTAAAGTATACGACATCTGACAAGGTGTTCCCTGTCTTCTACTGCATTTTATGAATGAAAATTTGAGAAGCTAGAAGAGCATGAGAAGAACACTGAAATATTAGGACAGGGATGACTCTAAAAAGAAATTTTTGGGTCCACCACCAGCCTCTGCTAAACGAGTGCTCATCACTCTCTGCAAAAACCCATAGGGCGTGACTGCTGAGACAGAACCTAAACATGTAGACGATTGGTGTCATATTTATTTATTTATTTATTTATACGTGAAGTTCACGCAAAACATGAACAATTCATAAGGATATTAAAAGAGCTGTCAAAAACATCTTAAAAGGGGAGCATGATGAACAGGAAAATTGATTGAAAACGTAGATTTCTGCATTCATAGAAAGATAAGCAATTAAGCGTTTCAGAAATGTCTGTCTAAAAGCCTTTTGAATTTACTCAAGAAGTCAGGAATGGGAGATGCTTTCGATAATTTTACGAATTTGGAACCATATCTTTGTGTAAAGAACGTGGCACGCAGAGAAGCCCTAGATCATGGAAAATGAAGCTTTGCCTGTGCACCTCGAGTGGTGGAAGGCAAGCTCGTGTAAAACTGTTCCATAGGTAGACCACTCATTGAATTTAGGATTTTGTAGACCACGATGAGGCCGTACATTTTTCTTCGTATAGCGATGAGATATCGAAAATTTTATTGCGTACAGGGGCGGGCGGTATGGTGAAGCACTCATACCCACGAAGCCTTATCCACAGCTTTCTAGTGAAGCTGTTCTGCACTGCTTCAAGTTTTATTATGTTGCGACTTGAGGACGGATTACATGCAGTAGTGCCATATTCAAGTTGTAGTCTACATAGGACCTATACGCTGAAACTAGATGTTTCACTGAATTAGTGCTCAAAGAGATGAATATGATGTAGACAGTTCTATTGACTTTACTGGATACATCATCGCAGTGAGAAATAAAAGAGCGTAGGGTCAATAAGGAAATCTAGATCCCGAACGATATCGGTGCTGCTGAGTTCGGACTCTCCAAGGTAATAAATGTGCCTATTGTCAGAACTTCCGAGATGGAGCAGCTTCGTTTTGGGTGAGAAGAGTGGAAACTTCCACGTCGCCGACCATTCAGCAATAGCGCTAATAACAGATTGGAGTGCAATACAATCAATCCTCAGTCTTTTCAACGCTTTTGTAGATCTTTATGTCGTCCCAAAACATTTGGTAAGACACATTATACCTTTGAATTACTTCTGGTATTTCAGAAGTATAGAAGATGAAAGAATAGGAGACAAAACAAATATGTCAAGTTTCCGTCATGAATTTGCTCCTTCTGATGATTCCAGAAATTGGCATCGTCGCAGCTACAGTACAGCTATGACTTCTACGATCTACAGAAAGAATGGACGCGTAGCACCAACGGTGCGACTAACAATGGCGTCCTATAGATTTCAATGGATAGAGGTGCCGATAGTTCTAATACTCATACAATCTCATCAAGTATAAAGTGGTGGTGAGCACAGGTATCCTGCCCTGAAGCCACATCTTCTCATTACGGCGGCATCATTCTCATTGTCTTACTACTTTCTTGATGTGTTTTTGCTAGGTACAGCGAATGCTTGGGGATTACTTCGGATACTTATTTATGCCAATGCAAACCACATGCTGTAAAATGGAAAGGAATTCATAAGGGAAGCAAGATAAATCTACTATTAAAAAACAAAGAAAGAAAATAAGAAGAAGGAAAGGGAAAGGAAAAGAGGGCATGATTTGCAAAAAAAAAACGGAATGTGCAGAGAAAAATGAGTGCTTTCCTAAGGAACAAAATGCGAAACAGTTAAGGTACAGTGGTCGAAAAAAGAGAACAAAAAATGTCATCTTACAAGGAAAGGTTCCCAACTCAAGGTTAGCTTTTGCGATGCAATTTTGATAGGATTAGGGCTGTGTGAGCGGAGTCCAGAGCTCCAGTTAGTTTTTGCTGAACGCTTTTTTCAAAGACCGGAAAGGGGTGTGAAAACATATGCGCAACACTCATCAACCCCTATGACACCCGACGAGATATGCCTCTTTGGAGCAGTGGGTAGTTGTACCGCATCATAGGAGCACACCTCCGGGGCTATGAGTTCGAGTCCGCGCTCTGACAAAATTTTTGCACATATTACTTTGTTGTAATTGCGCTTTCTCATGATCACACGAGTCAATTATAGGCGACCAATGATTACAAAAAAAAGTAAGGCTGTCTATTTACGCCTTTATATGTGCTAGTTTTTTTTAACGATCCGTATCTGCACCATATCACTTCTCTGGATGTAAAATGTCCTACTGCTCTTCCTTTTTAGTCAACAACTACGATACAAAACTATGAAACGAGTAAAACACAAGCGCGCGCCACACCAACAGCATCTTACAAAAGCCAGTGAGGAACAATCTTCTCCTTGGCAAGGAATGACCACTTCTTCTTCGTTGAACGTGTAATCCTGGACGTTCCGGGCGAGAACTGTCCTGGGCGAACATCGACGAAGCAACTCAAAACATCGACAACGAAGCCACGAAAAAACTAGCACTACGAAGGCGCAAATAGACAGCCTTGGTTTGTTGTAAGCATTGCGGTACTAAAATTGACTCCTGTGATCATGAGAAAGCGTAGTAACAACACACGAATATGTGCAAAAATGTTGGCAGTACGCGGACTCGAACTCCGCTGGGGTGATTCCATAAGGCGGCACTCCTACCGACACCACCGAGGCACATCTTGTGGGGTGTCATAGGGGTTGATGTGTGTTGCGCACACGATGTCACACCTCTTTCTCAGGTCTTTAAAAAAGCGTTCAGCAAACACTAACTGTAACTCTGGACTCCGCCCACACGGCCCTACATCCTGTCAAAATAGCATCGCAAAAGCTCAGCTTGAGTTGAGAACCTTTCCTTGTTAGGCTCTGAAAAATCTACCAACACCGAAACGATTGTGCTTGCTCCCTCGTCCTTTAGACTGCGTTCCACATATTTCCTCAAATTGTCGATGGCATTGCAAGCTGTTCTATAAGATATTGTCTCGGAGACGAAATGCACCTTAACCACTGCCGTGCTCTCCGTTCGCGAGTGTGAACGAAAGTACAGAGGATTCGATCACATTATGAAACGCTGTTAACACCGCAACACGTGCATCACATCAGTTCCTGTGTGGGACCAGAATAGAGCCCTGGACGCGACATATTGACCCCTTTAAACTTAAACTTTATCTTCCCCAGAGCGGTAGTAGAATTACCGTCAATGTTTTACTGCCGAAGTTGGTCATAGCGGCCTCTCGGCCGTACTGACGGCTTCTTAGCGGCTTCGCCGTGCTAATAACTTCTCATCATCAATTGTAAGTGAAACCTGTGTCACGGTTTCCTTAGGAAGAACATCTTAACTACTTCGATTAGGGCAATTAGAAAAAATTCGAAAAAATGAACAACATCCAAAAAGCGATTATTTGACCAATATGGATTGGTGGCGACCGATACTTCAAAAACAAACTTCATATTCGTGTTCAGCAACCTCGATTACCCCGGGGCCTAAGTTTCGGGCCGTTTGAACGCCATCTACAGAAAATCAATAATTTGATCAATATCGATTGATGGCGATCGATACTTCAAAAACAAACTTTAGATGCGTGTTCAGCAATCTCGATTAGGTGCTATGATAGTTGGGGAGGTCACCTTGCAAGAAGTGTCACAGACACGAAAAAGAAACGGTAACACCCTGATAGTAAAGAAAACAAACATACAATGATATAGCACGGACACGGACACGGACACCGACACACACACACACATACTCCCTTATATATAGTAGGATATAGAGGTGAAATCGGCTGCCTCACGAAAACGGCTACGCCAAACAAAAACCAATAATAACGAAAGCTAATTACTTCAACACAACCTCGTAAGTCAAAAAATCGCCCAAAATTAATAAGCAGAGAGGAGGAGGTATAATAAACTGCTAGTAGACACGCGTAATCTTTCGAGCAGACTCCATACACACCGAAGTCGAGACGTACCTTATCAACGTTCGCGGGGTATGTGAGCTGCTCTGCGCCGACCAGTTGGTTACTGCCGGTGTTATTCAGTGCACGATACACGGCTCTTGTAAGAATGCTCTCAACATCCCATGTGGGAATCCGCTAAACAATACGTTGATGCCCCTCTTCGAAACAAGAAAAACGACTAAAAGGTATACCTTGCCCTCAGTCGCAATTGACCTGAACACCTGCTCTGCCATCGGCGCTTCACTCACTGTAAATCATCCATCGAAGGGAAGTATCACCTGTAGAAACCTTGTCATTTACAAACATAGATATTGGCGGGTGCATTCAACAGGTATTTTGAAGGAATTGAACCTTCTTAATGAAATAGCAGCACTCGAAATGTTGGACACTATTTATTAATTCCAGCATAGAAAATTTCAACATAGCAAACCGAATCTACATGAGCTATTAATCTAAGAGGCTAAACTCCACCCCACATCTACCATGGTCGCTGAGTGGAACCCACATCCAGATAAGCAGTTCGTTTGTCGAATGTCGGGCTGAAAAAGAAATGCAGTAGTATGTGTTAACTTAGAAAACCCTACCGCAGTCTCGGGTATTTTTGGTATATAATGGACTTATTTGAAATGCACCAACTTGCGAAAATCGCCAAGGAAAGGTGACTCTTTAGTAAGAATATGGGTACTTGTGAAGCAAAGGGCCCGTGGTGCCGCGGGGTTTCCGGTAAACATGTTAACGCGGCAAACCCACGGCACCACGGGGCCGGTACTCATGAAGCACCCGTCCTTGGGTGCCGTGGGTTGCCGCGTTTCCGTTGCCGTTGCCGCGTTAACATGTTTCCCGGAAGCCCCACGGCACCACGAGCCCTTTGCTTCATAAGTACCAGAATATGAGTAAGGTAAGTCGCAACTAACTGTCACAAGACTTAATACTACACGCTGCATAAGAAGAACAGCTATACTGTTATGCTAAACTAATACACAACTGATTCGCATGGGACAACAGACATGTCAGTGTTTTCTGCAAGTTCGGTTTCTAATTCCTGTGACACGGTCAAACAACACCGACCCACATAGTTTGTCCTTACAGGACAATGACAGAAGGCAACATTGAACGGTCCATTCTAGATGTGCCATGCATTTAATTTCTAAAGAAACACCAGGAGGCAAAAAAGGCGAGTTTGGGCCATACATTAATCTGTCGTGGCCAAGTGTTTTATTACGCTTCCCAAACAAGTCCGCTATCAATCCACCTATCCGGAAAGATGGAGGGCTTAGCGTCCTTGCTAACATGCAGGAATAGGGCGCGTGTAACGAAATCGGAGGAAGTGTCGGCTGTCACTTGCACCCGATACCAGGCTCCTGGTTCGGATTTCCCTCCCAAGCCAACCAAGCCTTCTCAGAAAAGAGTTGGTCCTATTATATTGGTTAATAACCGAGCATGAAAGGGTTTGAAAGATTTACCGCTCGCTTTGAGACCCTGCCGTATATCAGACACTAAGCTGGTTAGTAACCGACCATGAAAGGGTTTGGAACCGAGAGCGAAAGGCGGCGACGCCCAAAGCAGCACGTGTTGCGCAGTGCTCGGTTCCAAACCCTTTCATTATCGGTTACTAACCAACTTAGTTTTAGTGCCTGAGACACGACAGGATTTCAAACTGAGCAGTAAATCTGTTTCAAAACCTCTCATGCTCGGTTACTAACCAACTTTTGTCTGAGTTCCATCCCTCCGGGGCCGGTTAATTGGCACAGTCTGGAAAGTACAAAACACTGATTTGTTCATCGCCTGGCCCCCGCAAGTCGACTGTATGGCCAAATACACATTCAAATCGCCTCCACATCCCCTAGAAGTAGAATCCGCAGCGCATCCCAAAAGAGATTGAGTAACGCCGTCATTTATCCTTTATACAGGAATAATACTGACTAAAGTATGATAAAGGATAAAAGGATAACCAATCCCTGTTTTGGAATCACCACTCATTCTACCTCTACGAGATGTCTAGGAGAAAATTTAAATGCGTATTTGGCCTACGCGATGACTTGCTGTGGCCAGTCGATGGACAACTCAGCACTTGATACTTCCCAGGCAAGTCTGGTACCGATTCACCGACCCCAGACAGATGGAAGACATGGTTGGCTGGGCCGAAACCACTGAACCATGATTTGAATCGGGCTGAATGCCTCCTGAGTGTCCCTGACGCCGGCTCCGTTTGCGCTACACACCTTAATGATGGTATGAGGAAGGAAAACATTAATTTGATTCGGCACGAAACGGAACCGAAAGTGGTCAACCTAGGCGTAGTTTCTATTCGCAACTGTGCTATGAATATCCAAGCATTTAAAAAAGCTCGGCAGCACCAATGATTGTTTTTCAACCAAAAATAAACGCAAGTCGATTATAGCAGGGCGCTTCCGCCACCAAAACTATAACGCTGAGCACGGCTGCAGAGACGCTGCAGATGTGAGAGGATGTGTAAGTTCTTGCCTCTAAGGTAAAACACCCGACGCGTAAGCTACTGATGTCGGCCCCTCCAAATTCAAGCTGCATTGAGAAATGAAAATTGCTCGTACGTGAAGTATCTGTGCTTCGCCGGATCCACAATGGCCTTGTCGATCAGTCCAGGATACTTCTCGTTGATCTCTTTCTCGGCGACGATTACCTGCTTCAAAGGCTGCGTCTCAATACCACGAAGATGCTGCCAGTCCTTAAAACAACGATCTCATTAAAGACGCGACGAGTAATACCAGAGAAACAGCGGCGCCTAAAGCTTCGCACTCACCCTAACTTCATACTTCCAGTAGTAATAAATCGCTTCTAAGGCGACGAAAGCCATGACGAGTTTTGGCACAGTAACCCGAATAGCCGTGCCATAGTAGACGCCGAATGTTGGCTGAAATAGAATCAACCCATGCACGTCGGGAAAGGACAGCTGGAAAATGTCTTCATTACCTTAAGGAAATGTAGATACAGCTTGTCCCAAGGGTATCTGTAGAGAACGCGAAGAGGGTTGAGCTGGCGATGAACGGCATCTACGACGATTGGCTCATCGGGGTGCAGATGTTGGTCCTGGAAAGGAACACCATGCGTTCGTTATTGTTATCGTGATCATCCAAAGGCTGGATGAGCTTAGCATTTCAATATATCCCACAACTGAGGCCTCATCCTTGTCACTCACGCCTTTGGCAGGAAAGGCCTACTTGTTCCCGTTTAATATGAGACATGATCGAATTTGGCCACGTACAAACAGTATTTCCCGCTCTTGACAATTCACGGCCTGTGTCCTCGATCAACTTGTTGTTCGCTTTCTCAGTAGATGATTCTTCGATATTTTCACTTCGCGCTGAGGAATGCCTAGGAGACCGATGTCTTCCGCTTTCGCATCCCATATGTTGTGTATTGTTGGTTTTGATTTCGCTTCGGCTAATAAACCTGCCACTGAATCCAGCTTTCCGAACAACTAATTATCCATGTTTGAGTTCAAAACCGTCGAAAATGGGATACCTAAAGTAGAACACCGATTCCAATTCGGTGATTGTTTTGACAAGGAAGGAACACATGAATAAGATGCTGAAGTCGAATGCGGTGAAATAACGAAGCACACTGGAAAGCCATTGGGTTGCCGCAAGACGAAGAAGCGAATCATAACATCTGTACCGCATTTCTTGTTCTAACGACTGATGCACAGGGGAGGGCGAGGGGACGGAAGACGATGCCGGAGAGGGGAAAGCGCTAGCGGTGTTCGTACCAGTGCTTTCTCTCTCCGGCCAAGCAAGGTGAGGAAGGTCAATTCTTCGTCCTCTTGAACATCTTGGCAGAATAAAACTTCACTAAGAAAGGCAGTTCTAGTAATCATTAAGCAGAAAAGGAAAAATCTTAATTTTTATAAACAATCTCTGGAAGCCTTTCGCAGGACAAACTTCTTCCTTTTTCCACAACGACCGTGCCTTCTGAGCCCCCTACGTATGTAGCTTTAGATCCCTTCAGCAAGACCGACGAAAATCTGGTTATCTGGTAATGCAGAATAACGCCTTAGTATGAACAATGATGTTACGAAGGTGAGTTGCTCGTCTTCCTCTTCCTTTTCCGGTCTTCGATAGTGACTGCAAGCTTCGGACAGTGAAGCAAAAATTGTTATCCACGCTTTATTCGGCTAACGCTCAGGCCTAAACCGCCTCCACGCCTTTATAGAAGCAAAAATTCTGCCTCCATCCGAGGGTGACTTACCAGCATCTCGACTGCTTCGTTAAGGCTCTGAAGAATGCGGTTTAGGCCGAAACGTTAGCCGAATAAAGTGTCGGTAACAGTCTTGATATTCACAGCTCAAAAAGTTACTATCGTTGTCATGCCAAGATTTAACGACAGTTTATCACAGAACATCACAGGGGCGCGTGTAGCGCAGTCGGAGGAGGCGCGACTGTCGCGTGCACCCGATACCAGGTTCCTGGTTCGGATTTCCGCGCAGGCCAACCAAGCCTTCCATCCCTCCGGGGTCGGTGAATTGGTACCAGACTTATCTGGGAAGGATAAAGCGCTGACTTGTTCATCGACTGGCCACCGCAAGTCATTGTATGGCGAAATACGCATTCATGTCATCTCCACGACATCCCGTAGAAGTAGAATGCGCTGGCGCATCCCAGAAGGGATTGAGTAACACCGTCCTTTATCCTTTTATCCTTATCCTTATCACAGAATATATTACTGCTCTTATACAACACATTGGTCCAGTGTACACATTGTGACACATTGACGACCTCGGAATTTTCGCGTATCTAGCGCGTGGGACCAATCAATTTCTGCAACGTCTAGTTTTTTTGTTAACTGAAGCCACTACTTATCCAGAAGCTCAATAATACGGTAACTAAACATTGTTTTCGTGGTCCATGCCTTTTAAAGATTTGAATCCAGCTAGAAAAAAATGAATAGCAAGACGATGACACGGCATCGTGTCACATGGTCCAAGGCAGCCGAATGGATGCGGCGCGACATCGTGTCACACGGTCGTCAACGTGTTAAGCATATTAAGAACGCACAGTCGACAAAAACTATGACAAATAAGGGCGCTACAGTAGTGACAACAATAGCGAGCTTACTTTTTCTCGCGCTCTATATACTACATGAAGCAGAAGTGAATAAAATTTAGTGGATTAAAATGTGACAACGGCAATCAATCGATCACTGCAGGTTAAAACAGAAAATGAGACCCTCCACAATGTTTTTTTTTCTAATCAATTTTGTTTCATCCTAGGTGAAGCGTGGCAATGGGCACCCCAGGTTCGTTTACTAGGTTCACGTGCTAGTTGCATTTATTTGTGAAAACCAAGCGCCTACCTTGACCCATTTCATTCGCCATTCTCTCTCCGCTGGGCTGAGACCGGCAGCTCGAACACGCTCATCCGCCATGTGTAGTTCCAGAGACATTGGATCATTTATGCTGGAAAATCAGGGCTTAAAAACGGAACAAGCAGAAAGAAAGAGAAAATAAACGATCACCCACCGATGGCTCGGCTTGTCAGATCCTGACTTCTTCGCTAAGACAGGAGGCGGTACTCCAGATCGAGTGTACGGCGAGTCCCCGGTCCTGGGTGGCTTCACGTACTGATTACCCATGGTTCAGCCTGAAATGTCTAGCTATCATTTCTGACATACTGCTGTCATTGGTAACGGCTGCAGAAGGTATATAAGCGCAATTTAGAGCGCGAGCAGAAGAGGAACGCTTCCATGAAAGCGAATTGTACACAAAGGTGTCTAGCCCTTTCTCCGTTGGTATAATGTAAATTTAATTATTGATTTCAAGGAACGAATCGCAATCACATGCGGTAAGACTGTAACAACAACACGCTAAAGTAAGTATAAAGAGCCAGGTGACGGAGCAACGAAACTAACAAAACGAAACCCTGTCTTAATTTGGAATGCGCCTCTAGGAAAGCTAGAAAGCCGCAAAATCATGTCCCTCTACTCAGCGAGTATCTTTGTGTACGTTTTCTTTCCAATTTACCGGAACTATTGAACAGATAGAAAGGTTTATATCTGCCAACTAGGATTCTATTAAAATCCATCGCAGACAACACTGGAAATGGCTATTTATACACCATTTGTTATTCCCAAGGTCGAAAGTGAGGTCGTTTTCTCATTAATCATCAGGGAGCTTAATCGTTTAAATGAGGAAATGTTAACAATGTTCTCATTCTCAGAAAGCAAGAGCTGAAGACCTTGGAATTGACAGATAGAGCATAAATAGCTATCTCCAATGTATTCGTTTGCGATCAGTCTAAAAGAGCTCTAGCTGGCAAATATAAACATCTGTATCTGCTCAATAATGCGCAAAATGGGAATAAAACCTTATTGAGCAGATTTATGAGAAAGACATAATTTTGCGGCATCCTACCTCTTCTAGAAGTGCTTTCCAATGCGAAATCGTGCTTGGAAATCTACTTCGCAATGAAGAAGTCATATTAAAGGAAGAACCTAACTGACTGACTCCCCCGTTAGTTAATTCAGAGCTTGGAAAAATTGCCCACCGCAGGTATTGACGTGAGATATGTGACATCACGGAGACTACGGCCGTCAGGAGCTACAGTACGTCGCAAAGCTAGCCGCTTTTTGTTGTAGGCCATAACGGTGCTAATAAAGCTTATCCTTGATGCAGGGCTGTAGAACGGAGCAGGGACAACTTAAAAAGAGTAAAAGAGGGCCAAACTGGTGGTAACTGTGCAATATTGACGTGATCACTGGCCTTATTCGTTGAAGTGGCCAGGCCCTTGGTCAAGAACGAGAAAACTGCTATACCATAGGGTGTTTGCTCACTAACCGGCCTTCTTCGTTCACTGTAGGCTGGATAATGCCTTCAGTTACAATCACAGAAGATTAAACTGAAGTTGCCGACTTTTTCTACTTGGTAAATCGAAGCGAGAGTCTCTTCATATGTGGCTTTAAGGTGGATTCCTTCTCGTGAAATGAGCGAGTCTGCGTTATTAAGGTGCACTCGTGTAGGGTATCAGGCTATGAGTAACCTCATTCAGGTCGCGGGAGTTGCGCGCGACGTGTTGGACGAGTTTCCTGCCCACCCAGTTGAGTTGGAGCGCCGAAGATGTCGCAATCTCCAAGCACCTGACGAACATCTGCCTCCACTTTATTCAATGTAAACCTCTTCTACAGGAGAAGTCCTATTCTGCTTGAGCTCGAACACCTTTAGCACGTGCCAACATGTTCCGGAAGCCCTTTGTGGTGAAGAAGAACAACAATATGAGGAACTCTGATGTGTACGTTCATTAAGCTTATCTCCTTTACCTTGGTATTTTCACTCATTCTCAATTTGTACCATTTCCACGTTAAACTGGACACACCTCACGGAAAGCCTGATACTTTTAAAATCAATCTGAACATCTTCCAAATCAAAACGAGCTTATTCCACATTAAGATGGGCTCTCCGATGAAGTTTGATATGTTTTTGTTCAAGAAAAATTTAGTGTGACTTCCTTCAAATTTTTTAAAAATTCACCTGTTCCAATAAATCAATACACTGGATTTTTTTTTGAAGTTTTATAAGATTTTTATCTTTTAAGAAAAAATAATAAATTAAATTTTGGTTTTAAACGTAGGAAGGCGTCAGTGGTTTAATGTTTCAAAAGAAGAGATCACACCGTGGGCTCAGCAAGAAGTTTCAAATAAACAACATTTACACTATCGATCTAATGAATATCGTGACGGTCAGATGCGTGGCTCTCGATCGCTACTCTTAATACAATAGATGATTGTTGCCTATAAAGCAAAATTTTATTTGTGTATTTATTTATTATTTATTCACTGCAGTCAAACTTGCGCACAAACCTGAAAACATCGTTAAGTTATTCTGAAAATAGATCCAGTACTGACCAAAAACAGCGGAAAACTACGAAAAGTAAACAATTTTCTAAAAAAATAACTAAAGGAAGGAACAAATAATTCATTCATAATTCATAATTATAATAATTCATTGGTTTTCCTCGAAAAAATAAAATTTTGCAAAATTTCAAGCAGCGTGCTCACTTTTGATTCAGGTGAATTGAAGGTCTTCAGAGAAATTCATAGTTAATTTTGTTTCAAAAAATCATTCTAACCATCTCGGAGAGTCTCCGTTTTAATTGGAAGGAGCTCGTTTTGATTTGGACTTTTTTAGCTTGATTTCGGAAGCGTAACTTCTTCCGAAAAGAAAAGGGTCAAATTTGAATTGAAAAGTGTCCAGCTTGAATTTAAATGGTATATTTTAGAAAGAAACTCCTCAATAGACTTCCGCCAGACGTTTCTGAGCTGGTCCCGAAGAAGGCGCTGGTCGCCCATGCAAAGCTGTCGACGTACAACGGCACCACAATGAATATGTACTTGGTCGACAAGGAGCCGATGTTCTTCGACTTCGATTCTGAAGGCGTGCTGTTTCCGACGGTGTACTGCACACGATTGGCTCCTCTGTCTTTCCCGATGCTTCTTATACACGAGCCTGTGCTTCGCAATCTCGAGAACGGGGCTGATCTCATGCTTCAAGGTATGGCTTTCATTTATTTCAATGGTTCTTACATGGAGAGTGGGGGCCAAGGGTCTGCTCCAGTCGGTCCCTGGCTGGATACGCCTCGTGTTCTACCTCTACGAGATGTCGCGTGGCCAATTTGAATGCGATTTGGACGACCAGGCCTGCAGCCCACTGGGTCACGTGTGCCCCCTCACTTTAAGGGAATTTGGGTCTCGTTATTGACACTTTAAAACAAAACCACGTAAAAAATAGAAATACAAAATCTTACATTTGTTTCGTTTCACCCTAAGACGAGTGTAAGAAAAGTAAATAAAGAAAATAAGGGCTTCACCAGAACTCTTCAGGAAGGAGTAAGGACATGAGGCCATAGTGTCCAACTTAAAAATAGCGGGTGTCACTGTCGCTCTTCAATCTATCGTTTACGATTGACTGCGGTGCACCAGATAGATCTTAAATAGTTTCGTTCCCATCAGAACTGTCTGATAAAGTGAACACAAGACGCATCGTTCGGTCGCGTAGCATAGGTAATCGCCCACAAATACATATTTAATGAAGCGCAGTAGAAGGAGGTGCCGATTGTCGCGTGCACCGATACCAGGTTCCTGGTTCGGATTTCCCGCCCAGGTCAACCGAGCCTTCCATCCCTCCGGGGTCGGTATTTTGGTAGCAGACTCATCTGAGGAGGATAAAACACTGACTTGTCCATCGGTTAGCCACCGCAAGTCACTACATAGGCCAAATACACATCCAACGCTCACCCAGGACATCCCGTAGAGGTAGGATGTGTGGGGCAAGTCCCAAAATAGATCAATTTACAATGGTTGTCGTCCCATATCTCCTTAACCTTCTCAATGATATTATGCGACAACCGAGTAAGTCTAAGCACTAGTCTATACTTGCACCGCCCCGCGCCGCGACACCACGATCGCGATAGATATCGATTGTTCGCGTCGGCAGACCGATATCTATTCCGAGTATGGTGCCGCGCCGCGCAGCGGTGCAACTATAAACAAGGGCTAAAGGCCCCCACAGAGTTCTGCGGCAACGCCGCTCGCCGCAATGACTGAGGATAGGGCAGGGACGCCGCCGGCGGCGAGCTCTGCGTCTCTGCCCTATGGTTAAGCATAGGGCCGCGGCGCTGCCGCAGAACTCTGTGGAGGCCTTAACAAAGGAGTTGGAGGTGTTTTCGCCACATGTCCTCTATCCTATTCGTTATCCTTCAAGTTGTAGTAGTAGGAGGATTGCAAAAGGCTTAGAAGACAGTATGTAGTGGATGAGCGCGCGTAGAGCAGTTGAAGAAGGAGTCAATTTTCGCCTGCATCCCGAATCCATTCAGTAAAAGCCTTACGTCAGTAAATTGATACCAGACATGCACATAGAGGGGCAAAACCTATGTTGTATTCCCAAGTGCCAAAGTCAAGGGTTAGGCCTAATTTCCTCAATTATCGGAATCTTAAGGGTCTCAACCTCCTTATTGACGAATCTGAAGGTTTTGAGAACATGTCTCTGTGTGTCAGTCTAGGCATTTCTTAACCCGCAAAGGTCTTTTGTAATTGGTTTTTGCTGCATATTTATATATTTTGGTGTTTCTGTTTTTGTCTTTTACGCGTGTGGTTGGTTGCATTTCACGCCAGAAACAAATCAAAAACAAATATGAAGGATAGACCTCTGCTTTTTTCATCGACTGGTCATCTCAAGCCATTGCGCCATCATATGCTTTTAAATCGCCTCTACGTGACTGGGTAGAATCAAAATGCGTGGCGCATTCCCCAGAACGAACAAGTGGATGAGCGGCGACCTTCATACTTCTACTGCCGGGTGTGATCGTGGGCTTAGCATAAACGCTGAATTCATTGAGGTTTATGATTTCTACACATGTTGCTGTTCTGCAGTATCTACTGTAAATTGGCTTAATGTTCATCTGTTACCAGGTGTGGTCCGAAAGCATGAACTACCCATGGCTCAGTTCGCTCGTGGAGACGCCGTGACAATTTCGATCATCAGTAGTGGAGGTCAGGTTGTGGGACCGATGGTGGTAGGCACTGCCTTGATGTCTTCACAGGATATGATAGCGAACAGGTTTGAGGTGAGCGCTACGTTTACAGCGAGATTTCAGAAATCTAGTCTTAATGGAGGCAACTCAAAGCCACCTTCAGCTACGGTGATTCTGCATCATTCAATGTGTTTCGGTTTCAGGGCAGAGGAGTGCAAGTGTTGCACATCTTCAGAGACCTCCTATGGTGAGTTCACTCATTTAATGAACTCTAAGCTGTTCTTTATTTCCGATTTATTAGCTTAGATATACACTTATCTCATATATACTGGTGCTTAGGAATTGTTAGCCCGCATTTGTCATAGTGCTGGGTTAGGTAAACCTACCCAGGTTAGATATAGGGTAAAGACTTTGAGTAGAGCTCTGAACTAGCGATATAGCATGAAATCCCACCGAAAGAGCGAAGTTATCCACCCCTTCCGCTTCGGGTGTGTTCTTACCCAGCAGTTTACCGACGAATGGGTAAGGTATATGATGAAAGCACAACCCTGGCTAAGTTCATATTCTTCTGGGGCTGGATTCATCGACAATTAAATCCGCGGGTATGCGAGGAATGAGGGGTAGAGATAAGATTTAGATATAGAGATAAGGTAAGATAGATGTATGCTTCATTGTGGGTATCTCTATCCCTTTTACCAGCATACCTGCGCGCCTAATCCTTGTGGATCTCGCCACTGTTGCTTACCCAGGGTAAACGGTTCAGGAGTGTGGACCCTAGTCTCCAGTCTTCTTATACTTTGGACAATTCGGAGATGTAACATATCAAAAGATGTATTTGGACATGTATTTGGACTCTTCATTATATGCGTTTTGCTAATTTTCATTTTAAAGAGTGGAAGTTTTATCG
This sequence comes from Heligmosomoides polygyrus polygyrus, assembly GCA_947396885.1. Lineage (NCBI taxonomy): Eukaryota > Metazoa > Nematoda > Chromadorea > Rhabditida > Heligmosomidae > Heligmosomoides > Heligmosomoides polygyrus. The sequence goes on from OX377202.1 coordinate 96,385,834, forward strand.
GTCTTAAGAGCGTTTTTTTTTCAGAAGTTTCATTTATTCTCAACGCTTGAATCACTTTCCTAGAGGCAACTGTGGTTTCAGGGAGTTTGGATCTCGCTTGGCTCCTTTGCCACTTGAGATTAAAACGTTGATTATCAGTGAAGAAGATGTGAAGGCATCACTGGAAGAAGACTTTCCGCCTCTAGGAGGACTTTCCGTTTCCAACGACTCTGCGATAGACAATGCAAAGGCGGAAGTGAATGGTTAGTGCATCGTGATTCACCTATAATCAACGTGAACACATTCAGCTGTGAGCAACGAGAGGTCAGCAGCAGCACCTTCCTGAGGGGCTCGTTCATAGCTCAGTTGGGCACGTAACTAATTGTACTTCCAGGACTGTTTGATGTCAACTGCTCTTACAAGAATGAAACGCTGGAAATTTAAGCACACTGGCCTAGAGTCCTGTTTATATCTTACTATAATATTTTTGCACGAAAAACTCAAGCTGAAGTCTGGCTCAATATAAGAAGCTTTTTTGCTCATATTTTTCCTCTTGATTCCTCTTGATCATTATCTTCTTCTTCTTCGCTTCCATCATGTCTTCAAGTCCTAACGTCTTCACATCAAACTTTGAATTTTTCACGTCAAGTCTCCAAGTCTCCAGTCTTGTAGCTTTGACTTGTCTTTAAAAATTGAAATAGGTCCTTCTTTTGGAAATCAAGCTATATTCAAGTGAAGGTGTCAGTTCAAGTCCTCAAGCCTTACAAGGGAACTGTCTGAAAGGTACGGCGGAACGGCAAGAACGTATATTATAGGGAGAATCCCCGTCCTCCAAATAGTAACAGAACATATTTTGTTTTTGCTGAATCCTTGAGGCCAACGAGTACGAGGGTGAAATGGTTAAGGGTCCGCAGAGCGAGCTCTTCACGGCAGCGCAAAATCCCGATGTCGTGGATTGGGTGGCGCAGTGGTAGGGGGCGCGCCTCATGTTCGTGAGGTCTAGGGTTCGGCTGCCATGTTGCGTCGCATTTTTGCACTTTTATCATAGTATCGGATTTCCATAGAGATTTCCACATTTGAACTTGTTTTTGGCTTCACAGTTCCTGCCCAATGGTACTCCGCTGCAGCCCAAGCCTGGAATCGCGACACAGTCCACTTTCCCCAGTTCTCCAACTTGTATAGGATAACAATTCTAGTATAGCCAGAAATTTTCACTCCGAAACTATCTGTCCTCCCGAAAACGTGATAGTGCCTTCACTTGTTAGTGGTTTCGTGACTCCGGCACAATCCTCTTCTGGTTGAAACTCTTGGTCCTCCTCTTCCATTGCCTCAAACTTCTCCACTTCGTCGATTTCCAGCTGTCCCAGTTCGAAATCCTGTAGGATACTTGCTATCCTTTCCGCCAGTTTCATTTCGTCTCTCGAAGAGGCAGCATCCAGTGGAGATCCGCACTTCAGTGACAATAGGTGAATGACCACTCGAGGGTTAGCAGGCATTGTAGAGTCAGTTTTGGCGGCGGCAGCTTGTTATAACCGCGCGAATTTGTAAGCATGACAGAGGCGAGAATATTGATCGAGGTGGTAGGTCAAGTTCATGGTCATGTGGTCCCCTCCTACACTGTGAGTACACCGGTGGCACTCACCTCACCGACACTAATAAATTGCATTTGAAGCATTTTTCTGGCATTCTGCCGCCGTTTCATGTTGCTCCTGTGTCAGAATTTCTTACATTGACAACGGGAACAATTTATTGGAGTAAAAGTTTCATACAAAATCGCATTTGGCACATTCCGGACATTGCTGGTGAATTACGAGATGTCGACAAGTAATAAGTAATAAAAACATTTTACCGTAGCAAATTCCAAAAACAAGTTCAGATATGGAAATCTCTATGGAAATCCGATGCTATGGTAAAAGTGCAAAAGCGCAGCGTAGCATGGGAACCGAACCCTAGACCTAACGAACATGAGGCGTGCCCTTTACCACTGCGCCATCCAGCCCACGACACCCGGATCTTGGGCTGCCATGAAGAGCTCGCTCTGCGGACCCTTAACCATTACACCCTCGTACTCGTTTTCCTCAAGGATTCGGCAAAAACAAAATATGCTCTGTTACTTTTGGAGGACGGGGATTCTCCCTATAGTACACGTTCTTGCCGTTCCGGCGTACCGTTCAGACAGTTCCCTTGTTAGCTTCTTCAACCCAAGCCTTCAAGTCTGTTTATTTTCTCTTCTTCAGATCAAATCAAATCTCCAGGTCTTCAAGTCAAGCCACTAACTCAAGTCTTCTTCAAGTCTTCAAATCAATTCCCAGTGTTCAAGTCGAGTTTTCAAGTCAAGTCTTCAAGCCTTCAAGTCCTTGTTGTTGTTCTTCTTCTTCAAGTCAAGTAATTGCGTTTTTCTTTTTCAAGTCATGTCTTCAAATCTTCAACGAAAGATTTGTATGAATGAAGCTGCGAAACGAACCTTTAATATTCTCTCTAGAGCTTCCATTTTGACACTGAAACTTAAAATTGATTGTCTATGTTTCATCTTATTTTGTTCAAGTAAAGTCTCCAAGTCTTTGAAGCCTCCAGGTCAACTTTTCAAATCTTTGAATCTTCACATCAATTCTTAATATCTTGAGGCTAGGCCTTCATGTCAAATCTTCAAGTCTTCAAATGTTAAATTCTTCGCATCAATTCTTATTGTCTTCAAGTCGATTTATCAAGTCAAGTCGTTAAGTTCTTCAGGTCAAAAGTCTTTCAAGCCATCGCACCTTAGATTCTTCAGATCAGTTCCTCAATTTATGTCTTCAAGTTCTCAAATCTTCACTATTCGCACTGCTGTCCGATTCATAACAAGAATGCCGTTAGAATCTTATAGCTAAGCGAAATCGTTCTGTAGTGAGGTCTTTGCAGCTGAATCTGTTGCGGATCAGAAGTTGTCAAATGATGTCGACGAAGCTGCAGTAGTCTCAGAAGACGAGGAACCCATGGATGAATTGGTATCTTGCTAAGATTGCCCGTAATTATTGGAAATTTCTGTCAGCTTTTACAGCTCTACCGGTGTTTCCTAGCCGCTCTGAAACATCGACTGGACAAACTACCTATCGACGTTGGTCAGGTTCGTGCATGGGAACCAGTCTTATATAAACCAAATGAGTCGAAATGTCCTAAAGGTTACCTTGAGCACGACGGTATCACTTATGGTAGCTGAGAGGACGTAGCTGTAACGTTTGGCAAAGTAGCGCTCATAGAGCATTAGCGAGAAACCTGGAAATGCTGGCTCTTACGGGTTCGATCCCCGTCTGAACCGAAGCCTTTTGGCTACGTCTCGTCATCGTAGGCTAATACCCATCATCTTAATTCGAATTTGACAATTATTTGAATTTCATTTGAGTTTGAATAAAGGAAGGATTATTGTAGCTGTTACTGCATTCTCGCAGTCGGAGGAGATTGTTGTAAGTTCAAGCTCTGTACCAGTGGCTATAAACGAGCTATAGCTTCCATCCATTTTGTGTTAGTCGCTCATTTAACAGCTGAATTTCAGTTCTACGCGCAGTGCCTGCTAAAATGTGTACCGAAAGAGAAGCGACTAGATATGAAGAAGACGAAGTATAAGAAGTTCAGCGTATTTCTCGATGAAGTAGAGTTTCTGTTTGTTGCCGTACGGAATGCTGTGTTCACGGTAAATGTTGATCCTAGGTGAACAAAAGTGAAGACGGACGCATTGTACAAGTTCGAAAGGAAGGAAAAGGGTGCGATGTGATCGTCGAGGTTCGATTTCTCCACAAGTTTTCAGTCCTAAGGTGACTCATTCTCCTGAGCGGTCATTCACGTTTCAGGTCTTTAAAGCACATCCCGCTATTCGATCGTTTGTAGCCACTGATGAGGTGATTCACGACGAAGAAGCAGCGTCAACGACACTGGGACCGAAGATTCATGAATACTACTCGGTAGGCTTCCCACCTTCGTCTCCATTCCATGCTAAAGCTTTCATTTTTTCTTTCACACTTTCACTTTTTGTTCAGATCACCGAGGGTGTGTTACCCGTTCTGAGAGCAAGAGGCAATTATTCCAAAGGTCAGCTGCTCGAAGGCTCACAGATCCGCGACATCGTCACCAATTACGTGAAAAACGAGGTATTCCCCTGTTTGAGGTCGTTTTTAGCATCACTTTAGGCTTACCCTATTCTTCTCATACATCAGTAGAGGGGATCATAAGGTGTTGATTCGAAGTCAACAAATCCTGTACTGACTCCCAGTCTACCGAGTGCAAGTTTTTGGCCGGGCCGACACGGATACAATCCGCGCAGGTGCGAACACGTGCACGCACTCGTGCAAGAACATGTCACGCCCCCACACAAGGTATGAGAAGCTAGATATATAGGCTGCTCTTCTCCTCTAACCTGAAAAGTAGATCAAGTGTGCGTGCCACCAGCTGGATAAAAAGGAAGCGAGTGCCTCGAAAAGCTTTCGAGAGCACGGATGAGATAGTGAAGGAGAGGAAGAGCGTGCACACGTTTCCGCCACAGGATGCTCGAAGTGACACGACTTACACAAGTGAGGGAAGACCGCTGGAGACAAGATGCTGTCGCGTGGACAAGTTGTCGCAAATTAGGTGGACCGGACATAATGCGTAATGCATCTCACAGGCACCTACTGGGGCCGGATTCATCAACGACTAACCCGCGGATATAGGGGGTAGAGATACCCACGATGAAACCTGCGTCTCTGACTCGCCTTATCTCTACCTGACTCTTATCTTATCTCTACCCCTTTTACCCCGCATACCCACGGGTTTAATTGGTGATGAATCCGGCCCCTGGACGATACACTGAGTGGATGCCAAAGAACAACATGACGCCGAGCAACTCGGTGGGCGGACTACCACGTGATTGCCCGAATGAAAGGTTTGTCGCTGTTTATGTCTACCGAGTGAAGAGGGCCCACCGGAGCACTTTGGCACGCGACAGAGACGGATAGAGACGATGCTGATTTCCGTCTGAAGCAGTATGACGATCAGCGAAACAATAGCTAATATAAACGAGTGTAGTTGTCGAAGTGTCTCATAGTGGATAGGAACCCTGATCCGGTGTGGCACCACATATCCATTACACCCATTTCGCGTCCAAGCTCACAAAAGTTTCCCACTCTCACACATCTCACAATTAATGCTGTCTTACTACGAAAGGTGAGAACAGCGATTTCTCATCACCCTGAATTCTTTCTATCCGCTAAACACGCACTCAGACGCTCATGATATGCTCTAGAAGCAGATTGCGTAGCACGTTCCAGAAAGAGACTGATCAACGTCTTCTGTTATCATTATCTGAATGATTGAAGAAATAGGATTTAGAGGTGTTGAACAGGATTTAGTCCACAATTTCATATTTCATGATTATGATAGCCAAACAGCAATAAGTAAACAAAAATAAATAAGAAAGGTATCAATGATTGGTCATATAAAGAAGTATAAAAATGTCAAGTAAAAGGATGGTGTTTGCTTCGCCGAACAGTTTTCTTACCATAAGGAGTTGAACTAGAGGTCTGACTGTTAGTTCTGAGGAGCTAGTAGATATCTAGTTCCTAAAAGAGAAATCATTGCAGGATTTGAGCCAAGGAAACAAGGTATGGCTCGATCCAGTTCTTGCGCAGGTTACGAAGATATCCGAGGAATCTACCGACTGGAACACACTGATTCAAAAGATTCAGGTAATTAACAAGTCATGACATTCTTAAGTTTGCGGTGAAGATTTTCGATTGTATACAGCTGGATTTCCAGAACAAGATGACGAAAACTTTCGTGCTACGAATGCCCGACGGTCGAGAGTTGGTGCGGAAAATAAACATGCCGAAAATTGTGTTCAAGGTAGTTGTTTATGATATGTGTATACTTCCATAAATAGGCTGTTGTTTATCAGGGAAGGGTTTCGACCTCCCATAGAACTTTAATTGGAAACAAGGATCATTAGAAGGACATAGGAATGCTGATTATGAATATGTGGGTCAGTATTGCAACGTAGAATTCCTAAAAGAGTCCTGACCTGTCGAAGTTCACCGGGTTGACTGTAGGCTGGCCGTGCGAATAAGCAGTAGTGAGAGCGGTGAGTGATGAGAGCTGGTAAGATTAGGCCGAGCCGGAACACCACCTCTGGGCCACCACTGGCGGTCTAATTTTATCAGCTTTAATCACTCATTGCTCTCACTACAGCTCATTCGGGCGGGCAGCCAGTCAACACGATGAACTTCGACAGGTCAGAACTCGTTCAGAAGTTTTATTTCGCAATTTTGACCCTCCCCCCATATTCGTAATCGGTAACCCGAGCTCATTCTAATGACCCTGGTCTCCACTTAAAGTTCCATGGGAGGTCGAAACCCTTCCCCGGATAGATGCAAGCGCAGCGCTTCTGCAAGTTTTGCGTTTAGCCTTGGATAAAGGATAGTGTAGGACTCGCAGCGTTTAGACAAAGTTCTTTCTCAGTTGCGATTAGTTTAAGTAGATGTATTAGGTTGTAACGAAATAAATGGCACTGAACCACTGTAAATTTAAACAGTTAATATCTCGGCTTGTAGGCAAGTTTATTAATCGAAATAAAAACCTTCTGATTCTACACATCTTTGCCAACGTGAGCTCATTCAGTTTCTGCAACGTTATTCGTGCTACATGGGGGCGAGCATTGTCGTTCAGAAGGAGAACTCGCCTTCGGTTCACCAAGGCCGGCCGGATATCCTTCAACTTTTTCATCATTTCTTCAACTTCAATGCAGTACTTCTCTGCCGTGATGGATTCACCGTGGAGGGAGGAAGCTGTGGTGAATAATTCCCAGCGAACACCACCATACTGTCACCATTACTTTCTTTTGGTGCAATTCCGGCTTCGCAAAAACCTTGGGGCTCTCACCGCTGTCCACCCACTGTGCCGATCGTCGCCTGTTGTCGTACATTATCCATTTCTCGTCACAGGTTACGATGCGATCAAGGAATGGGTCCGTTTCGTTCCGTAGAAGCAGTGCGGACGAGATCTCATATCGTCGGTTTCTCTGCTCCTCAGACAGCTCGTGAGGCACCCACCTTTCCAGCTTTTTGGTCTTTCCAATTTCCTTCAGATGCCGGGCAGCTGTGTTGTGACTGACGCCAAGAACCTTCGCTATCTCCCTGGTACCTTTGTGTGGATCCTCCTCTACCACATCTCTCAGCTTGTCCTCATCAACATCACTATGCCTCCCACGACCTTCATGTTCTTCCAAGCTCTCATCTCCATTCCGGAACTTCTGATACCAACGATACGCCGTCCGAATTGTGGAACATCCATGACCGAATGCGGCGTTGATCTTCTCGTCCGCCTCCTTAGCTGTAGTGCCCAGCTTGAATTCATACAAGTAAATGCCTCGGATTACCCTTTTGTCCATCTGCAAAAAAAGTCAATAAAACTCTAAAGTTTTCCCACTTTTACATAGAAAATTTGGTACTCACCGGTAGAGCAATGTTTGCGCTTCTAAATGATATGCCACGTTTTACTGTTTGTTCTTGATCAACGCGTAAAGACGCGCCAAAAATGGCGCGAGCCAATGCCATTTAATTCGTTACAACCTAATAGGTGCGAGACTGTATCACTGGCATCTTCCAAAAAAGTATAGAGCGATTTTCAGGTCGAAAGCCGAGCAGGAAACAAGAAAGTCACCTTGATCAATAATTTATCAGTGTTCGGGATCGAGGCGAAGAAGCTATGCCACCAAATACAGGTATAACAATTCATATGTATCAGAAATATAAATTAGCAATGCTTCCTTAGTGCAATCTAACCCCAGGTCGAAGCAGCGACAAGTGCCACCACGACAAACGAAGCAGTAAACTGTGAAGGACCACAAATAACGGTGCTGGGAAACCAGGTAAGAACTCCATCTAAGGAGCGTTCACTTCTAAAAACCCTAGATCAAATGAGCAAATATTAGAAGAACCCTATTCACGTGTTGTTATAGGTGAACTACCTCGGAGATCTACTGATGAACGACTATGGCATTGACAAGAAATATATAGAAGGCTTAGACCTTGGAATCAAGAAGAAACGAAAGTAACAGTTACTTGACCGGGTAAATGCTGCTATTCCTCGGGTATAAAGGTCTTTTCACGATGATGATGTTGTGTTGAGCGTCTTGCTGCTGAAGAGTTTAGTCTCTTATGCTTTCGATTGTGGGAAGGCTTTGGTATGCAGACCAGTCGCGATGATTTTGTTGTTTTCTTTCAGAAACAGATCCGCCTGAAAGGAAAAAATGCTATTTGTCTATGAGGCTCTATCATAAACCAGCAACTAACTAACGCCTACCTTCGTAAAGGCGAGCGTTTTCCCGGACTTCATCACTTGAGAGTCTATGATCACGGATTCGCCTTCCTTTGCAGCAGCTAGGTAGCTGAAATGGTGCATATTAGCTCACTGAACATTGATGAGAGGTCCGCAACTTCTGCATAGGATTGCAGAGGTCGTAGGTAGTGCCTAACTCCGCTCTATCGATGGACTTTTTCAAAGTCGTTACAACGACATTTCGTTCGATCAAAACTATCGCCGAGCAGGACTCGAGCCCGTATCCTCAGCTTACCATGTAGGATTCTACGCCATTACACCTCCGGTACGGTTTCATCGAACGCAGCATCCACACCTTGTGGTATCAACCAGCTCTCACCCATACTTCGGAATGAACCGGCCACTGGTACCAGCATGATATCAGAAGAGCTGAAGGTCTTGAGAGAAGTGATTCAAATCGTTTTCTTCAGCTCTTAAGACGTTCAGCTCATCTAAGTTCATGCAGATATCGGCGTCCGACTTATTCGGACCTTCGGATAAGCGCTGTTTGGTCCCGCGAGTTGTGGACGTTCGCTCGATCGAACAGCGCCGATGGTGTAATGGCGTAGCATCCTGTCCCCTAAGTAGAAGTTACGGGTTCGAGTCCCGACTGGCGCTAGAGCTCAGTCCAAAGTGGATGAATTATGAAGCTAACTTTTCGAGGAAGATTCAAGCTAATTGTTGACAGGATTTCCGACGATGGGCAATCCAGGGCTTTGTCCACCATACAAGTGTATAAAACGTGTCCTTGGTGCCAGATATGACCGTGCAATGAACGTTAGACACTCTGATCACAGACAAATTTGCCGAAAACATGCGAATACCGAACAAACATGAAAAGTTGTAAGAAATAATGGGTTATTATTCTTCAACAGCAGACCAGGAAACTTGTCATTGTTAGATATATAATTCTAGTAAGGCTTTCGGTAGTTCTTGCCTTTTACCCTTCTGAGCAGTACGAGATTTGAAGTGGGTTAGTTTATTTGAAATGATGTTTTGGGCTGTATTTTATCATTTGGTTGAAGTTTAAAGAGGCTAGTAATAGAAGTGACTACTCAGGAGTTGATTAAAATGAGCCGCTATTTCTTTAGAGATTTCAGATATGATGAGTTAGATGTTACCTGTAGAAGAAAGGATACACTCAGCGAACTAACGTCACATGGAGATCCACGCTGACACCGGGTAACGCTCGAGGTAAGGTTAGACAGGCAGCAGTTGTCATGATATCAACCAGTGTGGCCGTGCAGCCTCCGTGTAAAGTGCCCGACGGGTTCGTCATTGCCGGTGTCACCTCGAATTCGACTTTCACACGCCCTTCTGATGCCGAGATCGGTCGCATCTGGAAGAGAGGCGTTGAGGAAATGTCTGTATCCACGTAGAATAGCTCCAAACTCACTGTGCCGGCGATTTGCATGAAATTCTTCGACTTGTTGCAGAATTCCAGATACTGCTTCAGTGACTGAATATACTTGGTGGCACACATCGCTCCTTGAAGCTTACATAAGTGGGATGAAATGCGAGACAAAACTCAAACTCAAACGAAAACTGCAAAGAAATGATTCGCAACAGTGAGGGCCTGTTTATACTTCGTCATGGGAGGCGATTGGTCGGTCAGGCAAGTCGCTTCCGTCGCGAAGCGACTTGCCCGACCGATCCTAAAAACGCTTCGAAGGACCGATGCAAGGTTCTAGGAAAGGTGGAAGAAAAGCTCATGCATGATCTGAACTACAAAAATCAACCAGAATTTGCTGCCTCCGTAATCCAACGTGATTGGTGAGCGGTCACTATGCCCCGCGCCAAAAGCGAAAACCCTCCGAACTGCCGTCAGATCTATGTTCCTGACTTGGGTGTCCTGTTGTAATTAACAGAGGAATCTGCGAGATACGTATTCTTTTTATTAGGTCGTTACCTAAGTTCTGTCGTTTTTTGACCTCCAACTTCAAATGTAAATATCTTGGCGCAAACATAAATTTGTTAGTTGAAATAAGAACCGTTACAATTTACACTTCTTTGCCAACGAGATACTAGTTTATTTATTTCAGAACTCCGGACATCTAGAAGCGATGAATTCTTCGAGAGCATATTCTGCATCATGTCGGTTCCTGAAGTATTTTCCGCGAAGGAATCCGTCGGGATGTTTGAAAAAATGGGAATCTGTAGACGATAGGTCGGGCGAATACGGTGGATGGTCGAGTGTTTCGTATCCCAAAGAATGGAGCTTCTGTCTGGTGATCATCGATACGTGCAGCCTAGCGTTGTCGGGCAAAAGTATCGGTCCCCTTCTGTAGATCAGCACTGGGTAGATTTGCTGGAGCTTCTTGTGCACTTCGTCCAGCTTCTGATAGCACTTCTCCGCCGTGATTGTTTCACCAGGTTTAAGAACGCTATAGTGGATTAAACCGGTGGCACACCACCAAACGGTCACCATCACCTTTTCCTGGTGCATACTCCGCGTCTCGTTGGACAGTGTTTAGGTGCTTCATCAATATCCAACCATTGAGCAGTTCGTCGTCGATTCTTAGGCAATTCATTTTTATTGTCACAAGTCATAATTCGCTCCAGAAACGGGTCATTTTTGTTGCGTAGGAGCGCTGACGGTTCTTGCAAACAGCGAGCTCAAAGGGCGAATCTGCTCTCGAAGAATTCATGGTTTCTAGATCTCCAGAGTTCTATGCTACTGGAATAGATAAACTAGTTCTCGTTGGCAAGGATGTGTAGATTGTAATGGTTCTTATTGCGGCTAATAAAGTTGTGTTTGAGCCGAGATACTTACATTTGAAGTTGGAGGTCAAACAACGACAGAACTTAAGTAACGACCTAATAAATTTTTAGTTCTCTCCTATCCTAGTCGGAGGGTGGCCGCTAGAAAAGAATAAAGGGTAAAGAACGGCGTTACTTGATCCCTTTTGGGGTCCGTCATGTATTCTTCTTCTACGGGATGTTGTGAAAGCGATCTGAATGCGTATTTGGCCATGCAATGACTTGCGGTGGACAGCCGATGAACAAGTGTGCGTCTTATCCTTCCCAGATAGGTCTGACATCAAATCACGGATCGCTGAGGAATGGAAGGTTTGGTTGGCCTGAACGGGAAACCCGAACCAGGAACCTGGTATCGGGTACACGCGACAGCCGGCACCTCCTCCGACTGCGCTAGACGCGCCCAACGCTAGAAAAGCGAGAAAAAAAAACACGATCGTATGACTTCTTCCGGCCTAGAAATTGAAAGAAGAAGCCCAGTCGTCGCTTATTTCAGTCTCGTTCTTGTGAAATATTTCATTTTCAATTTGGTCGCCATTATCAAAGTGACAAGAGGAAAGTGCACTCCCCACTAGGATAGATCCATTGAAATAGAAGAGCACGCCACTGAAAGAAAACACAATTGAGCGAATATTCCAGTTCTGAGTTCCCACACCTCGACATTGCTATGGAAATCAAAAGTACACCAACATGAAACGTGAAAGAAGATTGGAAGGAATGCTAAGATAGAGAGAACGGCAGGCTCAGTTGAACTAGTGCTGTGAAAATACAGGAGATTTTAGGTGTAATACCCACAAAGAACAACTTTATTCTCTCAAATTTCAGGGCACTTCGTTCAAAACCCGAGCTAATTAGCCGAATAGGCGTGGAGGGAGGTTGAAACTGCTTAGGCGGAGCTTGGGACCAACGTTTTGGCGGAGCTTAGCCCCTGACTATCATATAACACTGATGTTTTATTCCTATTCAATTGTCCGTCTCCTATTGCTTCCTCTCAAATCCAGCATGAGAAATGTGACACGACTGCGAGGGCTTAAAGGACCGGATGTGCGCCAATCGCACTCTAGTTACGGTGGCAACAAATCCTGGGCGATTTCTATAATTCAGTGTAAAGGGATGAAAGATGAGGATGACGATCCCTTGAAGGAATATTCAGAGACGGAGACTTCACTGAACACATACGAACTAGAGCAGAATCCAAACTTCTCAGTTAGCCCACGAGGCTAGGAATTTCGCCAAGCGAGGGAAAACTCGTCCCGTTCTCAAACAATGCCGCGGGCGGTTGTCGCCGCGACAACCGCCCGCGGCATTGTTCCTTGAGAGCGACGTCACTTGGCCTGTTACTAAAGGGATTGGAACAGGGATGGGAGGAATTCCTGTTTTCTGTTTTCTGATTTTCTGGCCATTTTGGGCATATTTTTTCTGTTCTCTGTTTACTGGGAAAATGGCGAAAAATTGGCCAGAAAACAAAAAATGGAGCTGCGAACAAAGTTATAGCATAGGAATCCAATAAAAAGAATTCACAAAGTATCATAGAATCACGAGTTTCATTCCGAAGTAATGTTTCTAGAATCGTAAGCATTAGCGTTTTTGGATGTGTTCATATAGAAATTGCGCCATACACTCATGAACTATGCCGTTTTGTTTATTTGAATAATTATGTAAGTGCTGCTGACATGGAATTCCTTCACAGAGCATTTCTCGACTTTAATAATTTGCTTTCGTATTCTTTTCGATTCTAACAGTATTTTGCATCTACGATTACTTACAACTTTATATTACGGCTATATTATTGAGATATTGAAATTAATGCTCCGAGGGGCATTTAATTATCTATTAACTAATCGGTTGTCCTAGTTAGTTACTTAGTCGAGTTACTGAGGGTAGGTTATTCTCCACCTTGAAAATGGGAAATTGTAGGCCGATCGTCCTCAATGATCGCTTTCTGCTGAACTTTTTACGAGTCTATTCTTCTAACTCTGAACCCTGCTCATCTTTTGGCTGTCAAAAATTAGTAAGGGACAAAAAAGTTTGAGTTACCTTTGATTTCGCTGGTGTAGTGATACAGTGATGAATCATGAAAATTTTTCACGTATCACTGTATCGCCTAAGCAGCGTCTCCTTCATCCCCGTAGCCTGCCAGAGTGCTCCAATGGATCATCTTCACTCGAGGGACACAAAGAGCGCCGTATGTATCGTTTAGAACTTTTACAAAGAAGTCAGAAGTCCAACCAGGGTGTTGGTGGGCGTCCTAATGTTCCCTTGGCATCCCGCGGAGTTCAGTCGGTGACGGTTCTCTTCCAGCGTGTGTCTGCGATGCGCATTCCGTGGCCGACCCACCTAATTTTCGACGACTTGGCCCATGCGACAGCGTCTCTGATCTTCGAACGTCGGCGAAGCTCGGAACTCCGGAGGCCTTCTCTCACTTGCGTGAGTCGTATCACTCCGAGCATCGTCCTCTCGATTCCACGCTGCGCGACGCTGATCGCGTGTTCATCCTGCTTTCGTATGGCCCAGGTCTCTGAGGCGTACGTTAGGGCAGGAAGAACGGTGGAGTCGAATACGTGGGCACAGAGTCGGGTGGGTGTTGTTGGTCATGTTGACTTCGCGACCCAGATTCACGTGGCTGGAGCAGTCGGAGATGTGCCGTTGAGAGAAAGTGGGGTATTAGAAACTCGTCCGTTCCTCGTGCACATCTTCGTAAGATTCAGCTGCAGACCAATTGTAATGAATTTCAAGTATGCTAGAAATTCTTATGAACGCTTGTAAGTAAAAACGCTGGCCCATAACTAAATTTTTAGTCATACAGAAGCATTTGCTACTGGAAAAATGGATCTTTGAGTGGAATAATTAGGTCGTGTGGTAATCTCGAAATTTTCTGTTTTCTGGGAAAATTTTCAAAATTTCCGCCCATCCCTGGTTTGGAATTGTGCGTAATACGGGTATGGGGGTGACCTTTATGACAATGAATTCTTCTTGCTATCTTCATATAACATTGATTGATTTCATAAGTGTGAAGAAAAGCAAGAAGATTGATTCGTCATAAGGTAGCACTCCCCATGCTCGTATTGCGCTCACTGTTCTAGCACAATTCTAGTGTGGAGGTAGGATTTCGCTAGGAAAGCGAAGTATTCTACCTACCACAGCTGTATATTGAAAATTTCTGAACCTATAAGGTACTGAACCCCCCCCCCCCCTCGTACCGCATACCGGTATTGCGCCTAGAACTGCCCTTGTAGAAAAAAATGCCAGTAGAAAAGAGAATAACCTGACATTTTGACTTCTTACAGTGGATCCAGAAGTGATGCAGAATTTAGCCAATCTGCAATCAGATAGCGATAGCGTCAGAATAAAGGATAAAAGGATAAAGCACGGCGTTATTCAATCACTTTTGGGATGCGCCACGCATTCTACTTCTACGGGATATCGTGGAGGCGATTTGAATTCGTATTTAGCTATACAATGGCTTGCGGTGGCCAGGTGATGAACAAGTCAGCGCTCTATCCTTCGCAGACGAGTCTGGTACCAATTCACCGACCCCGGAGGGATGGAAGGCTTGGTTGGCGTGGGCGGGAAATCCGAACGAGGAACCTGGTATCGGGTGCACGCCACAGTCGGCGCCTCCTCCGACTGCGCTACACGCGCCCAGCGTCAGAATATCCTAACATTTCGGCAACTTTCGGTACTTAGTTCATTCTTCTTATTTTTTCTTCGTTCTTCTTCATTTTTTCCCGAACATCATTCAAGCGAGTGTCCAGTGTTTCTGGAGAGTATCTGAACTCATCATTTGTGCTGAAAGTAAACTTCTTCGACGCCTTCCTTTCTCGACAATTAGTGGGGCCAGTAATGCAAGGCGTTTTGATGACACCTGATGAACGAGAGCCGCAACCCATTGGATTCTGTGGATCTCAAGAGATTCTATGGATCTATTCATAAAATCAAACTGACAGGAACATAAACTTTCTTCATGTTCCTCCAGCGAGGAAATGCAGCTGGGCTACACTGGCACATGATAGGTGTATAGGGTGATTGGGTTGGTACCAGTATACGCAGGCCGACGCTCAGTGTAAATTAACTTGGAAGTGTCATTAAAAATGAAAATCTGATGTCTTACAATCGACCAAATCAAGCAGTTTGCCAACAGTGCGAATTCATTAAAAATTTATGGAAAAAATAAAAAATGTATAAACTTTTTATATAATTTTTAGAACTATGGATCCTTCCAAAGCTGTTTCCATAATAAACCTTCTAAAAGTAAAAAAAAAGAGCCACGATGAAAGCTGTGAGAATGAATGTGAGAAGGAATGCCTATCCTTACTGCAGAACAGACTTTACGAATTCCGGGTACATTTGAGACGATTCGTTCCTTCTAATCGAACCTATTCATTCATCAGGCTACGGCGCTTCCGAAGAGTCTTCAATTCTGGATTAAAGCGAGGCAACGTCTATTCGGATACTGGTGACGACGAAGGCACCGGTGTGGCAAATTATTCGTCCAGAGCTGGATCCAAAAATATTTCACTCGACTCGAACCGAAAGAGAACAGCTGAGAGAAATCTGGCTGGAAACCGTTTTTACAATAGCGTGCAACAACGGAACCATGAGCATACACTTCAAATACACGGGAAGAGGCAGCTCAGCTGAGTAGACGATTATGAAACAACATAAAAAATAAATAATAATAATAATAAATAAATAAATAAATAGAAGTATTTGAATTTTTCCAGGCGCGTGCAGCGCAGTCGGGGGAGGCGCCGGCCTGTACCCGATACCAGCTTCCTGATTCGGATTTCCCGCCCAGGCCCACCAAGCCTTCCATCCCTCCGGGGTCGGTGAATTGGTACCAGACTTGTCTGGCTAGGGTGAAGCGCTCAGTTGTGCATCGGCTGGCCACCGCAAGTCATTGTATGGCCAAATACGCATTGAACTCGCCTCCACGACATCCTGTAGAAGTAGAATGCGTGGCGCATCCCAGAAGGGATTGAGTAACGCCGTCCTTTATCCTTTATCCTTCTATTTGAATTTTTCCACGGACGCTTTTTGTTGGATTAATGACACGTTTGATCTTAGCGATGAAGAAATCGCTAAAGGTATGAAATCATTATTTAATAGTTATATCACCTGTATCATCTGTCGTTCTGTTGATCATCGAGTTGCTCGAGCGAGCGCCGGAAACACCCCCATCCATTCCTGTCGCGTGCCAGATTGCTCCAATGGATGCTCCTCGCTCGAGGGACACGAAGAGCGTCATATCGTTCGTTCAGGCCTTTCACGGAGAGGTTCGTCCAACTCGTCGGTGGTCGTCCTGGTGTTTTCTCGCTACCCTCGGAATTCAGTCGGTGACAGATTTTGTTAATGTTAATCGAATTAATAATTATTTTTAAATTTGAATATAATTTGTTCATTTTTAAAAATAACTTTCAAATATTTACAATTTTTCCATGGAAAGGAGACGAGTGACATCCGATGACTAGTTGCACATCTCGCATTCTTCACCTAACTCTCCAACACAAGCTGAGAGTAAAGTTACAGGGATAAAAAGGATAAAGGAGGGCGTTACTATTTTGGCCTTTTAGGATGCGCCACGCATTGTACTTGTACTGGATGTCGTATTTAACCATACAATGACTTGCGGTGGCCAGCCGATGAACAAGCCAACGCTTTATTCTTCCCAGACAAGTCTGGTACCAATTCACCGACCCCGAAGAGATGGAGCGCTAGGTTGGCCTGGGCGGAAATCCGAACCAGGAACCTGGTATCGGGTGCACTCGACAGCCGACACTTCCTCCGTCACACTCCAATATGTATAAAGATAAATTGCTATATAATAATGCGCTAAGCGATGAGTCACACTATCGATCGACGATTAGTCATAAAATAGGGGAAACTACGGGGCACAAATTAAGGCCAGAAAATAGCGGGAAATACCAAAACGCCTTCTACGTGCCTGGCGACTAGTTAGACGAGCTGAACACGTCGGCGACAGTGCATGGCGAGCCGTAGACGTACCAAACACGTCGCCGGCTTCAGCCGTGGGGTAATCAAGGTCGCTGAACATAATTATGAAGTTCGTTTTTGAAGTGTAGATCACCATCGATCGATATTGATCAAATTACAGGAGACGAGCCGAAATCGGCCTGGGGATTCAGAAGATGTGCCGAACACGTCGAACACATGCCTAGGGATTCAGAAGGCGTGCCGAAGACGTCGTCCGCTAAGGGTGGATCATTGAGGGGGACCAGTACCGGTAATGGGGGACCGTTTCACTAAGGGAGGACCAAAAGTGAGAAAGCAATAGATCGCGCTATCATACTCACTGTACGTACTGCGAGCCTGTTGTACTCCTAGGTAAGGAAAAGAGTTGTAGGGAATAGGGCAGTTAGCTTGATATGATTGTCCTTAGCTTAGTGATACAGCAACATCGCGCGAAGCGCGCGAGTGCGAGGCGCGCCGATAGGCGTAACGGAGCACTTGTTCATTATAATTCATTATAATTGGCATTATTGATTATATTCAAGTTGCCTCCACGAAATCCGGCGGAAGCGTGGCGCATCCCGCACGCTGATGTTTATATTCATTCTCCATTGGCTGGCCAGAGTAGGCCACACATACATATATTATCATAAATACAAAAAAAAATCCTTAAAATTCCTAAACACGTTCTCCTTAAAATCTTTGAGAAAGTGCAACGCCATCCTTCCTTTACCAATTACCTGCAATGGACAGCGCAATACGAAGCGCTTCCAATTACAGCTCCAGGACAGTGGAAGAAGGCATTAGCCATAAGTGCTGGCAGGCCTACAATGGAATATAAGCAGGCAGGGTTCTGAACGCCCTTAACGCTATGTAGCCGTGCAAAGCTCCGAAAACTCCCCCTATGGGACTGCTCAGCACTTTGCAACGAGATACGAAGTGCAACAGGAGTGAGGGCGATTTTTTCTCGTGTGTGTCTTTTTTACCGTCTGACTGATTAGCGTTCGTGCTGGAGTTTTTTATCAGCTTCTCCACCCCCCCCCCTGCAGACGTGCACGCTGCGAAACCGAGCACAACCGTCAGGCAAAAAACGGCGTGAAAAACCTCTCCCGTCGCAGACTCCATCATGCTAAGTGCAGGCGACCGCGGCATCAGCGGTCGATTTCGGTGAGCTTTGCGCACTCGTCTTCTTTTCAGAGATGGAATCGTTCTATGGTTTAACGATCTGCCGTCATCTCACAGGCTGCTCATCGATCGGATAAATGACCACTGCCTCCGCCCGCATTCACAGCTCTCACGTGCCAAAGTAGCCCAGCAGATCTTTTTCGTTCAAAGCACTCGAAGAGTGTCACATCTTTCGATCAGAGCTTTTGTGACGAAATCTGACCAACGTATTGACGAGGGTTCCGGTGTTCGTTCGACGTCCCGCGAAATCCTTCCATTATGGCATGGTCCATGGCAACACACGGAACTGAACGGAAACTTCGAAAGCCTTCCCCAGCTTAAGTGGATCGCTGTACGACGCTTATCCGAAATTCTCCTCCAGTTTCTAGTTCTTTTCCTTCTTTTCTAGGGCGCAGGTATCTAAGGCGTGCAAATGCTGGCCGACTTCGATTGTATATGTGGGAAGGTGGACTGCGGCTGAATCTTACGAAGACGATGTCCATGAGGAACGGACGAGTTTCTGATGATCCATTCTCGCTCAACGGAACGAACACCTCCGAGTATTTAAGCTACGCGTATCTTGGTCGCGAAGTCAAAGTGGTCAACGACCTACCGTTCTCCTGCCCTAACATACGCCTCAGAGACTTGGGCTTTACGAAAGCAGTATGAACACGCGATTAGCGTCGCGTGGCTTGGTGTCGAGAGGACGGTGCTCGGAGTGGCACGACTCACGCAAGTGAGAGAAGGCCTCCGGAGTTCCGAGCTTCGCCGACGTTCGAAGATCAGAGACGCTGTCGGGTGGGCGAAGCCGTCGAAAAGTAGGTGGGCCGGCCACGTATTGTGCTTCGCATACACCCACTGGATGAGAGTCGCCACCGACTGGATTTCGCGGGATGTCAAGAGAATACCAGGACGCCCACCAACGCGTTGGTCGGACCTCTTCGTGAAAGCCCTGAACGAACGATATGAAGCTCTTCGTGTCCCTCATGCGAGAAATTGGACCACTGGAGCATTCTGGCGCGCGACAGGGATGAATGAAGATGCTGCTAGCGCAACGTGATCAACGGAGCGCAGTGATACAGGTGATACAAGTATCTGAGGTGTACGCTAGCGCAGGCAAAAAAAAACATTTGAGTCGAATAGGTCGACTCGGACATTCTTCGTCTTCCTCACGACTTCTTCGACGCCCTTTAAAGCTCTTCTAGCCACTCACTTTCTCCTGCCCTGCTTCTGCACTGGATGATTTGCCATGCTGACTTAGAGACGAAGATACACGTAGCTGGAGCATTCGGAGATGTTCGTTCCGTTGAGCGAGAATGGGGCATCAGAAACTTGTCCGTTCCTCATGAACATCGCCTTCGTGAGATTCAGCTGCAGTCCAACTCTACCAGATACACGATCGAATTTGGATATAGTCAGCATTCGCTCCGCCTGGCTGATGCTCAGTGAAGTCGTCAGCTAAACGAAGATGATGCTGGCGTTGTCGGCTGTCGATCTTCACTCGTTCCCTTCTCGCATGAGGTCTTTGGGGTTGGCGCTGAAGAGCTTCTGGTATGGCCCTCTCTTCACACTGACGATGACGTTTTTGTAGAGTGAGGGACGTTGGTCGTGAGTCCGATGAACAGCCTTCGAAATGTCCTGATGTAACGGGCAGGGACACCGCATGTGATCAGGACTTTCATGGCAGAATAAACACGATCTGAAGTGACTCATATGGAGAAATTAGCCGTTATCTCCCGGATCCTCTTCTGTCTTCGAAAATCCCTTAGCGCCTCAGAACTTAGCAACGTCGCTGAATTTTTGTTGCCCAGCGGAGTGGTATATGCTCGCACGATCGACGACTCGTCACGTGGCCGTCTGCCACACCCCATGTCAACCCCTCCCCAAGCTTCCACCTCTGCTAAGAGTTCTATTGTGCTGTTTATCTATTCGCTTTCATTGGGCCACACCATTCCAGTTCAGAGGCGTCCAAGTTCATGTTCCATTAGGATGTAAGGAAGGTTTCCCGCCACTTGGCGTTCCACCAAATTTTTGAATGTTTTGGAACCTTCTCCCAATAACGCATACATAGGCTGACCTATGACCTAGATTTACCACTATTGTCGTCATAATCCGTTACGACTATGGGAGAGAAGACCGTTCTCGAATGCAAGCAAGTTCACCTGGTTCTCCTCTACGAGTTCAGAAAGCCAAGCAGTGCAAGAGTCGCGGCGGATAACATAAGTGGAACGGTGGGTCCTACCACTGTCTCCTACGGTACAGCGAAAGTATGGTTCCGGAAGTTCAAGAAAGGAAGCTTTTCCTAGTAGCAATCACCTATCGATATTGTGGATGTTCTATTCGGTCAAATTGCTGCCCAGAAAGCGAAACGTGAGGGTTTGAGTCCCACCTGGCGCAAGAGTTTTGATCCCAACAAACCATCCCAGAACTTCTGTCCAACTACAGTTCTTTAAAGGAGTGTCCATGATTTTTGGCGAGTCTACCTTTCATACATATAAGCGCCAAAATGACAAGACAAGGAAAACTAATATTTCCGAATGCTTAGGCTGCTTAGGCACATTCTGTATTCGACGTCAGTTTACCGGAGGTGTGTCCGTCTGCTCAATAACACAGGCGATTTCTCTTTTGGAACAGTTCATTTACGAGGGGGGCACCGTCCATGTGCAAGCCAAGCGTCACCAAATCACGACACCGAACGGGGGCGACGACGACGACGCCGTCGGCAACCGTGGCGGCGTCAGACGTCAGACGCACGTCGTCGCCCCAACTGACTAGAAGTGCACGAGCACCTCACAGGCAACTCGGCACGAATGCCTATGTACATGAAAGACGAGAGCGGGAGCAGCTTCGGCGCTTCGGAGCAGTACACCGCAGAAGTGGCACTGCACCGGAGACGTCGGAGCTGCGGCAGTGCTTGAGCGTATACGGGGAGTCGGTCCGCGACGACGTCAGCAGTTACGGTTGCCAGTCGGAAGAACGACGGATGATCGTTCGACGACGTCACGGAGCCGGCTGGAGAGCATCGGGGGACATTTCAAACGGACAAAATTCACAACAAAAGTCAACATCAAATTGAAAGAACAACACTAATATGTGTACACATCAACGGAATTAAACGGCGGCAGTGGGTGTCGAATTGACCGACGGGGCATTGAGAGGGGTGTTCGTGACGTGATGATGAAAAAGATGATGATGATGATGATGAGGGGGAGGATGAGGAAGAGAAGGAGAGAAAGAAGGGAATTGAAAAACATACGAGCATTCGAAAGACCTATTAGAATTTAAAAGAATGAACTCTTCAACAAATATATGCTAAATAGAGCACTATATTATCTCTCTGTCTGTCTTTCTACGGGTAGAAGCATCTGTGATGAATGTGGTGCGGTGATGGTGGCGGTGTGTGGAGTCGAACGATGTGGAACTATTGGAGACGATTGAACTCGGGTCCTGTACAAATCACCGGGGGGCATACAAGCCGACCGGCCAGGCCGAGACGACGGTGATCCTGAAATCGTCAAATCAGCCTTGTGTTTTTGCTCGAACTCTCAAAAATTCACTATAGTATCGAAGATTATAATATGGACCCAGCGAGCGCCAAGAAGCGCCTGAGTATTTACAGAAACAAAGGTCTGAGACAGGAGCCGAAGCATCGATCCTTTTGGAAGCCGCCACATGTAATAAAGGATAAAGGACGGCGTTACTCAATCCCTTTTTGGGATGCGTCACGCATTCTACTTCTACGGGATGTCGTGGAGGCGATTTGAATACGCATTTGGCCGTACAATGACTTGCGGTAGCCAGCCGATGAACAAGTCAGCGCTTTATCCTTCCCAGACACGTCTGGTACCAATTCACCGATCCGGAGGGATGGAAGGCTTGGTTGGCCTGGACGGGAAATCCGAACTAGGAACCTGGTATCGGGTGCACGCGACAACCGGCGCCTCCTCCGACTGCGCTACACGCGGCCCCACATGTAATAGACAGATAAAATAAAGGTGACATGGGAAGTATACTCTAACGAACAAATTCGGTTCATGTCGCGAACGTGGGCAGCATTAGGAGGTGTGAACCAGCCATCCAATCAGGCCGCATTAAATGGATTTGTTACTCAGAGACATCGTGTTCTGTCGGTACTCTGATTAGTTGGCGCGCTTCCCCTTACCTGACGCCCTCATTAAGAACTAGTGCAGCGTTTTTATCTGAATCGGATTAAGGCAATTTTTCTGGATATTGGGAGGAATATGGGCACAGCAGCGTACTCAAAGGTGCCGGCTGTTCACTGCACCTTCTATAATAGGTTCTTGGTTCGGGTTCCCCGTCCAGCCCAACCAAACCTTCCATCCCTTCGGAATCGGAGAATTGGTAGCAGACTTTTCTTGGAAAAAGAAAACGCTGGCTTGGCCTTAGGCCGATCCTCATCCTTTATTCTTCATATGCAAAAGTAGTTAAGGTGATTTGAGAAGTACTATCTGAAATTTTTTTAATAGCCGAGGCTCTCACAAAAATTCCGGGTTACGTAGGTTACTAGGTCAAGGTTAGTTAAATCCAGTTCTTCCTGGTAGAAGCAGGCTGTGGGCGCGTGTAGCGCAGTCGGAGGAGGCGCCGGCTGTCGCCTGCACCCGATACCAGGTTCCCGGTTCGGATTTCCCGCCCAGGCCAACCAAGCCTTCCATCCCTCCGGGGCCGGTGAGTTGGTACCAGAGTTGTCTGGGAAGGATAGAGCGCTGACTTGTTCATCGACTGGCCACCGCAAGTCATTGTATGGCGAAATACGCACTCAAATCGCCTCCACGATATCTCATAGAAGTAGAATGCGTGGCGCATCCCAAAAGGGATTGAATAACGCCGTCCTTTATCTTTTTATTTATCCTTTAAAAGCACGCTACACTACAATGATGCACGCAACCTCCCCCAACGTTCCTGTCTCTCGTTTTAAAATCTGGATATAAGGATAAAAAGAGTAGAAGATAGCATTGCTCAACCCCTTTTTGGGACGCGCCACGCATTTTATGTTCGCGTGATATTGTGGAGGGGACTCTGAATGCGCACTTGGCCCGTAGAATGACTTGAGGTGACCAGATTATTTTTGAAACAAAGGTTTTATCCTTCCGAAACAAGCCAGGTACCAATTCACCGACCTCGACAACGCTACCATACCCCCTTCAAAATCTGATAGTAATGAATGAAGGCATGTAATTTTTGTGCTTTACGGCTATAAAAAATAAAGAGTTCAGAATAAAAAGTTGCAGGTTTTTCTGGCCGGTAAAGGTAAAGAATGAAAGCGTTCTTTGGTCTCAAATTTAGGTAACTGCTCAGTGTAGCTAAGGGCAAAAAATGGTATCAGTCAATTCGCACGGAAAGAGCGAATTACTGTCCAGATTTTGACAGTATAGGTAAAGTACGCTCTGAAATTGCGCCTACGCATCCCTAGAGTACACGGCATGGCGCATCCCACGGAGAGATCGATTGACGTAGACCTTTATCTTTTACTCTTGGAATGAGCCGCGCACCCTACTTCTATTCTATACCAAAAGAGAGCTTCGACAGAGTATTTCTCGGTCGTGCAGCGGTTAGGAGAAGAACATGGCAGTCTTTTTCCTTTCTAGAGAAGACTGTGGTCCTGCTCACTGCGCCCGCTTGATAGCACCCTATCTTAGGATATATGAGTACGCCAAAGTAGATAAAATAAGGAATTGGCGGAAATATCGCTTTGGATTGCGCCACGCATCCATACCTGGGGCAGATGAGGTGGGAGGCATTGTCAAACCCAAGCAAGGCATCTAAGCGCTGCTTCTGTTCGCGGCTGCTGAACGAAGCGTCAAGAATCTTGCCTGCGACGAATCATGGACAGCTACTTGCCATGCAGGTACCCGAGTAAACCACTCTATTGCTCGTAACGTCGCATAAAGTAGAACGCGTGGCGCATTCTTGAAGAAATTATCGACGTCTCGTCTTGTTTTTTCTTCATTCCATTTTAACTGATAGTGTGTTTTAAGTGGTAAAACAGAATGAGTAAAAGTATCTACAAGATTCGCAATGCTTACATCTATGGGAATTGCGGTACAAGGGAGACCGTGTTACGCAGTCGGAGGAACGGAGGATTCCCATCCGCTCCAGGAATCGATCAAAGTTCGAGTCCCGCCTGTCTTTTTGTGCCCCGCGGTCAATGAATGATCTGGGACCGATGAAACACCAACATATCAGGCTTCGCAATGTTTTGTGTAAGCGCAATTTCTGGGCAGATACAAGGCCGTCACTTAGGGTCTGTTCATGCTTCGCGACAAGAGCAACAAGAGCGACAAAAGCGACTGGGGCGACGGATGCAGTGTGGTGTACGTAAATAATTACGCATTTCACACTACATTCGTCGCGAACGGAGTGTGGAGTACGCAATTATTTACGTACACCACACTATGTCCGTCGCCCCAGTCGCTCTTGTCGCTTCAGTTGCTCCAGTCGCTCTTGTCGCGAAGTATGAACAGGCCCTTCAACGTCTCCACAATATCTCATAGAAGTAGGTAGAAAGTGTGGCGCATTTCACAAAGAGAGGGAGAGCAATTATCGCCGGCCCACTCCTCTTTCTGTCACTATAAGAAGGCGCGGTACATGTCGCGTAGATGAGCAACATTGGTAGGTGAGAGGGCGCGAGCTAATAGTAACCAAACAGAGCACAGAACGAACACATGCCAGCCAATCAGGGCACCAATTGTACATGCCCTCTCTGAGTGGTATGCCCACTCAATGCGGTCTTAGGCGGGTTTAGGCGTTCCCACCTATCAATGCTGCTCACCTACGCGACATATACCGAAGGCGCATATGAAACAGTGGCCAGAAGAATTCGTTATCGCATGCATCGTAGAGCGACAGAACGATAGGTGCAATTCATTAGCATTGGTGAGGTGTTCCCTAGATTCGGCTTCATCAATATCGGGGTAAAGACTTTTACCCTTACCCCGATATTGAGGTGGGGCTACCCATAAAGACCGCAGAATGTCCTCCATGTAGCAGTATACCCACGAATGAGTGGGCAAGGTATGTGATGAACGCCAAAAAAAAACGTAAATTTCTGCCACCGTTACCCTCACGTTTAATCGACGACAAATCCAGCCTCTTTAGGACAGATCACCTACACAGCCATTTGGACCCCCTTGAAAGCCCCCATATGATCCTTCTGCGTGCGTTTAACAGTGATTTTTCTCTTCACGACTCCCACCACGGATCTTCTCGGGAGACTAGTAGCTGTCTTGTGGTGACATCGCTTTGGATATGGTGCAACCCTAGTTGGAAGGGAGCAAATCCGCCTCTTCTTAAGCAGTTTCCAAGGTAAACTACATACTCCTCTACACTACCCAGAAGAACGCTGTTTACTTGTTCTGACCACGAGACAATGGGTCCCTTGGTTTTACTGACCTTTGAACGAACCGAGGAACAAAGAAACTGAAGCCGCAAACGAGGGAGCAAGAAATACTGGGCACAAAAGTATGCTTTTTGCCCGGTAGTGTCTGTTAGGTTAATCCACCTTTTGTTTAAATTTTAGAGACAGCTTTACTACTTTTTAGTCTACACAGCGGAGCGGATACTGTAAGACGAGAAAGCGTTCATGGCTAGCGACGATGGGCGAGCGTTCCACAGATATTGATAGCCAATGCACGTTTATCGCTCACCACTAACTAATAGATAATTAGGCTAAGCGCTGAGAAAGGTAGTAGCAAGGACTCACCAATAAATATGCGAACTACGATGGTGTCGTGAAGAGGAGGGAACGAGAGACGAGCTGTTGGACGGCGCCAGGTGAAGAGAAGTCGAAAGCCGGGCGGGGGTGGGCGAGGGTTCGTTGGACGGTTGGACGAATGACCGGAGGATCGAGGCCGCTAGCCGTCACAGCACAGCAGCCCCGAACGTCAGTTTGGGAACTATTGCATACGGTGGGCTGAAAAGTTGGCTGGTTAGTCGGTAGATGACGAAAAGGTCACGACACAACGCTCGATTCATTCAGAGATTCCAATTCCAACCGCAAAGATACACCGCTTCTTGGGTGCGGGCAGTCCACGCGAGAGATGTTCAGATGACCAGAAAAATGAAAAATGAAAAAAGAGCTTCATCGGCAATTCACAGGAAATTTAAATATATCCAGTCCTTTATAATAAAGTGAAGCTCGACCATTTTTTAGTATCCATTATTTAAATAGTAACAAAAAGGCACATTTGACTCGAGCGAATCGAGATCAAAATGGCAGAACTAGTCGCTAATGTGGTCAACAAAAAGAAGCGAGTACACATCAGGCAATCTCAGCCAATCAGAATAGCGACTTGCACACATGCACAATGGGTGGTACAGCCGTTCTGTTTGAGGCGTGCTCTGGCGCGTCGCCACTACCCATGTAGGCCACATTAACGACTAGTGCCGATAGCAGATAGTATAGGATACGTCGAGAGAACCAGAAATAATCTGACAGCTAGGAACCTAGGGCGGAGTGTTTATGGCACGTGACGAACAACCAAAATGTCAAAAGTGCCCAGATCTGTTTGGAAGACATTCACTTCTGTCTGGGCTTCAGAAATAATAAAGCCTCGAAAGACAAAAAGGCTTTTGATCAGAAACGGAAGAAAAGATCAGAACACCTTGAGTAAACAAATTTAAGGTAAACCGTGCTGAAGACCTATCCGAGTGGTGACCTAAAAATGAAAGTGAAACGCCGCTGATCGGGCCAGCATGGTAAAAAGCAGCAAAATAAATATTTAGGTAAATAACGGCAATATTCGCGAGAGAATGGCGCTCTCCTAGCCCTGGATGATGGAGAGAAAGATGAGAAAAGAGGCTGTTCGAGTTTGGAGTCGAGTGGCACATGTCTGCATCTGCCACTACTGCAATGAACTGCCAACACTTCAGCGATTTTTGGTGCAAGTCGCAAAAAGGTGGCACCCTGAGTCTATTTCCATACTGTACATGAATAGCGAGTACGCGTCGACTGTTCGATGCGGCGATACGCAGTCTAACACAATGAAGTACATTCACCCTCCAATGAGGACCTGATTCTCCACATGAATTTTATTGACGATGAATAGGGAGGAATCGGCACTATGCTTCTCGAATTGGGCACACATGCGATATGAAGTACTTCAGTACGTAAACGTGGCCTACATGGGGAGGCGGGAACGCGCCAGCTAATCACATCCAATAGAGTATCGACCGAGCACTCGCGGGCCAATTAGGGCGCCTTCCGTGCACGATCCCTCAAAGTGACCTGGCTGGATTAGTGGGTAGTTCTTCACGATGTAGGCCACATTGACGACCAGTACCAAGCTGTTGTACGCCATCTTCTCGTCCAGTAGCATAAGGTTAGTACAGCATAATTACACATTCAGGATCAATCCTAGTTGGGAGGGGGCAGCGCTATGATGACGGTTGCCTCCAGCATCCCACGATCCGACGCGAAATTCTGTGAATCCGCATGAATATCATCGTATCATCTAGCAGTAGCTGAAGCTCCGGGTCGAATTCAAGCGAAGCGACGGAAAGGCAAAACATTACCTATGGATTCACGGACGTGTCTGTCAAGCTCGAGAGAAAGGGCGGGGGAAACGTGAGCATCTTGAAATGACATTAAAGTAGCCTAGTGAGCATGCGCTGACTGCTTCATGCGGCGATATGCAGCCTTCTTCAATGTCATGAGCTAACATGGCTTCGTACGACGATTCTGTCCCTTCTGACCTAAACGGCATCCTAGAATTCCGCTCTATGTCTAACAGATAGGTACAGTAGGCGGGAGTTCGATGCCCTGACGATGCGACTGGAGGAGGTACACCCGTTAGGTTACCGTTTACAATTGTTCCCGAGAAATAGGGGACCAGTCCTACCAACAGCAAGAACCCGAAAGTAAAAACGTTCCTCATGCCATTACTTTCTCCGAACTGGGTCAGAGCCCCCCCCCCTTAAGAATAACGGAGCGCGTTAATCAAACTCTGTTTGAGATGCGCTGTGATTTCTACGTCTACGAGACATCCTGAAGATAATTTGAGATTGGTCTTGCGGTAGTCATACAAAGGACAAGTCTTTGTGTTCTCCTCCTTTGACAGGTCTGGTAGATATTAGATGACCCCGGAGAAATGAAAGGCTTGGCTGTCCTGGGCGGGACCTGAGCCAAGGCTCTCGATTTGAGATGTAAGCGACAGCTAGACTGCTCTGCTGCACTCCGTAAAATTCATAGGAGAACGGTCAAAAAGGAAGTGGAAGGGCGAACTCCTGATGGCTGCATGAAAGCTGGATAGTAAAGATCTACCGTACTACACTCCTGTTCTTGGGAATGGTGTTCGAACTGAAGACGCTTGTCAGTTCATCCGGAACGAGCGTTCGGACAGATTAAGGCGGACAAGCGAATCGAATACGAGAAGGAATGAAATGGAAGGTGAAACGCCGCTTATTGTCGTCATCGTCGTTATGTGCGGGGAGAGTGCGAGAACTGGTCGGGATAGAGAGCGAAAGTGAGTTCTGGGTGAGAGACCGCTCTCGCTCGTCGTCGAGTGACCATCTCATCGTCGTCGTTCAGATCGTTTCGGGTCGTTTCCAGAGCGAGAGAGAACGCTCTCCATCTGATTCAGGCAGGAGATTACTGAGACTGGTTGATGGGCTGGCAGAAGCGTCGACGACAGCGGCCGCCGACGATGAAAAACGACGATGTTTGATTTGAGAGTGCCCGACGGTGCTGGGCTGGGCTGGGCTGAAGCGGTCGAAGCTTCAGCTGCAGCAGCGAATCGTACTATGCAGCCGCGGACGATGGCAGCGGCGGCGGCGTGCCGGTCGGCCGGGTCCGACGGCCGAGTGGAGCAGCGAAAAACATCGTGACGACGTCGACGACGCGACCACAACCACGACGCCGTCGCCGACGGCTGCGTGCGTAATGGAATCGCTGCTGCTGGCGTCGGCCAGCGAACCGATTTGTAAACAGTCGTGAAGAGCAGCGGACACGTGGACGCGCAGACCGACACGGAGCAGCGCGAAAAAGTCGTACTCGATGCACTTTTCCAGAGCACGAAGCAGCGTCTCGAGCGGATTCCTTTGCCTAGGGGGCCTTAATTAATAGGCGAGTCACCCTCGCTTTGAAGAACAGGAGAAAATGAGGAGTAGGATGTACTTCTGTTCCGGCGACGGAAGAGGCAGAAGTTCTTGGGTTTATCCACCGCCAACCGCCGTTGCCTATGAAGAATGAAGGCTAAAAGGGTGCGCCACGCATTCTACTTCTACGGGATGTTGTGAAGCCAGTTTGAAAGCGTATTTGGCCTCTTCAGGGCACGGTAAAGCAGCCGGAGGCGCCACCTATCGCGTGCACTCCAATCCAAGTTCCTGGTTCGGATTTCCCACCCAGGCCAACCAAGCTTTTCATCCCCTCGGGGGACGGTGAATTGACACCAGACTCTGGAAAGGTTAATGCGCTGACTTCTCCATCGACTGGCCGCCGCAAGTCATTGTGGAGACAGATTTATTTATTTATTTATTTATTTATCCATGACGTGGACTAAGGCCACACGTGAAATTACTGAGGGCTATAACAAAATGCTCAAATAAAGGATAAAGAACGGCGTTACTCAATCCCTTTTGGGATGCGCCACGCATTCTACTCCTACGGGATGTCGTGGAGGCGACATGAATGCGTATTTGGCCACACAATGACTTGCGGTGGCCAGCCAATGAACAAGTCAGCGCTCTATCCTTCCCAGACAAGTCTGGTACCAATTCACCGACCTCGAAGGGATGGAGGGCTTGGTTGGCCTAGGCGGCAAATACGAACCAGGAACCTGGTATCGGGTGCAGGCGACAGTCGGCGCCTCCTCCGACTGCGCTACACGCGCCCAATGCTCAAATACTCAGTCAAAAACAAATACAACTGAAGGAACTCACTGTACGCGAAAAAGTAGTGTCTTTAAGCCATGCAAAGATAGACCTATGACTTGATTTGCACTCAAAATGTGATTGAACTTTCTCAAACATCTGTAGGTGAAGATACAGAATCGCATTCGAATCGCCTCCCCGACATCTTGCAGAAGTAGAATGCGTGGCTCATTCCAGAAGGACTTAGTGACACCGCCCTTTGTTATCTTATCTTTATTCACTTGGCCCATACATTGAGTTACTGTGGCCAGCCGACTGAAAAAGTAAAGGATAAAAGGATAAAGGACGGCGTTACTCAATCCCTTTTGGGATGCGCCACGCATTCTACTTCTATGGGATGTCGTGGTGGCGAGTTGAATGCGTATTTGGTCATACAATGGCTTGCGGTGGCCAGCCGATGAACAAGTCAGCGGGTACTTATGAAGCAGAGGGCCCGTGCTGCCGTGGGGCTGCCAGGAAACATGTTAACGCGGCAACCCACGGCACCCGAGGACGGGTGCTTCATAAGTACCGGCCCCGTGGTGCCGTGGGTTTGCCGCGTTAACATGTTTCCCGGCAACCCCACGGCACCACGGGCCCTTTGCTTCACAAGTACCAGTCAGCGCTTTATCCTTCTCAGACGAGTCTGCTACCAACTCACCGACCTCAGAGGGATGGAAAGCTTGGTTGACCTGGGCGGGAAATCCGAACCAGGAACATGGTATCGGGTGCAGGCGACAGTCGGCGCCTCCTCCGACTGCGCTACACGCGCCCTGATGAATACTGACTTTTATCCTTCCCAGTTAAGTCTGGTACTAATTGACCGACCCCTGAAGCATGGAAGGCTTGGTTATCCTAGGCATAAAACCCGAGCCGGGAACCTGGTGTCGCGCACGCCACAGCAGGCACCTCATCGGACTGTGCTACTACGTGTCCCTTGGAAGGTCTTACATTGTTAAAGAACAAAAAATATACAGGTCACCGCTAGTTATCCCTTGGTTGGATGCACCGTGAACTCTTCTCCTACAGGAGGGATCCTCCTGTGAATGTAGTTTGAAGGTATTCGGCCTTCCCCACTCCTTGCTTTGATACTTCCCAAGCAAGCCTGATGCTAACCGTTCCCATTCCTGGAGGAATGGAAGATTTGAACAAAAAAAAAAATCGGTCCAAGGTGCTGCTGCACGCCTCCATGTGCTTTTAGGCTAACATAGTGGTGAATTGGGAGCGTGATAACGTAGTCGGTTGAGGATCTGGATGCCGCATGCACCCGACACCAGCTCCGGGTTCGGATTTCCCGTCCAGGCCAACCAATCCTTCCATACCTCCGGGGTCGGTGAATTGGAACCAAACTTGTCTGCGAAGGATTAAACACTGACCTATTCATCGGCTGGCCACCGTACAAATCAATCTATAAGTCGAATAAGCTCATGTATCGCAGCCGGAAAAGCTGCCGGGTGCCGCGTGCACCCAATACCAGGTTGCTGGTTCGGATTCCCCGCCCAGGACATCCATACGTTTCACCCCTTCGGGGCCGGTGAGTTGGGTGAAAGACTTGTCTGGAAAGGATAAAGAACTGACTTGTTCATCTGCTAACCAGCTTAACCAAATACTGATTGAGATCGTCTCAGTGACATCGAGTAGAAGTAGAATGCGTGGCGCATCCCAAAGGGGATTGAACGCAGTCATTTATTCTTGTTTTATAGGCCAGCATACAAGGTGCCCTGACGATATCCCCAGGAAGTAGAATGCGTGGCGTATCCGGCAAAGGAACTGACTAACGCCGATCTTTATCCTATCTTTAGAGTGCTGAAATTTAAGCAGAGCTCAAGGAAATGGAACCGTTGTTACACCATGGCAATGTCAGGTAATGCTTCAATTTCTACCCTCTACCCATATAATCCTGGGTAAAGTGATTCATGAATCTGGCCTCAGGATGCCAAACACTCGCTACCCAAGTACAGGAGATACGTCACCCACAATCTCCATCCACCCTGGCTTCCCTGCCTTTTTATCGCTTTGGACATCCTTAGAGGCGATCAGGGCCCGTATTCATCAAGCAATGGGTATAGGTAGAGATACCGCAAGGGAATCGTACCCACTACCAGGCGTGGGTAGTGGGTACGATTCGTATTCATGAAAGGAATCAAGGGTAAGGTACAACTAGGCCTTTCGCGAAAACAGGGGCCGGATTCATCAACGACTAACCAGCGGGTATAGGGGGTAGATATACCCACGATGAAGCCTGCGTCTCTGACTCTTGCCTTATCTCTACCTGACTCTTATCTTATCTCTACCCCTTATACCCCGCATATGTACACACGGGTTTAATTGTTGATGAATCCGGCCCCAGATGATCTCACTGGAGCGCCATTTTGTCAATGGGACGAGCATGAGTCGCGGCTATACGGATGTACTCACAACGATCGGCGAGTTTTCTCTACCCACTGATACACCCAAATTTGGCGGGTAAGGTTTATCATGAATCGTGGGTATGTCCACATCGTGGGTATGTCTACCCCTATACCCAGCATGCCCGTGGGTATGAGCGTTGATGAATCCGGCCCCAGAAGACCACTAGGGTTCACCGTGCTGACTAAAAGTGGTTTGTTGGAGCTGAACGCTGTCGTCAGCCACGGCGGCAGTGCCAAGCACTGCGGCACTAAAATAGCCGGCGAGCGCTGACTGAGCAGAGAGCGCCCAAAGAACCCCCTCCTCCTCCGACTAATGGAATGCCGTGAACACAAAGAATTGGAATGAGAAATGGCCGGGAATATGTGATTGGGTTTTGTCAGCTTTAGCTACTACCTCTCATTGCGGTTGTCAGTTTCCCGCCGAATAGCCCGATTATCTCAACGTTGGGGGTGGAATTCGTACACGTTTTCGTCGAGAACGGTCTGATATGGGAGCAGAAGTGCAGCCGTAGAGATAACACTATCACACGTGGGCAACTGGAAAGGAAACCGTGCTGGGAAAGACATTAGAGGCATGGCTGGAAGAACGGCTAGTGAACCTCTAGCACATAGTTCCAGCTAGGGAACTGGAAGGATGTGGTTTCGGCTGAGGACAAGCGCTGATGGCGCTGAGCTGATTGGAGTCGTAGACGATGCCGAAGAAGCAGATGAGAGGAGAGCAGGATCTAAGCCAGACGATCGTCGTCGTCATCGTCAAGTGCTTGCAAATGGAACCGGTCAGGATTGATTAGCGAACAGGCGAACTAGTTCCACCAGCTATGAAGTCGTCGAGTCCGCCGCATTCCGTATGCAAGGAAAAAGCGCTGCGCTCCGGCCGATGCCGGCTGGTCCAGATCGCCTCGGCATGAGGGCCTCATGAAGCGGCGACTCGAAAGAGAGTAGCAAAAGAGCGGAGGGCTGCTTCGTGAGTAGGAGGGTGATAGATTCCTCCGTTTTCTAGTAATTGTGATAGATCTACCAGGTATTACATACTCCATGCAAGTCAATTTCATATCTAGCATTCCTTATAAGCTGTTTCGCAATGTATTCTGTTCAATTCATTATCACTAGGCTGATCCAATGCATTTGCAGGAACATCTGTTTATCATGTTTATCTCTTCTTCACATACCAGCCGGCTTCACCTGTTTAGCCTCTATGAAAGAAGCCGGGTGAATCTGAGAGTCGCCTTTTTTGGTACATGTTGCGAATATGGGCAGCATTGGAAAGTGAGAACGCACCAGAGAACTCATAACCAATTAGAGCATTGAACAAGCCAATCAGGTCACTGACCGTGCATGTTCCCTGAGAATGGTGCCTCTTTTTGGTGCAGCCTGATTGGCGAGCGCATTCCTACCTATCCATACTGCCCACATTCACGACTAAGACCTCTTTTTTAGTTATTAAATTTAGTTTGTTTCTTGTTTTAGAGACAAATGTTTAATTACCCAAGTTTGAGGTACCTCCGAGTCGAGTCGCTCAAAACCCGCCTAGCCAACGATGCAACTACAACGATACTCACTAACGGCAAAGGGAAAGAGCTTGTTCGAGAGGTTAAGGTTCTGACATCCCAGAAGGGCCGAAAGCTGGAGGCCTACCGTTTTCACAGTTTCCCATTTAGGTGGCATACACACATGTCTGAGGGGCATCAACAGTCTGTGTGCCCGCAGTCGAAATCAGAACTCCATGAGTATTTATTTATTTATTTATTTATTTAAACTTATTACAGCGCCAGAGTAGTATAATTTATTGGAAGATTAAAAGGACATCTATAAGAAGTAGAAGAAATTCATTAGAATAGCCACAGAACTTGGTATAGTTTTTGCACCAACAGAATAGAGGGCAAGCTGCTCCATCAGAAGTTCGGAAGCAGAATACCTTGTCTGATTCATCTAGGATGGTCGTTCCTGTAGTGCGACTACATAATATAAGAGAGGATATACCTCCTATATGCCTTGCCCAGAGGGAATCCTTTAGTGCAGTTTGCTGAGGCTTGTCTTTTGCATTGTCTGTCGATGTTCAAGGAACGGATCCTGCCAGGCTAACCAAATGTAGTCTTTGTTGCAAGTTAATAAATAGACCAGACAAGGATTCAAATTGCCTCCACGACAGCCGAAAGTAGAAGTAGAATGCGTGGCGCATACCAAATAGAGATAAATTTACCTTCATCCTTCCTATACGTGCCTCAGAACAAAAATGAGGTTGTTGAGCGTGAGAAGTATTCACGACTCCAGACTAGACTGGGCTTCTACAGAAGAAAAATCGATTATGGATTGAGATGGATAGACACCAAAGTAGCTTATGGATTTCCGAAACACATTCGGAAGATAAATGTCCAAAGTTCATGGATAAAGTAATTTCATGGGTAGACGAAGAATGTGCTCTATTTTTGTGCGCTCTAAGGAACAGAGAATAAGCTACTTCATCGGAAGTTCGGAATGGTGGATACGTGCACTCCGTCCAAGTTCTTAAGGTCTTTGTTGGTCCAGATCCAGAACGCCGTCGTCCTCTGTACCACCGAGCAGGAAACCCATCAAGAAGGGTGGAATGAACTCTCTCATCAAGAGCTGAACAGGAAGAGTACGAACTCTTATCTGGAGGACTGGACTACCGAGAAGGTAATAGTTGGCTGAAGGAGGATATGGCAGGTGTTTCCCTAAACGTGCATCACGCATCTATGTAGGAAACGAACTCAGAATCTCCACAACCGATTTCCACGCGAACTCTTCAAGCAGCTCCATGAGCATCAAAAAGATTCAGTGAGGCATGTGCAACAAAAAACAACTATTGTACCATATACTCTAAAGTTGAAAGCACAGCTAGGATCCTACAATCGAAACGTTAGAAACTTATCGTTGTGCCCATGACTTCGAAGGGTTCGAAGGGAACAAACTCATACTGAAAGATGAGAATCATCAGAGGCTCACCAGTCCAATAACGGAAGCTGTATCGACACATCAATACTCCAGTAGTCCTGTCAGAGGTAGCACTAAAGGGAGCATTGAGAAGCATCCAGTGAATCGCTGAGGATCTTGTTTAGATGGCCTAGGCATACTCGAAAGGAATTCAGCACGTAAGGGACAATACAACCGGTTCCAGATGCCAGAGTAGCAGGTGTACGGTACTTCCTGCAGCAAGGAGCGCGGGATCTCCCAGACGAAATGAATGGAGTGATAGACGAGTGCAGTTTGCATAAACCAGAAGTGGTCTCCAGGACCGCCAGACGACATTTGAGAAGGCCCTACTCATTTCCGCAGGAAGAATGTGCAGAGTTGTGGCTTTCGGGCAGGACGGAAGTCCGTTAAGACTATGTTGTGGGGATACTTCTGTACTTAAATCTAGGCTAGGACTAGGTCAGGAACAGGAATCTGAAGAAAGTTGTCTAGTTATCTCACCATCGATTTAGTTTTAGCGATTCTGCCAATGAGGGTTATACGTCTTCAGGAGGAAGCTGACGAGGTCAGTGGAGTACGGGAAGAGGTGGCGGAGGTCTGAATATCTCAACGATGGACTACTTATGGCGGAGGAGTACACTGTCCTTTCTGCACTAAACAGGGAAGTATATGTTACTTGATCAGTTGTTCTAGGAAGTTAGGAAAGAGTATGGGTAAGAAGTGATAAAGTGAGCAAAAAAGAGAAGATTACCGCCGTTTTCATGGCCTTCAGAAGGTACCACCCTATGTCACTGAGGCGAAGAAATAAGGTGAGATAAATGAGGATAGAGGACGGCGTTACTCAATCCCTTCTGGGATGCGCCACACACCCCACTTGTCGGGATGACGTGGAGGCGATTTGAGTACGTATTTGTAAACAGATCAGCGCTTTATCCTTCCCAAACAAGTATGGTACCAATTCACGGATCCTGGAGAGATGGAGAGTTTGGTTGGCTTGGGCGGGAAATCCGAACCAGGAACCTGGTATGGGGTGCACTAGGCGGCCAGCACCTCCACCGACAGAGCTACACGTCCTTAAATAGGATAGAACAGTAGGCTATTAAGAACTACAGTGAATTCGTCGCAGGACTGAGGCATATTTTGCAAAGGTTGGGAACCAGTCAGAAGTGGAGGAGAAATATGCAAATCTGACCTATGCAATGACTTGCAGTGGCCGGCCGACAGATAAGCCAGTGTTTTTTCCTTCCCCACAAGTCTGGCGCCATGGAACTAACCCCAAGGGGATAGAAGCATCGGATAGCTTAGGCGAGACATCCGGGCCAAGAAACTGGAACGAGCACACGCGGCAGTGGGCGCCTTCTCCGACTGCGCTACCTCGTGCCCATCTTCTAGAATATACGACCTCTTCTAGAGTATGATAAGTCGTGTTCATTTCTCGCGAAATTAACGGCAAACTGGAAGAGGTCCGAAACAGCCTCAAGAGGAAACTTAACTCTTCAGCAGGATGTTAGGAATTCAGTTTCTCGGTACACTGCCCTGGAAGTCAAGAATTACTCGGCTAGAATTTTGGCTCGGGATCCGGACTAAGAACCTGAAGAGGACGGTGTTATTCAGTTCCTTTTTGGATACGCCATATATTCTGTTTCCACGACATGTCGTAGAGGCAATTTGAACGCAAATTTAGCCCAGACTACCTGCAGTGGCCAGCCGACAGAGAAGCCAGTGTTCTTCACTTCTTGGCAAGTCTTTTGCCGTGCAACCGGTCCAAGAAACTGGAACGGAACGCACAAGGCAGTCGGCGCCCTCTCCGACTGCGCTACTAAGCGCCCATCTACCAGAATACACGATTCGAGATCAACGGTGCCTCCTTCGACTACACTACAATGCGCTCGGTCAGGGAGAATGTACCTAAAGAGGAGGTGCAGACAGTGTTTTGCTTATCGCTCCTCACCTGAGCTTTCAAGGGAACCCAATTGCTTTAAAAGGTGAAAGCCTTCAGGTATTAACTGGTCAGGGGTAATGGGAAGAAGGAGAGGAATTGGTCTTCGCAAACTAGAACTCGAGCTGATGCGGTAGAGAGAGCAGAAGCCGGCTGAGGCAGAACTCTGGATAAACCAGTAGGTGAGCAGGCGAGGGTGTCACGGACTGACACCGGAGCAAAAAGCAAGCGACGTGCCCCATTGCCAGAGCTGAAGAGGCTAATGGAATCAGCCCGTAAGAAAAGCCAGACGTCCGAAGATGCCGTTCGAGCGCCGAATGGGCGTCGTGCAAGCGAAATGAGGAGCGGCGGCAGCGGGCGCGGCGCCGCTTTTCGGAGCCGGCGTGAGACCGACTATTGCGTAACGGCTGGCGCGAAGCAAGACCGACTGGACTGGCGCAATTCGGACGGCGAGAGACCGACGGCGCAGACGGCTGTGTCGACGGCCGAAGCCCGAGAGAGCGCCCCGAGCGCCGTAGAGCGCCGGACGACGCGACACTGGTCATCTCGTCGCGCCGTCCGATTGCGCAAGCACAGCAATGCAGTGTTAATGAGAGTGTAATCGCCCCTGCGCCCCTCCGGGCGGAGCTGGCTGCAGCGGTGTCCGTCCGTCCGTTCGGCTGTGGGTGTAGCAATCCGCCTGGTTTCCACGGCGATGAACCCTTGGCAAAAGCCGGCCGGCCGGCCGTCCTTCCGGCCGCTTCTCGGAGTGCAATCTCGCTCAGTGCTCCCGTTGAGGCCAGCCGGCTCGTGTGCACTTAGAGTGCACCAGCGGCGAGGGAGCTCTGAACCTCGGGGACTCTGCGGGGATCACTGCCGTCTCCGAGAGCACCTGGAGTAGTCGACAGCAGTCCTTGGACCATTGTCGAGACAAGCCATGGCTTCGAGATTTGTCGGTTCGGTCCCTATACCCTCTTGGGGCCGTAGGGTTCATCAAGCAGTGGGTATAGGCGAAATACCGTAAGGAATCGTACCCATTACTCGAAGTGGGTAGCGGGTACGATTCGTATTCATGGAAGGATTCAGTGGTAAGGAACTATGCCTCTCGGCTGATCTCACTGGAGCGTGATTTTGTCAATCGGGGGCCGGATTCATCAACGACTAACCCGCGGGTATAGGGGGTAGAGATACCCACGATGAAGCCTGCGTCTCTGACTCTTGCCTTATCTCTACATGACTCGTATCTTATCTCTGCCCCTTATACCCCGCATATCCATGGGTTTAATTGTTGATGAATCCGGCTCCGGGTGCAGAACTTTTGCGGGTATGCGGATATACCCACGACGATCATTGAGTATTCTCTATCCACTGATATACCCACGTTGTGGCGGGTAAGGCTTATCATGAATGCCTCATCGTGGGTACGTCTACCCCATATACCACGCATACCCGCGGGTATAAGCGTTGATGAATCCAGCCCCTGGACACCGATATCACTCACATTTAAAACCGGAAGACGCGTAGTACCTCAAGCTGCTTCTTATGTTGGATAGGAAGAAGAGCCGCGTTAGTCGACCCCTTTACGGGATACGCCACGCATTTTACTTCTACAGGATAAATACGACGATTTGACGATGATGTCTGCGCAAGCGTGTAGAAGGTTGGTCACTGATGACCCGGGAATTTCTCGATGACTGGATACTATTGGTGTTGCACAGCTTGATTTATAAAAAGGGTGTCTTTTCGTGTCACACATTGTTGTTGTTTACTTTAACGCTAGATCTTGGTCTATGTCTTAATAAATAAGTAAATACCGTGGGAAATGCGCATTTGGGCTAGAGAACGCCTTGTAGTGATCATCCTAATGGCAATTCAGAGCTTAATCCTTCCCAGACAAGTCTGGTACGAATTCACCGATCCCTGAGAAGTAAAAGGCTTGATTGGCCCAGACGAGAAAACCAAACTAAAAACCTTGAATCGGAGTGCTCGCGCCTACTGCGCTTACGCGATGGATGTATGAAAACCCTGAGCGGACGGTGTGATGCCCTTCGTGCCACTCGAGTGATAAGGATAATTGGAGCACTCTGGCACGCGATAGGGTCGAATGGAGTCTTTGCTGGTGGCGTTTTGAGCAAAGTGATGGTCGGCGGGGCGACAGGCAACAGGCGCATTCAATCCATCTCGACTGTTTTAGTTTTAATCTCTGCCGGGGATTCACGAGGTCCGAACCCGTGCCCTCTGCTCTAGGTACGTTCGACTACCAGGTTCGCAAGGGACTGGATAATTCTACTCTCCCAGTAGGGTTCAAACTGTTCCCCTGAGGGGAGCAGAAGTTAGCATTACATCATTCCTTGCTCCTAGTGTATACGGGCATTGGTAGCGCAGTCAGGAGAGGCGCCTGCTGTCACGTGAACCAGATTCCAGAATTTTGGTTCGGAGTTCTGGTGCAGTCCAATCAAGTTTTCCATCATTATTTAATAAAGGATAAAGGACGGCGTTACTCAATCCCTTTTGGGATGCGCCACGCATTCTACTTATATGAGATGTCGTGGAGGCGACTTGAATGCGTATTTGGCCATACAATGACTTGCGGTGGCCAGCTGATGAACAAGCCAGCGCTCTATCCTTCCCAGACAAGTCTGGTAGCAATTCACCGACCCCGGAGGTATGGAAGGCTTGGTTGGCCTGAGCGGGAAATCCGAACCAGGAACCTAGTATCGGGTGCACGCGACAACCGGCGCCTCCTCCGACTGCGCTACACGCGTCCCAATGAAAAATACTGACTTTTATTCTTCCCAGACAACTCTGGTACCAATTCACCGACCCGGAGGGATGGAAGGCTTGGTTGGCCTGAGCGGGAAATCCGAACCAGGAACCTGGTATCGGGTGCAGGCGACATTCGGAGCCTCCTCCGACTGCGCTACACGCGCCCATTAAGGATACATAAAGGATAAAGGACGGCGTTACCCTATCCATTTTTTGATGCGCCACGCAGTCTACTTCTACGTGATGTCATGGAGACGACTAGAATGCGTATTTGGCCATGCAACTTGACTTGCAGTAATGTCTCAGAGTAACGGCTTAGAGGTGCGCTTCCTCCTTGTTCGACACCGAAAGGTGGGGTCCCATTCCTATTCGGGAAGCAATCATTGTGTGACTTACTCTGCAGTGCTACGTCGTAATTGTAGAGAACAAGTCCGTGTTCCCAGGCAAATCTGGCACCAATTCACCGACTCCTGGGCGAAGGCTCGGCTGGCCTGGGCGGGAAATCCTACCAAGAACCTGGTATCGGTTGCACACGATAGCCGGCATCCTTCGATTGCGCTTCCACGCGCCTATACGTCATATTTAGCAGGATAAACAGTGACCAAGAAACACTAGAGGAATGTAGACGAGTCAAGGAGACGCCAAGGCGTATGGCTGGGAAAAATTGTCATAGAGGGCAAGGGAAAACAGCGGCCATAAAGGGTACTCAGTCGTTAGCTGCCTATGTTCGGCTTGCGGAATGTTTTCACACAAAGCGGTGCCAGAGACCTGTTTGCTTTTCCACCTTCATTTCCACCGAGCGTTCGTTCTGTGCGCAAACACACACACCATCACCACCGTCGAGGCATTTTCTGGTATTCCGGTCGACGAAAACAGACCAAAATAGCAGTGCCGCACGTGGTGACGGGCTACACCGCGACGACGGGAGACATTTCATGGGGATTCGTACCTTTCACGCCTCCATATGTTCATCGGAAATGTCGCCCCACATGTTGCGCGAAACCGCGCCATGCCTATAAATCATCTCTGCGCATCGAAGAGCTGGACGGACTTCTCCGGGGAGACAAAGGCGACGGGGCCCAGATGAGTTCCAACGAATATTGCATCTACCATCATTATGGTCCAACTCTGGAAACCATAGAGAATAAGGATCTATCCTAGTCGAGAAGGGGCAACCGTAAAGTGCAAGTTTTGCGTGTCATTCTCTGCCACAGAACCACTTCACCTGATTTTATTAAACGAAAGCCCTCGCATCCTGGGACAGCAGCTGAAACTCTCGTAGAAGACCCGAAAATCACTGAGTCGAATACAGTACCGCTCATCTTAATTTCATCGTTGGAGATGTCTGACCAGGATACTATCTCAACGGTAGGTCGGAACAGCGCAAATGTTGTATATGGGCAGAACCGCCTCTCTCTGGGTAGTAACAAACTGCAGGTATCTCGACCCCAATGCAACTCTGCGCAGAGTTAGGGGTGACGGAAGTCGCGGGTTGGCGCCCTGTTGATTCACGTGCTCCACAGCTGACGGGCGCGCGCGGGATGAGGGCTCGTATCGCGGCTAAGCGCACTGCTCAGGTGGCGTAGTAGGGAAGAGATCGGGCTCGTAAACGCGGGGTCGGGGGTTTGGATCCTGCAGACTGCGTTTGTTTTGCACTTTTGCAAAATCCATGTTTATCATATAGGTAATCCATCTAGGGGTACTATAGTGTGTTATAGAGCATGTTTACATATAACATACCACCCATACAGTTAACAAGGCTGGTCCAGGCAGAGTCACCGATTTCGCTGAAACTTCGTCTAGGGAGGTTATTTGGGGTGCTGATCACGAATCTGACATCCGTTTTTCACGATTCTGTCTCTACCTGCCGTCATCGGCAGAAACTTTAAGAATGTAATCCTGTGCCTTCCTGTATCTATATTATTCAGCCGAATCGTGAAAAACGGATGTCAGTTTCGTGATCAGCACACCAAATAACCCCCCTAGACGAAGTTTCAGCGAAATCGGTGACCCTGCCTGGACCACCCTTGTTAACGGTATGGGTGGCCTCCGACCGAATCGTGAAAAACGAATGTCAGATTCGTGATCAGCACCCCAAATAACCCCCTTAGACGAAGTTTCAGCGAAATCGGTGACCCTTTCTGGACCACCCTTGTTAACGGTATGGGTGGTCTCCCACCGCATCGTGAAAAATGGATGTCAGATTCGTGATCAGCACCCCAAATAACCCCCCTAGACAAAGTTTCAGCGAAAAAATTCTTTGACCGAAGTCTTGTCGGTGGAGTCGGAACTTTTTACTAGTGCCACCAAATATCTATCGTTACATAACTATAGCTTCACACAAAATAGGCTTAAAATAAGTGACACACAGAAGTGAACATTTTAGCTAATCTGTAGTTTGAAGCATATGTTATACGTAAACGTGCTCTATAACACACTATAATACCCATAGGTGGATTACCTATATGATAAACATGGATTTTGCAAAAGTGCAAAACGAACGCTGTCTGCAGGATCCAAACCCCCGACCCCGCGTTTAGGAGCCCGAGCTCTTCCCTACTACGCCACCTGTGCACTCCGCTGAGCCGCGACACGAGCCCTCGTCCCGCGCGCGCCCGTCAGCTGTGGAGCACGTGAATCAACAGGGCGCCAACCCGCGACTTCCGTCACCCCTAACTCTGCGCAGAGTTGCATTGGGGTCGAGATACCTGCAGTTTGTTACTACCCAGAGAGAGGCGGTTCTGCCCATATACAACACTTGCGCCGTTCCGACCTACCGTTGAGATAGTATCCTGGTGAGTCCAATGATGGCTCTCTCTTTTTCTCGTCGGAAAACGCCCTCTGCCCTCGCTACGATCTGAAAGTGAATCCAGTGAAATCGGCGTGGAGAAATGTGCCGCCGAATGAGGTCACTGGACCAGTTTACGCGAGATCGGGGCGAAAGGTCCGCGTGCAGATAATGGGCTATTTAGCTCAATATTTCGAGAAACTAACAGGTGCCAGGAATGTTACCCTTTTCTTCTAAGTCCCTGTACTAAGTCGAGTATTCGAACAAAATCCTAGTGGATAAATAAAGGGTAGAGGACGGTGTTACTCAATCCCATTTAGGATGCGCCACGCATTCTACTTCTATCGGCTCTCGGAGGCGATTTGAATGGTCATAGGATGGCCTGCGGTGGCCAGTCGACGAACAAGTCAGTGCTCTGTCCTTCACAGACAAGTCTAGTTCC
Organism: Heligmosomoides polygyrus polygyrus; assembly: GCA_947396885.1. Classification (NCBI taxonomy): domain Eukaryota; kingdom Metazoa; phylum Nematoda; class Chromadorea; order Rhabditida; family Heligmosomidae; genus Heligmosomoides; species Heligmosomoides polygyrus. The sequence continues at coordinate 96,429,144 of OX377202.1, forward strand.
AATTCACAGATCCCGTAGGGATGGAACACTTAGTTTGGCCTGGGTGGAAAATGCGAACCAGAAACCTGATATCGGGTCATGAGACAGCCGGTACCTCCTCCGACTGCGCTACTAAACAAAATCCTCCAGAAATTGTTGTTCTTCAAGGGCTTATGCTAACGAGAGCAGGGATGTCGAAATAATCTACTCAGATGTGAATTATGCCTAACGTCACTGGAGTGAAGTGGCGTGTAGCGCACTTGGTAGGAGGCGTAGGCTGCCGTTTGTCTGGGGAATCGATTTTTGGAGGGAGGGGGGGGGGTCGTCCAGTCCAGCCAAGTCCTCCCGATTTCCGTAACCTTAATCTAATACCATACGTTTCTGAAGGATAAGGTATAGAGAGGTCCATCAGCTGGTCAGCAGAAGTTTACATATAAAGGAAATAACGATGAGGAAACGGCGTCGTTAGTCAATCCCTATGTGGTGTAGGCCACGCATTCTACTTCTGCTTGATTTCGGGAGGCAACTTTTACCCGTATTTAGCCTTGCGGAGGCCGGCGGATGGAAAAGTCGGTATTTTCTCCTTCCCAGTCAAGCCTGGCACCAATTCACCGACCGCGGTGGGATGGAAGGCTTAGTTGTCCTGTGTGGGAAACCCGAACCTGAACCTTGAATCGGAGCACCTCTTTCGACTGCGCTACCTGAGGGGAAAATACGCCCTGAAAGTGCTATCCCGTAGAAGTGGATTCATGGACAAAGGACGGTGTTACTCAATCTAAACTACAAATAATTATTTAGGCACCCGAATTCAAGCCGCTTCCACGAGATTTTGCAGAAGTAGAATGCGTGGCGCATTCTGCAAAACGATTGACTAACGCCGTTTCCTTTATTATCCTTTTCTTTCTCCTTCAAAATTACGTAAAGGGAAATGAATGACACACTTCCTAACGACATTGTTTACCCTTTAAGGACAAATAAGGGCAAAGGACGACGGTAGTCAATCCCTTTTGGGATGCGCCACGCCTTCTGCTTTTACTGGATGTCGTGGAGGCGATTTCAGTGCTTATTTGGTCATACAATGACTTGCGATGGCCAGACCTGATGACAAGTCAGCGCTTTACTCTTCCCAGACAAGTCAGGTACCAATTCACCGATCCCGGAGGGATGGGAGAATTGGTGTGCCTGGGCGGTGAATTCGAACCAAGAACCTACTATCGGGTGTACGCGCCAGCCGGCATCTCCACCTACTGCGCTACTCGCGCCTTATGAGTTCATGGAGCTTTCCAAAAAGGATTGATTACCACGGACCTTTTTCCCTTTAATTACCTTACATGAAAGATAATTATCTTGTGATTAACTATCTTACATCTGTATCTCTATAGATGCGTGGCAGCTTGATCGGAGGAGGCGTCGGCTGGCGCGTACACCCCGAATCGAAGATGTTGGTTCGGTTCGCGCACAGGTCAAAAGAACCCTCCATCTTTCCGAGGTCGGTGAATTGGTACTATGAAGGACAGAACCCTAATGTGTACAACGTCTGACCAGCACAGTTGATTGTACAAGCCAAACGCGTACAAAACTGCTCCTCGACATCCTGCAAAAGTAGGACACATGGCTTATCCTTGACTAACGAACAGTGCAGCCTTTATTTTTTATGCTTAATGTACATAATGGGAGCGTAGTAGCACCGTCGGAGCCGGCTGTCGCGTGCATTCGATGTCGGGTTCTTGTTTCGGAATTTCCGCCCAGGCCAGCCAAGCCCCTCCATTCCTCGACGAATTGGTACCAGACTTGTTTGGGAAGGACAAAGCGCTGGCTTGTTTATCGGCTGACTACCGTACGTCATTATGTATCCAAATAAGCATTCGTATCGCTCGTATACCATTCGTATTCCACGACTGCTCGTAAAAGTAGAATGAGTGGCGCATTCTAAAAGGGACTGAGTAACACCGTCCTTCATCCTTTTAAATGTGTTATACAAAGGAACCATGTTGTGAGCGAAATGCAAAGTTTGTGGACGGTATACGAAGTGTTTTCCGAATAGAGAACTGCGGAAGCGAAAATAATGGCCGTTCTGAGTAGCCAGTGCGTTCAAGGCCAGTGCTCATTAGTCGAATTGGACTTCATTATGCGCCCGCTTCGTTTGCAGCTGAGGCATATATAGCCAAACTCTCCCGTCGGATTGGATCCTGCGATGGTCTAACTGATCGTTTTACCCATTCTAAGGCGTCAGAGAGCTAGCGGACATGTTTTGGAACAATTGGTCTGCTCGTAGGGTCTCCTCCAAGGAGAATACGGTAGAATTTCTTCTACGAGGTCACAAAGAAGTGGGACGTTCAGACGTGATTCTTTTCGATCCTAGTTAATCAGTGAGTCATCGCAGTTGTCATCCCAAGAACTCCTTGACAGTATGACCCATGGATGACCCACCGGACAGCTATGGAGGAGGGATAGAGGCAGAAGAGGTTGCAGGCTGCAGACTGCTTCACACGAAGTGACGAATCGCCTGCAGAAGAGTGACGGACGGCGACGGCTTCCATTGCGCACGATAGTAACGTCGCATGGCGTGCTAGTGGACGGCGGCCGCATCGGAATGTGATATGCGCTGTCCGACGGCCGTTGTCGAATTCATGCACGCGCACGCGCACGAAGAACGTCGGCCGCTGTCTGGCGCCTCCGGCCGCCGCAGCGCTTCTCGTGCTCGCCGTCGCTGCTGCAGGCTCGCCCAGCACGCGCTGACCACTCGCTCCGTCGGCTGACCGGCGGCGCTTCTCCGCCAGACGGCTACTCTCCGGCCCACGGCTCTCTCCGGCCGGCCAGCCGGCCACCGCTGCCCACATTTCGACTGACCGTCGGCGCTGAATATGCGCGCTTCAGCTGACAGCCGTCTTTGTGCGAGTCGGCGGCGACGGCGGCCAGTTCGATAGCGACGCATAATTTGTGCAGAACTTCAGGGGATGGAGACGTCGACGCGATGCACTGGAGACCAGAGGACTTCACCTAGGGTTATGTGGGCAGAGAGGTGAAACTGAGACATTACCTGGAATTCACAAGGGCGTGGAAGTGGGTGAATAGTGGGGTAGAGTTGCATTTATTTATTTATTTATACCATTTTCACGTCGAATTGGGCACTTTTCTAATCAAAGTGGACACTCTTCAAAGCTAACCTAGGACTTTCAAATCAAAGCGAACTCTCCCAGGTCGAAACGAGATTCTTCTACATTAAACTAGAGACTCTCCAAAAATGTTAGAATAATTGTTCAAAGAAAATTTTAATATAACTTTCTTTGAAGTATTAATTTACTTCCCAGTAGGAGAACACATAGTTTAAAATTTTATAAAAAATCTATATTTGAGGAAAAACAGTGATTTAAAACGTGTTTTGAAAAGCAGGAAGGCGGCCATTTCATATCGCCAAACAGAGATTGCGCCACGCCCCCATCCGAAACTTCGCGACTTCTATTCGATTGACAGCAAAATTTCTGTTTGCATGCAGTTTCACACCTACAAGCGGTGCAACATAAACAATTCTAAAAAGTGCACATTTTCTAACATCTAGCTGCATGTAAGCAGTTTTTACACTATCAATCAAAGAAAAGCTGCGTTGAAGATTGGAGCGCATGGCGCAATACAGTCCTTTGATGCACGACATGATTGTTGCTTTGCTGTGCTTTAACACAAAATTTAATTTTTTCTCAAAAATAAAAATTTTGTACAATTATTTCACTCATTCGGCAGCTGAAGTAAAAAAAATCGAAAAAAGTTATTCTAAGTTCTCCTTGAACAGAAATTTATTCCGGCCACATTGGAGAGCATTTATTACAGTTTAACCTTAAGAAGCTCGTCTCGATTTGGAAGACGTGCAATTTGATTTCAAAGTTCATAGGCCAGTTAGAAGGGTGTCCAATTTGAGTGAAAAGTGTCCAATTCGACGTGAAAATGGTATATTTATTTGGAGGTTCAAGTCATTTCTTGCACAGAAGAAACAACAACAGAAGACGAAAAAACAACCTCAAAGGAAAACTCAATATGGCCCTGGACGGGGACATACCTTGCTATGAGTAAAATGAGATATAAAATGTTAAAAAAGAAACAATTATCATTGCATAACACATTCTGCTCAATGGACAAACCAACTCTCCCAGGGAAGCCTCGAGGATACTCCAGCTGTTGCCAGCTTCTTGAAGCCCATAAAGGCATTGTTAGAATGTTCCGACTAAGATGTTTGCTAAAATCAAGAAGCACTCGATTAGGAAAGGTTTTGAGCCTGACCAGAGTTCTATTAGGCTGTCGCAAAATTAATCTGCTTACTTTGAACGCCGCACCTTGTATGTTGATTCACTTTAAACGTAAAGCTCCTTCTGGATTCATCACAGTCCGCCATTAGTTATTTGAATGCCGTTGTGAGGAACAGTTTTTGAATCGGCGCAGTCTTCTTACGTTCAGGAAATTCGGTTTCAGCAAGTGACGCTGTTTCTCAGGACTTTGTAGACTGCAGTAGTCCAAAGATCAAAGTCTGCATGGCTGTTGTCGAAAACAGCTACTTGCTTCAGCTGACCGAGGCGGTGGCTAAGCACCAGCAGCTCAACTGGAAGCTGCAGCGCACTGCTGTCCTTGTGTGTCTGAGTTCAAAACAACCTGTGGAGGATGAAATGCGTTGAGAATGGGGCAGCACCGCTGCTCGTTTTCAAGCGGACGACTCTGATTGGACCCGCTCTAAAGGAGTTCCGTGCAAGAATCCACTTTTTTGTTCAATTTCATTGATAGAACCAAACGTTCAGCGGCCCAGCGGGCGCCAAACTTCTGGTTGGGGGTTTCGCCTCAAACCCCGCGAATAGAACAACCCCAATCTTTTTCCATTTTCCTTTAGGCCTTCCTGTTTTTATGATAGTGAAAACCGGGTTAACATTACCAGACGTTCAACGGCCTGTCGGCCGCCAAAAGTCTGGTTGGGGGCTTTGCCCCAAACCCGGAGAATAGAACATCCGGGGCCGTATGCTCGTCTGCCCCGAGTCTCCCCCGATGGGGGATCGGGGTGTAATGAGATATGCTGATATTGATTGATTCTCCCCCAACGGGGGAGCACGAGCATACGGCCCCCGAACGTCTTCTTGTCCACTTTAGGCCTTCTCTCATTACAACAAAAAAACTGGCTTTGCGCTATAGAATGGTATAGCAGAATACGGTTGGGCAAAATCTTCAAAACTACTCCTAGGCCTCACCCTCTATTGCACTTAGGCGCGATTATTCTTCTAAAGTACTCGTTCTATTTTAATGGTCCTATTACTGGACCCTTTGCTGAACCCCCTTAACTGGTGTTCCCTTTATTGGCTCCTTTACTGGTCCCCCTTGACTGGCCCTTCACTGGTACCCCATTTATTGGTCCCCTTCATTGGACCCCTCCGCCTTCACCGCTCCCCATTGTTGGTCCCACCTTCACTGGTTCCCATTTATTTATTTATTTATTTATACGAGTATGACAACACGCGACGAAATAAACACCACAAGACAACACATTGGTAATAAACACAAAATTAAAAGAAACAGCGAATTAGCGGGTCTTAAGATAACTACCAACGAGCTTTTATATTGGTTAAACGAAGATGGGAAAGTATGTTTTTTTTGGTAAGCATCAAGAATTCAGAACCGTCCCTTTGAGTAAAGAAGGAGGCATGAACACAACTTTTGGCCGTAGAATAATGCATTTGAGATCTACAACCCTTGTGGTGGCGATGTCCGTTCCTCCACGTGGTGCCACTGGAAACTGTTCGCTCTGAGCTAAGCCGATCGCGGACATTCGATTGCAGGCGACAGGCCCTTGTGACACGCCGGCCTACGAAGGCCCATGTCACATCACATGGTGTATGACTGTTCAGGTTTATCGAGATAGTGCTACGGCGTCCGCGGGAGACGACGCGCACTCGCAAAGCCCGGCGAGTGTGGAAAGTATGCGAGGGTCCCTGATGCGAGGACGGCATCGGGGGGCAACTGAGTTAGTCCGAAAGTCCCGTAACGTAAGCAGGACCCGCGTGGCTACGCTGAATGTGGGTACGTTGACGGGCCGCTCGTGCGAGTTGGTTGAAGCACTGGAGCGTAGAAGAGTTGATTTCTGTGCGGTGCAGGAGACGAGGTGGTCCTGCCGCAAGTCAAGGGACATAGGACGAGGCTTCAAGGCCGTTCTATGTGGAAGTCCCAGGACCACCAGTGGTGTCGGAATAATCGTCTCCAAACGATTTCGTGACTCGATTGTAAGCGTCGAGCGTTTTGACGATCGATTGATGAAGATCGTTGTCGCCGTGAAGGAGCGACTCTATCACTTCTTCTCTGCGTATGCTCCGCAGACTGGCTGCTCGGATCAAGCCAAGGAAGAGCTTTGGAGCCTGCTTGATGAGAAGACAGGAGAGGTACCGTCGAAAGATGTCATCATAGTCGCTGGTGACCTCAACGGGCACGTCGGCGCGACGAAAGACGGGTACGGCTGTCATGGTGGGTTCGGATACGGGTCGCGTAACGCAGATGGTGAGCGTATCCTTGAATATGCGGAATCGCACAACCTCACCATAGTGAACACCGTATTTCGCAAACGCGATTCCCACCTCATCTCGTTCTATAGTGGGAACACCAGGACTCAGATAGACTTTGTCCTTGTGAAGGATCGAGACCGAAGTCTTGTCAAAGACGCGAAGGTCGTGCCGTGTGAGACGGTCGCCCCGCAGCATCGACCGCTGATCTGCACTTTGAAAATCGCCCCTCCGAGGCTGAAGCAGGTCGAGCGATGCGGTGCACCAAGAATCAAGTGGTGGCGAATGAAAGAGAAGGAAGCAGCTGTGATTTCTCGCGTGCGGTTACCGACAGTGACAACTGTCGACGAAACTTGGGAGAAGGCCACCGACGCGATTCGTCACGCTGCACGGTCGGAGCTCGGCATCACGAAGCCTGGACGACGGAAGGTCGACAAGCAGGCCTGGCTGTGGACAGATGACGTGAAAGCCAAAGTTCGAGAGAAGAAGACGCTATATCACGTGTTTCTCGGCGAAAAGACAGCCGATAACTGGCGGAAGTACCAAGAAGCGAAGAAAGCTGCAAAGAAGGCAGTGGCTCTTGCAAAAGCCACTCATTATGGAGATGTCAACGAGAAGCTCGAGTCGCGCGATGGTGAGCGGTATCTGTACCGACTCGCAAAGAATCGCCATCGCCAGACCGAGGACATCGAGAAGTTCTTCGGCATCAATGATGAGAACGGCCATCTTCTTATGGACCGCAAGAAGGCATTGAAGCGATGGCGCGATTACTTTGAGAAAATCTCTACAGTAGAATTTCCTCATCCAGCCATCCCCTCAACGGCTCCAACCCACGGCCCCGTTCAGAAGATCACCGTGGAGGAGATTGAAGCGGCTTTGAAGAAGATGAGGCCAGGCAAAGCGACTGGGCCCGACGACGTGGCAGCAGAACTGTGGAAGTCGAAGTCTTGGTACCCTGCTGAGTGGTTGGCGAAGTTCTTTAATCAGGTTGTGGCGGAGAAAAAAGTGCCTGAGTGTTGGCGCCAAAGTACGACGATTCCGATTTGGAAGAAGAAGGGCAGTCCTGCAGACTGCTCCAGTTACCGTCCGATTCGCTTGCTTTCGCACAGCATGAAGATCTTTGAGCGAATTATCGACGGACGAATTCGTGACATCGTCCTGCTTTCCAGCAATCAGTGCGGCTTCGTGGCTGGCTGTGGCACCATTGATGCCATTCACGCCGCCCGCCTCCTGATAGAGAAGCATCGCGAGAAACAGAAGTCGGTGCATATCGCCTTCCTCGACTTAGAGAAGGCCTTTGACCGCGTACCGCGTGAAGTGATATGGTACGCCTTGCGACATCATGGAGTTCCCGAAGAGCTCATAGAGTGGGTGCGAGTTCTCTACTCTTGTCCAAAGAGTCGAGTTCAAGCTGCAGCTGGAACCTCGATGGAGTTTCCCATCTCTGTCGGGGTACATCAGGGTTCTGCGCTTTCCCCACTCCTCTTTGTTGTCGTCATGGATGCCATCACTCGAGATCTTCAGAACCCCGTCCCTTGGACGTTGCTTTATGCTGATGACGTAATGCTCGCTAGCGAAGATAAAGATGAACTCGAGCGAGAGGTGCAAGCTTGGTGTGATCGCTTGGAGCGGTTTGGACTCAAATTGAACGTGAAGAAGACCGAATATCTAACGACGGACGTTACTGAGTCCAGCTCCATCAAGGTTAACGGCATCGAGCTCCCACGCACCTCGGTCTTTAAGTACCTGGGATCAGCAGTCACGTCTGACGGCAAACTGATGATTGAAGTGAATTCACGCGTGAGTGCAGCTTGGTCCAAACCGCTCCAAGCGATCACACCAAGCTCGTTGACTGGGGTGCTCTGCGATAGGAAGATACCGGAGCGCTTGAAGTCGAAGATATACAGAGCAGTCGTCCGGCCAGTAGCGATGTGCGGCGCTGAGTGTTGGCCTGCGACCAGGGAAGTTGAAACGCGCCTCAGCGTCATGGAGACGAAGATGCTGCGCTGGACGGCTGGAGTCGCGCGCATGGACCGCATTCGAAACGATGCTATTCGGCAGAAGTTCGGTGTCGCGCCGATAGCCGACAAGATGCGCGAAGCTCGCTTGCGATGGTACGGCCACGTTCTGCGTGGAAAGGAAGACAGCGTCCGCAAGATAGGCCTTAACTTCGAGGTAATTGGAAAGCGGCCTAGAGGGCGCCCGAAGCAGCGCTGGGCTTATACGTTACATGCGGACTTGAAGATTACTGGTGTTTACCCTGATCTAGCGCTGGATCGGGAAAGGTGGCGTCATAACACCAGAATAGCGGACCCCGCTACGATGCGGGACAAACGCTGAAGAAGAAGAAGAAGAAGAAGAAGAAGAAGATCTACAACCCTTGTGATAGAATGATGGAAATGTGTAAAGCTCAGTAAGTGGAAGTGCAACTTTTCCAGTCATCATCTTGAAAATCATAATTAGATCGTTTCGCTTCCTTCGAATAGCAAGCGATTCCAGTCAAATATTTTATTACGATCAGGCGCTAATGGAATGGAGGTGTAGTCATAGCCATTTAAGTGCAACCATAGCTTTCTAGTGTAGCTATTCTGAACGGATTCAAGCCGCTGTAGCAGCGCTTAAGGTGTGCACTGAACACAATGGTGCCATACTCCAATATTGGGCGAACATATGATTTGTATGCAAGAAGCAAGTGAGTTTTTGAATTTGTAGACAACGCTCTAAAAATGTTGTAAGTAACTCTTTCAGCTTTCTTTGCAATCGTCTCGTAATGCTCTGAAATCTAAGTTTTTTTTGTCTAAGATGAAGCCCAGATCACGCAGACTGTTTTCACTGAGTAGGTTGCAACCACAAAGGCTGTAAATGTGTTTAACCGAATTTGAATTGCCTAGATGAAATACTCGAGTTTTTTGAGCTGAGATAGGTAAATTCTACCTGTCCGACCAATCGGCAACATCTGAAACTGCACATTGGAGGGCAAAGTGATCCTCTTCACTGGTAATATTCCTATTATATCATCTGCAAACAGTTTGCACTTAACGCCACGCCTTTCGACTAAGACAGGTAAATCGGAAGTGTAAATGATGAAAAGAATCGGTGACAATATATCCCCCTGGGGTACGCCACTTGTTATTGAGTCGTGCGAGAAAATTCGTCATTCACCTTCACTTGGAAGGACCTATTTGTGACGAAGTTCTTTACCCATTTAACAATTCTGGGATGAACTCCAGAAATTTGAAGTTTGAAAACAAGTTCTTTGAAGGGCACCTTATCAAAAGCCTTGCAAAAATTTATTGGTGAATCCTTTACAGGTCCCCCCACCTTCGCTTTACCTATTCCACCCTCCACTGGTAACCCTTTTACTGGTCCCTCTTCAGTGGTCTTCCCTTTATTGTCAACTTTTTTCCGGTTCACCCTTCACTGGTCCCTCCCCCCCCCCTCTTCGTGGTTCCTACTACTGCTCTCACTTTCACTAGACCTCGATTTACTGGTTTCCTTTTCACGGGTTTCCCTATCCTTCACCGGTCCCCATTGCTGGTCCACTCTTCACTGGTACACCCTTTATTGGTCAACCCTTTACCGGTCCCTCCTTACTGGACCACCATCCTTCACCGCTCCCCCATTACTGGTCCCACCTTCACTGGTAGCACGTCGTCTGAATCCGGACAGGCCTGGCGCGACATCAGTGACACCTCTTCCGAACCCAGGCACCTGATGAACGACGTCGGTGATATGTGTTCATCCAGACGTGCTTTGAACGACATCGTTGGCCCGTCCTGTAAATCCGGAATCCCGGGCGCGACATCGGTGACACGTCGTCTGAATCCGGACAGGCCTTTTGCGACATTGGTGACACCTCTTTTCAACTAAGGCATCTGAGGAAAGACGTCGGTGACATGTCTTCTCAAGCCGGACGTCCTTTGCGTGACATCAGTTACACGTCTTCTTAACCCAGACACCCATTACGCGACATCAGTGACACGTCGTCTGAATCCGAACACCCCTTGCGCAACATCGGTGGCACCTCTTCTCAATCCGGACGTCCTTTGCGCGACATTGGTGACATGTCTTCTAAACCCAGACGCCTGTTGAACGACGTTGATGACACTTTTTCTGAACTCGGACGCTTGCTTTCACGACGTCGATGACACATGTTCGGAACTCGGACGCTGCGTGACATTGGCGACACGTCTTCTGACCAATTTCAACTCGATATAGGGGACACCACACAACTGCAACCCCCATTCCCCTCCCCCCTTCCTACACTTCCCCACACTTTCCCCCAGCACACTCCTCCAACACTTCTGCGCAAACAAACAAACAAACACACAGACAAACGACCGTTCTCGCTTACATATTTTACTATATAGATTGGTGCAGCGGGATATGGTGGGGTAGAATCTTCACTGCTTCTATGAATCTCATCCACCCTCTATCGCATGTATAATTGAAATCTAGGTTACTTGAGTGGCAAAGACAAAATGCACAATGCAGTAGAATTCGATTAAAATTCGATTCGATTAAAACTCAGTCAACGGTTTGTTGCTGTTTATCTAATTTTTGCTGTCGTTTGCGGTGCTAACAGATCCTTGGGACCAAAGGAATCACTGGGCTGGAAGTCTACTTAGCGGAATGTTCTTTTTGTGAATCGTTTTGTCAGGGTAAACGGAAACGGTCAAAAACGATTAGCCGAACTATGGTGCGTAGCACTTCGGATATGATTGGTTTTGGAATCAATGATTTTTCTCGTTTAGCAATTTCATTGATGATATATGGACTGTTGTTATTCTGTTGTGAAGATGACAACGTAGTCATGTAATTGCCATGTAGATGGATAAGAGATGAATCAATACACAAGAAGAACTGGCCTTTTACATGCCAAAATGCAGCCAAACTGACTGGAACTAAAGGAATGTTTATTGAACGAATTTACTATTTAACACAAATTTTTTCGTTAAAAAACAATTTAACGCACACCCCTTGTGGGGACGATCATATTTTCTGCTGATAGGACAAACTCAGCTTTTAAACTAGGCAAATACAAACAGCGGGATTTCTGGGAAATTTTCGGAAAATTCCTAGAAGTCATTCAACTAGAAATTGAGATCAGCTGCAGGTCGTCTATCTGCACTGAAATCTGGAAGTCGAAGAATTATTGTAGAAGTTCTTCCTACTGAATTATGTAGTTAGCAAGTTTTTTTTGAGAAGTTTCTTCTACCTGGGTATATGGTAAGAAGCCGCCTCTCGTCTGCACCCTGAATCAGGTCCTTGGTTCGATTTTCCCTCCCAAGGCAACGAAGCCTTCCGTTTTTCGAGGTAGGTGAATTCGTACCAAACACACAGTATGAGTATGAGATTGCCATTCTCGAACAACATAGTGATCATCTGCTTTTTTTTCTTTGAAAATTTTCTGCTTCACATACGATTTGTAAGTGTTTCAGAGAGCGCAAACGCCATGGAAATTTGCATCTGGTACTTCTTTCGGTGCCGGGAAGCGCTCATCGTTAGTCTCTGGTATGAGCGTATGGTCGGGTTTTCTATAACATGGTGTTCTATCAAAGGTACACACTCAATTTTTAACGAAAGAACTTAATAATAAATAATTAAGTAATTAGTTAGAGTAGTTAGTAGTTAAATAATAAGAAACTTTTTTCGTTAAACTCTAGCTTCATAAACGGAGATTTCCAGAAATTTAAGGAAATTTTCAACGACCTTTTTTCAATAATTTTGTCAGTTTTCCTTTTCGTCTTCCTTAATATTGCAAGCCTCACCCATCCCCCATAAGAACTATTGAAATCAGCAAGAATTAAGCAGAACCAATCCGCTCGAATAGTGGCGGTGGCGATGTCCGATCCTTCACGTAGTGAAACTGAAAACTGCTCGCTTCTGCGAGCTGAGCGGATCACGTGCATTCGAGTACAGGCGACAGGCCCTAGTGACAGGCCGGCCTATGGAGATCCCATGTCACACCACATGGATGATGACGTTAGGTGAGTAACGAGAGCCCGGCGAGTGTGAGAAGCATGCGAGAGTCCCGGATGCGATGACGGCATCGGAGGAAAACTGAGCTAAAACAAAGTCCTGTAACGGACCCACATTCCGCGTAGCTACGCTGAATGTGGGTCCGTTGACGGGCCGCTCGTGCGAGTTGGCAGAAGCACTGGAGCGAAGACGAGTCGACTTATGTGCGGTACAGGAGACGAGGTGGTCCTGTTGTAAGTCGAGGGACATAGGCCGAGGCTTCAAGGCCACTCTGTGCGGCAGTCCCAGGACTATCAGCGGAGTTGGTGAAATCGTCTCCGAACGTTTCCGAGACGCGATTATATACGTTGAACGTTTTAATGACCGCTTGATGAAGGTCTGCTGAACAGCGTATATATCACTTCTTCTCTGCGTACGCTCCGCAGTCAGACTGCTCTGAGAGAGCCAAGGATGAGTTTTGGACCCTACTTGATGAAAGGCAGCAGGGTACCGTCAGAAGACGCTGTCGTTATCGCAGATGACTTCAACGGTCATGTGGGGACTGCGAAAGATAGTGACAGCTGTCACGGAGGTTTTGGTTATGGAGCACGTAGCGCTGATGGTGAGCGAATCCTTGAGTATGCGGACTGCATAAGCTCATCATCGCGAGCACCGCATTTCGAAAGGCGTGACTCCCACCTGGTGTCTTCTTATAGTAGGAGCACCAATACAGATCGACTTCATCCTTGTGAAGCATAGCGATCGAAAGCTAATTACAGATGCGAAGGTGGTGCCATACGAGACTGTCGCCACGCAGCACCGTCCGCTGATATGCAGTTCGCCCCTCCGAGGATGAGACATGTCGAGCGATGCGGTCCACCGAGAATCAAGTGATGGCGGTTGAAGGAAAACGCTGCAGCTTTTATTTCTCGTATTCGGTTACCGACGGTAGCAACCGTCGACAAAACATGGAAAGATGCCATCGATACGATATTACAAGTTGCACGTTCTGAATTAGGCATGACTAAGGCCAGTGTTATACTCCCGCGGAAGCATCCGCGGAACGTCCGCGGACGAAGGGTGCACGGCGGACGGCGGGCGTGGCGGGGCGCGGCGATTGGCCAGGTGAGGGATCTCGGCGCGATTCTCGCCCGTCCGCGGATGCCCCCGCGGGAGTATAACACTGGCCTAAGCCTGGACGCCGCAAGATCGAGAAGCTGGCGTGGTGTGGACCAAAGACGAAGAGAAAGAGCCCAAGAGAAGAAAAAATTATATCACGCGTTCCTGCGCAACAAGACCGCAGACAAATGACGTATGTATCAGGAGGCGAAGAAAGCGGCAAAGAAGGCCGTAGCCGTTGCAAAAGCCGTCCATTGTGATGATCTCAGCGATAAACTCGAGACGCGCGATGGTGAACGACATCTTTATCGACTTGCCAAGGCACGCCATCCTAGGCCGAGGACATCGACAATTTCTTGGGCATCAACGATGAGAATGGCCATCTACTGACGAACCGCAAGAGGGCTATGAAACGATGGCATGACTACTTCGAGAGAATTTCGACAGAAGAGTTTGCCCATCCGCCCATCCCTTGCGTCCCTCTTACGCACGGTCCTGTGCAGAAAATCACTGTGGAGGAGACGGAAGCGGCTTTGAAGAAGATGAAGCCAGGCAAAGCAATGGGCCCCGATGATATAGCGGCCGACCTATGGAAGTTGAGGTGCTGAAGTCCTGCTGAGTGGCTAACGAAGTTTTTCATCCAGGTTGTTACGGAAAAGAAGGTACCTGGTAGTTGGCAGCAAAGCACGACGATCCCGATATGGAAGAAGAAGGGCAGTCCTGCGGACTGCACGAATTACCGTCCAATTCGCTTGCTCTCGCACATCATGAAAATCTTCGAGCGAATTGTAGATGGACGTATTCGCGATATCGTCCAACTTTCCACCAATCAATGTGGCTTTGTAGCGGGCAGTGGCACCATCGATGCCATACATGCTGCACGTCTTCTGGTAGAGAGACATCGCGAAAAGCAGAAACCGCTGCACATAGCTTTTCTCGACTTAGAGAAAGCATTTGATCGTGTACCGCGTGAGGTTATATGGTACGCCTTACGACAACACGGTGTTCCCGAAGAGCTTATTGATTGGGTGCGCATACTTTACTCTGGTCCAAAGAGTAGTGTGTGAGCGCCAGCCGGCACATCGGCGGAGTTTCCTATCTCCGTTGGTGTTCACCAGGGTTCTGCGCTTTCCCCGCTCCTCTTCATTGTCGTAATGGATGCCATTTCAAGGGACATTCAGAAGCCTGCCCCCTGGACGCTGCTGTATGCAGATGACGTAATGCTTGCAAGCGAAGAGAAGAGCGAAATCGAGCGACAAGCGCAAGCTTGGTACGACCGCTTGGCGATGTTCGGGCTCAAGCTAAACGTCAAAAAATCTGAGTACTTGACGACAGATGTAAACGAAGCCGGGTCCATTGAGATCAATGGCACTGCTCTAGTACGAACGACAAACTTCAAGTACCTTGGATCTGCAATTGCGTCTGATGGTAGTCTGACGTTCGAGGTGAACTCGCGCGTGAGCGCAGCGTGGTCCAAATGGCGCTCGATGACAGGCGTTTTATCCGACAGGAAGATACCGGAACGCCTTAAATCGAAGATCTATAGAACCATCGTCCGACCAGTAGCGATGTATGGAGCTGAGTGCTGGCCTGCAACCAAGGAGGTTGAGACTCGCCTCAGCGTAATGGAAACGAAAATGCTGCGATGGACGAATGGTGCTACGCGTCTGGACCGTATTCGCAACGATGAAATACGCCAGAGGTTTGGTGTCGCTCCAATTGCTGACAAGTTACTCGCCTTCGGTGGTATGGCCACGTTCTTCTAGCTAGTGGTGACACTGTTAGGAAGATTGGCCTTAACATAGATGTGCCCGGAAAAGGGCCTAAAGGGCGGTCGAAGCAGCGTTAGCTTGGTGCATGCATGTGGACCTGAAGATGTGAATCTGAAGATTGCTGGTATCCATCCCGATCAAGCACTTGATCGCATAATGTGTCACCACACCAGAATAGCGGACCCCGCCTCGAAGCGGGACAAACGCTGAAGAAGAAGAATCCGCTCGACTGGTGCCGTAGATGGCGATAGGATATCGCGCTCCAAGTTCAATCTATTTAGGTTTGACCTAAGGGCTTCTCCTACACTACTTTTCCTGAACGATAAAATTCTACTGATGGGCTTTTAATGGCATTTTTATTTTTTTACTCCTTTACAAAACGGTCTCGCGCATAAAAAGGGGGGGGGGGGAGGGGACTCCGGGGTCTGCCTGTTCAGAGGGCTCAAACGTTTTAAGATGCCCTACCGATGTGGTGCAGGCACCAGCCCACCAAGTACCGTTCTCTTGAATGAGAAACTGTTAATCTTCCACACTCTAAACATAAGTTGTTGCTAAAAACTGGCTTATTTTGCTGTCCACTTTTTGTTGGTGAATCGAATTTTTATGTCATATTGTAGTATGCGACGCTATGTTCGTTGGGCTCTAGTTTCTGGCTTGTTGAAGTTGGAGCATAAAACGTTTTTCCGGATTTTTTTGAAATAACCTCAATAAGTCTTATTAGCATGTTGTATTTGTGTCTTTAACGAAATTTAACGATTTACTGGAAATGTAACGAAATTTTTCTTTAAAATTTTTTACTTAAAATTCTACTATTGGAAGGGTAGGAGAGGAATGAAGGTAGAGAATTGAACGTTGCGGTTGAAGAAGCTCCTGTACAGAAAGTTACTCAGCAGAGTCCTGCTTTGCGTTATCTTTTTTGCAAGCCCGCATAGGGAACGAAAATGGATACACGGAAGGCTGATCTCGCAAAAACTCAAAGGCAGGTATGGCTCGGTACGTGCTCTGCTGCGATCGAGAGGAAGCCGTCTTCGGCAGCGATCGCGTGTACTAGTCGCCAATGTGGCCTACATGAGGGGGGAACGCCAGACCAATCAGGCTGTATGGAATGGGCGTGCCACCCGGAGGAGATGTATGTTACTGTCGCGTGCCTCTAGTGGCTGGCGCGTGTTCATTTGGTGCCTTGTCCCTGATTGGCTGGGAACAGAAAAATAAATAAATAAATAAATACAGGTGTCTCCAAAAATGTGTACACTGCTCAAAAGGTTATAACTTTGTTCGAAGTAAAGATGCTGAGAAGTTAAGGACTCATATAAAAGATTAAAAAATTAGAAATTTTCTAACATATGAGCGGTATGGAATGTGCCATGCACTCGTCTGAAATTTTGTATTTTACACTCGATTGATTGTGTTTCGCTTGAATACTTGTTACAATTTTTTAAAAAGAAGTCGTGCCGAGTGATATGGGCTTTTTGTAAGGTTTAAAACTTGAAAACGCTCTACTCTTGTTGTCCCAAACAACTTCAAAAAATTCACTACCAGCAATGTTGGAACATTTCAAACGGTACCTGCATTTTTTAGGATACCTTGTAGTTTTCGCAAGCCGCAGTGTGTTTTCAAGTTTTAAACCTTACAGAAAGTCTAAATCACTCGTCTCGACTACTTTGTGAAAAATTATAACAAGTATTCAACAAAACAAATTGAACGTTTTTCAAAACAAATTCAACGACTTCCGAATCAAACTACACATCTTCTTTGCAAGTTGTACGTTTCAATGTTTACTTCTTTTCAAAAAATTTCTGCTCGCAAAAAGAGGCTATGCAACGAAAAATTAGAAACAAATAGCAAGTTAAGCAGTCCAGTAGTAATGCGATGCAAGTACAAAATAAGCAAATTAACGATAAAACTACAAGTGATGCATCAATACGATAAACAATACAGAATACAAGTAACAACACAGCAAAAACTATTCAAAGTAGCAGAATGAGCAAGTGAAAGTAAGTCCTTTTTTAGGCGTTCAGGCGTTTTGAAGTGTGATGTGGAATTTCGTTAGAGCGTTGAAAATAAAACTGAAACTGATACAGACGTCGAGTTTTTTCATCCTTGAGAAATGGACGTCGCTCGACAACCTATTCGATGAGAAGCAAGTCTCAGCAATAAGCTTTTTTTGCATTGCTACCCATAGATTGAATTTGACTGCTGAAACAACGAGTGATTGGGTGTGAGGTCAAACCATTACCTCCGCGAGTTTCGCCTTCTCGTTTGTACGAGTTGATAATGCTTCGTGCAGTGTTCTCTATGACATCAGCAATCTGAGCAGCTTCGTGTGTGATGCTTCCGTCGACGAACACCAGCTTGACCAATATCTCCTTCTGACTCCGAGACACTCGACTTTATCGACCACATTGCTGGCTTTGTTGAACTTGATCATTGCTCATGTTGCCTGCAGACATGGTAAATCGCCCAATGACAAGAAAAAGTGGAGGGGCCCGTTTATATAATACGGGAGAGATTCCAGAAGAACGTTGACATTGGTTTTAAAAACGTTGAATTTGGTTTAGACAACGTTGAATTCGTTCTGGACAACATTGAGTTTTGGTTTGGACAACGTTTTCTTTTTGGACAACGTTGAATTTCAACTAAAAATGGTGTAAACGCACCTCTCCACTTTTTCTTGTCATTGGGCGATTTGCCATGTCTGCAGGCAACATGAGCAATGATCAAGTTCAACAAAGCCAGCAATGTGGTCGATACAGTCAGGTGTCTCGGAGTCAGAAGGAGATCTTGGTCAAGCTGGTGTTCGTCGACGGAAGGATCACACACGAAGCTGCTCAGATTGCTGATGTCATAGAGAGCACTGCACGAAGCATTATCAATTCGTACAAACGAGAAGGAGAAATAGTTGAGCGCACTCGCTGAGGTAATGGTTTGAATGCACACCCAGTCACTCGTTGTTTCAGCACTCAATTTTCAATCTCTGGGTAGCAACGCAAAAAAAGCTTATTGCTGAGACTTGCTTCTCATCGAATAATTTGTCGAGCGACATCCATTTCTCAAGGATGATGAAAAAACTCGACGTCTGTATCAGTTTCTACGACTTTCAACGCTCTAGCGGAACTCCATATCACACTTAAAAAAGGCCCTGGCAGATCTAGACTGGTGGCAGACTTCAAAACGCCTGAAGGCCTAAAAAGGACTTACTTTCGCTTGCTCATTCTGCTATTTTGAATAGTTATTGCTGAGTTGTTATTTGTATTCTGTATTGTTTATCGTATTGTTGCATCACTTGTAGTTTTATCGTTCAACTTGCTTATTTTGTACTTCCATCGCATTACTACTGGAGTACTGTTTAACTTGCTAGTTGTTTCTAATTTTTCGTTGCATAGCCACTTTTTGCGAGCAGAAATTTTTTGAAAAAGAAGTAAACATTGAAACGTACAACTTGCAAAGAAGATGTGTAGTTTGATTCGGAAGTCGTTGAATTTGTTTTAAACAACGTTTGAATTTGGTTTGGACAACGTTGAATTTCAACTGAAAATCCACATATATGCATATATATGTATATATAATAGGAGAGAGAATCTTTCGAAAGACAATGATTTGCTTTATCAGAACATATATTGCATTTGTGTTTATCCTGAATTATGTCAAATTTTAGGTCGTTAAAGTGAAAAGTGGCCATCTGCGCTGTCGCTTCTCTCCGCTTAAGTTTGGAATTTTTGTGAAGTTTTTTTTTAGTGTTTGGAAGACAATGTTCTGTGCTACAAGAATTCATGTTGGTTCTATTTGCTGATTTGTCCTTTATTGATTTTTAGGCCATCAAATTGGGAAGTCCAACTTTTCCATCCCAATTTTTACCGGAACTCCGGTTCTATGGTGGACTTTTTTGCTTGGTTTATATGTTGTTCGGAAGGGGGTGTCCTGCTCAATAAGAATTTTTGTCGCGTTTGTTGGTTCATGCTGATTTCTGTCGAATATCAACAAAATTCCAAATAGAGAAAAATCATCTTCACCATCAACTTCTTCTCCTTGTTCAGTTGTTGATCCTCAATGACTTGAAGGTGACCCAAATTATCACCTTTCAAACAGTGTATACAGTTTCTTGAGACATCTTGTATATATATGTATATATATTTATTTATTGTTTTATTTATTACGTTCGAAATGCTAACATGTTCTATACCCTGCAAAGAACAAATAATCCAGAGGCGGAGAAAAATACTAACAGAGGAACCTAACATTATAAACATATGAAACAATCACATAAAACAACCAACAAGCTCAACATTGTGGATCCACGTGTTTCAAGATAAATCTTTTAGAAGGAGTATAAAGAATGTGAGTGTCCTGCTGACCAATAACCCAAGGTAATTTTTTTTGCATCAACTTCTTTTATGGTCGTGCCAACA